>OY754987.1:12178346-12565846 GCA_963576475.1 Molanna angustata | reverse complement strand
CGCCGGTGGTTTGTGACCAAACAAAGCACGTAAATGCTTAATGCATATTAAGCTTTTACGTGCATCTGTAATAAGTCTTATTTTAACTTCGGCTCAATATTCTAGTTATTTGTTTACTTTCTATGTTATATTCGATTCGAAAACCTATTTTATTTTGACAAACATTCTGTATGTTCTGAATAGGATTAGCGATGAGCAGTAGCAGCAGTAAAAGTCCGCATGTGTCGCTGCAAGACCATGAGAAGGGAGTGTAAGAACAAGACCAGGCTTCGCATGACCAAATGCAAGAGTCTTGCAGTCTTGCATCAAAATTTTATAAACTTATTAATTTTTAATTAAAATCTAAGCAATAAACTACGAACTATCGGCAGAATATTGAATTAAAACTGTTGTTTCATTTTAATACAAAAATAAAAAATATATTTTTTTTAAAGTTGCAAGACTTGCACGACCAAGACCAAAACTGGGGATGCAAGACTAAGACTCGATCGAGTATATATTTATAGGAGAACAGGGAAAACAGGCAATTTGTCATCGGCTGGTTTACGTGATCATTTTAAGCGCTTGCGCAACGCACACCCTTTCATTGCGGTCATTGCTCCCCGCCAGGAAAAAATGTTTTCGTACGTATATGCAAACAAAAAATATTCGACAACAAATTTTGGGCGGTTAGCGCGCTGGGTTAGTAATCCAGTGGTCGCGAGATCGATTGCTGCCATGACCGATTTCTTTTACCTACAGTAGTACAAGTATTTTCGCTTTGTTTAGGGAATGTATGAGGATGTATATTTACTTGTTTCAAGGACATATTCATGCTTTAAAATAAAAAAAAATGATTAAATTATCACAGAAAATTTCAAGTATGCCGTGAATATTCACATGTATTGTAGGTATTAGGTACTATAATATTGTTATGTTGAAGATTTATTATGCGGAAGAACGATGACTCTTCACCCCTTTTATTGTAAACTTATTATTACTTCGGTAAGGTTTCTTCAGTTTTCTAATATGTAAGACTTTGCATATTATGAATTTCTTTAAATTATCTTTACTGCAAATGTTGAACACACTGGATCGCAGTATATGGTTTGGTTTTTTTAAATGGACCAGTATGTAGTTGCATCATCATTATCAGTGGCTCCACTCCAGCCTTGGTGTCCTCGAGGAATCGCCTTTGATCACCCTGTCCATGGCCTCTTCTCTACAATTCCGCACACCGGCTATTTGAAAGTCTCTCTCGACTCCATTCACCCATTGTAGTCTAGGCTTTCCTACACTTTTCCTTCCCTCTGGACTTCTGAAGATTCTTTGATTCAAGTACCTAATATACAGTTGCGATTCTGGGAAATTTTTGTTGAAACAGAAAAATCCGTCATTAGAGTGTGGATGGTATTAGGTCCATATATTTTGAAATTCACATATGTACATTTAGTTACGTACTTGTGATGGACCTTTCAGATTACAATCTCAGCATGATACTAGTTGATATTCTGCAATTAAAAAAATAGCTTTAAAATTATTGCGAATTCATAACTCCTCCTATATCACATTGGGTTAGTGAGGTGCAAATATAACGGGTCAAATATTAAGATTAGTATCTCATCAGCATAATAAAATTCTGTTCTTAAAGCGAGACAACGTAAACATATCAAAACAACTATTTTATTATGGCATTTGCGGTGTTTTGAAAAATGTTAAATTTGTGGAGGTCAAAGTTATTAAAGGTGTTGTTATTGATTATTATTTGTGACGATATGGCCTTGGAATTCGTTATTACCAATCGATGATCGCATCATCGAAACTTGTCCGTCTGCTATAGAGGTTACTATGCCTACAACTTTCTGGTGCCATGAATATAAATGAATTTATATTGTAACAGTTATCGTGTTAATTTTATCTTATGTTTGTGTCAGTCTTTTTCTTCGTAATTTTTTCATACAGAGAAAATCTACAATTTTTATTTTTTCAATGTTGACGGTATCTTAGGGTTTTTTTACTCGAATAATCTGATTCTAATTCCACGTGTATTTTTCCTTTTTACTAGTCGATCATTTCGGCTGACTAGGCCCTTATCAACTGATATCAGTTGATAAGCGTCCTCAGTGTGATCCCAACAGGAGGTTTTTTTTCTTAATTTTTCTATTTATTTAACAAATTTTCGGTACAAAAATTTTACTATATATAGTTTCAAAAACACATACATATAAACATAATATGCATATACACATATATACAGTTATTAAATATACCTACCAAAAATCCCACAAGGAGCCTATATTGTAATTATTTATAATTATATCTTATGCAATTGTTACATCATCTCTTGGCTGGAAACTCTTGGCCACTTGGCAAAAAACTTGGCACTTGCGCAGGGTATAAAGAACTTCATCACTATTGTTCACCATTCTGACGATTCTCAGCATAGGGTGTTATCGGTGAATGGGAGTCGCGTTTGCTAAAAATTTAAATAGAACTTAAAATTAATTTTTTTTTTCATAATTCTAGTTGTACAAGGAACTCCTAATAAATGTATAATAATAATAACAATTATATTATTTGGTATGTTAGTTTATGGTCCCTAGAAAGAAATAGAAAATTCATCAACAACGATTTCCTTGGACATACCTGGTTACAGCTTAAGTCTAGCCAGAACAACCAAGCAACTTCTGTCTACAATAAAGGTCCGCAAGATCGCATATCTAGGTCACATAATGAAAGGGGAAAATACCACTTGCTTCAATAAATATTGAAGGGCAAGACAGACGGTCGCCGAGGGACTGGAAGAAGACAGATGTCCTGGGTGTGTAATATTAGGGCTTCAGAGCTGTGGAGCAGATATTCCAGGGAGCACAGGATAGCGAGGGAACGCCAACTTCGGGGGTTCCTGACAGGGCACCAGAAAGGAAGAAAAACGATAAGCAGAATTAGGGAATGCAGGAGAGAATTGAAGAAATCAAAAGTAATTTCGCTCAGAAGAAGAGTAGCCGCAATATCTGTATTCGCATATACTGTGAATATTTATTGTCTTTATATATTTAACCTCAGTTTGTAGGTAAATATAAAAGTGTTGCTTTATTACTATTTACGGAATTTGTTTATTCGAGTTTAATGTCTCGTGAATTACCTACATGCTCAAAAATAACTCGCTCCATGTTCTTCTGTTTATGTTATTACTCTGTGAACCCAAAAGGACAATGAACCAACCAAAGTGGGTAATTACCAAAGTATTCGAGTGTTGTAAAGTCTGACTTCTGCACGAAAATGTGGAGCTCGTCGCCCTGTCCCATTTCTGTTTAACGGTCCCTCGGCTCGTGGCTCTAAATTTCGTAAAAAGGGGGAATTGGAATGAATCCAATATTATTTAGTTTCGCGAAATTGCCTCGGAACATGCACATAATAATAATAATAATACTAATAATAATAGGGGCAGAAACACGAACGAAGAAAACACTAACGCGAGGAAGTAAACAAAACAAATAGAAAGAAATTCCATGCTTAACGGAACATAGTTTTAGTCTACTTTTTGGGTAAGAAAGAAAGATTTAGATAAATTTATTAACTTTTTTTTCCTTCTGATTCCTGCTTAGCACGAGCGGTTGAATCGATATAATATATTCAAAATCACGCCAATACAGCTTAAATTGCGACTGCCTTTATTAATGCATAATATCTTCGAAAGTTTGTAATACCAGAAAGTTAATGAACACATGTTATTCATTGTTTGAAGTTAAATAGTTTTTTGTATCTGGTTTTCATTATTTTTTTGCTCTTTATTACAGTAGATTTGATTATTACAAGTATTTATTTACGTGCTTGCACTCGTTAATGTATTGGCTAGATGTAGGTATAATGCTTTAGTGTTTTAGTATGATCGAAACCTTAGTTTGAATGGTCCTATAAGATGGAATAGATTACCTCCAGATGCCTACGATGCTCAAAAAAGAGCTATTGCGCTATTCTTATCTTTAATATCATTATTTTTTCAAATATGCTTACAAGGTGGAAGTGTTTATTATTGATATCATTTTATTTCGTTGAAACAGCATTCCGAAGAGGCATATGAGTCTCTTCGGAATTGAAATTTCTTTTATGACAAGACAAGCTTGGATTCAAACAGCTACCGGGTTCTGTAAGTGCTCTTATTTTATTCCATGTTTCCTGGGCAAGCGTATAATAAACAATATTGACCACAAACAATATAATTATCCATCGGGCAGCCGAACCGTAAGAAAAGAGCGTGATGTTATTTCCATTCTTGTTCGCTTTTTCTTGTCTTTATGTTTCTCCGGTCCAACAGACCGAGGTTGTTCTGTGGTCAGTCCGGGGTGAACGTTACGGAAGAGGATCAAGGTAAGTTGTTTTGAGTCGTAATTGGACGCTCTCGAGTTAAATGTCTTCTGGATTTAAGGTTTATTATTTACTACTCATCTGCTATTATTATATGAAAGAATCGAGATATTACGATCGAAAGATCATGTAGGAAATGAGATTTGGAAGCAAATAAGCAATAGTAAGAGTAACTTTATTTTTGTTATGTGAGGCAATCAGTAGGTTCTGAAAACTATTAACAGTTTTCTGTACAAACTTTTATATCTTTGTGTTCAAGGAGATTAGTTAAGATTATTTTTTTGTATAATATTGATGATCTGTTCCAAGCTTCATCGATAATAATAAGAGAAAGCTTAAGGTGAGATGAACTTTTGTCGAATGGTAGACTGTGGGCAGCTAAATACACTATACAATTCTTTATTTTGCAAGTATTTTTAAATAGTTTCTTGTAAATTTACTTATACCATGATTTTACGGCCATTTTTTGTTTACAAGAGTCTATGTTTCGAATGTTGGAAATTATAGTTTCGAAGCGGTGGACAGGTTTACCTATCTTGGCTCACTCATAACCAACAACAACGAAGTAGGGGATGAAATAAAAAGAAGAATAACAGCAGCAAACAAATGTTATTTTGGCCTGCAAAACCAATTAATATCTGGTATAGTATCAAATAGAACAGAAATCCAACTGTACAATACTCATACGACCAGTCTAAACATATGCTGCTGAAACATGGACCCTAACAAAGGCCGATGAAATAAGGTTAAACACCTTTGAAAGGAAAATATAGAGACGCATTTATGGCCCCGCATGCGAAAATGGAGCCTGGTGTATCAAGTACAACCTCGAACTGTACCAGTTGTACTCAGATGTACACGTCACCCAGTACATCAAAATATGCTGGCTCCGATGGCTGGGTCACATAGCGAGATTGGACAAAACCTGTCTACTAAAAAGGATATTCGCTACAAGACCAATGGGCAGAAGAAACATCGGTAGGCCAAAGCTGATATGGTTAGATGGAGCAGAGAGGGACTTGCGGACGATGGGCGTTGTGAATTGGCGGCAGGAAGCGATGGTCAGGGAGGGGTGGAGGGAGCTTCTGGAGGAGGCCAGGACCCACGATGGGTTGTAGAGCCACTGATTGATTGATTGATGTTTCGAATAGTACAACTTACCTACAAAAATTAATTTTCCTCCCGATTTGCAATGGAGTTCCTTTGACAAAAAAGTTTAATAAATCAAAATACATAACATTACATTATGTTTTCATGGAGTTGTCAGAGATATTGAAGCCATATTTTCTTTAGAGAACGTATCAAATAGTCGTTGTGTTGGTAATAGTTATGTAATGATTAGCAATTGAATCGTCATGTAAATTTGAAGCTATTGTACTGGATATGATGAATGCAGTCATTGCGACTTCTTTAACACATGTGTGTCAATATAACCTTGAAGCTCGGTGACTATGACACGAGTGAGATCACCGTTACGTAAATAAAAACAAAGTCCAAAACAACACAATAAAGAATATCTATAATTTATTCGCCGCAAACTCCAGCGACCGAGTTACGCTCGCAGTTTTGGCGTTTGTTTTGGGTCTCTTCTCTCTTGGCGACTATTGTTTAGACATTTTATTTTGGAAAAGTTCGTTTCTTTGTTTGCAACCGGTTTGGTGACACTGAAGGCTTCGTCGCGTTCACGGAACGTCGTTTTCTCATTTTTTGCTGTCGATTTAGAGGTTTGATTGTTGATTTCAAATAATAAAAATATTTTGGCAGCTTTTTTCTATGGTACCTACTCTGTCATAATTGGTATATTTTATTGGAAATGAACTGCCAACATTTATCTTGATAATTTTGTTGTGAGCATCGCAAATGGCGTACTATAAAGATTTGTGTCCTTTTTACACTACACACATTATACAGTCCAAATTACAAAGTCCAAACTACGACTTTATATCGATAGCACATAATTGTGTGTAAAACTAAGAGAAGGTAAATTTTTCATCGGCAATGGTAAAAATTTAATTTAATAAAAATTCTCGAAATATTCTTTACTACTTACTTTTTGTGTGGCTATGGCTTTTCCTGCGCTTTTGGCTGCGTCATCGAGTATTGTTCTATTTCGGCCAGCCACTTCACAGCCTCTGGAGTCGCCCTATTGATGTCCACCCAGTCTCCTTCATACCTCCGGATCGGGCACTCCTCTACTAGATGAGGGATAGTTTGGCTGCTTGCTTTTTTGACTCATAATGAGTCTATTGTAGGTTAAATAGTAAATTTTGAATTTATTTCCCCAGAACCCTCAAAAGATACATCTTAAAAATAAAAAAGAGTTTATTTTTACATCTTTATTTAATTGCATGAGTTTATTTGAAATTTAAATTTGTCAGATAATTTTCTTCTAAAATTAGTTTTAAAACTCCTTTAATTTTTTATTGTAACTAAAAAACTGCTATGAAGTAGATTTTTACTTCAATCAAAAGAGAATATGAAATATATACCGACCGAGTTTTTTTACTATTTTATTTACTTTTCTTGCCATTTTAAAAAAATATTGTATTCCACAGATTGGTGATGTACAATACGTTTTCATATTTGTGCATCCATATGTCCGAGGTGTGCAAGGGACTTAAGTTGAAGGGGAAAAACTCTTTTGGTTTTAGTGTAAACGATAAACATACTTGTATTTTGACACAACTCCTCAGAAGTAGGGCATCTTGGTTTACTCATTCTCGATAGTGCTGTTTCGGAAACTGCTGGTATCTTTTTCGTGTCAGAGTTTCATGCCGAGATAACCTTTTCTACGCTTCTCTTTGTTATCTCAATTACCTACGACCCAGATGACTGTGGATCATTTCAATCGCCTTCCAGAACGACGATTTCGCAACATCATCAAAGTGGTGTCTCAATCGACTGTCAATTACTCGATGCTTCATATCATATTGTTACCGTCTTATTAACGTTAAGTTATTCCCATTGTGACCACATTTTTCTAAAAACGGGACATTTAACAATTTTTAAAGAATAGGTAGTATTAATATTATATTTAGATGTCATAGTGGCAAAGCGCCGGCGGTTAGCGCGATGGCGAGTTGAACACCACCATACCTCGATCGATTTCGTTCACCTTTATCATAAGCTTTTATGCTTGGTCTAGGGAATGTTTAGGGTATGTAGGTACATGCATGTGTAACAAGGATATATAATTTTTTTAAACAAAAATATGTTCATTCAAGAAAACGGGTATTTTTTTGTAGTTTCTGACGTTCGAAAAGTATTTTTGGTGTTTACAAGATTTCCCATTTCTTAAAGCAATGACAATTGACTTGTCATTGTTTTAAGAAATGCGACTGTTGTCCACAACTTATTTAGGGAAAAGATCCTCTCTAAGGGTGCATTGATTACGATATTCATTCTCTAGAGATATTGTGTTTTCCTTTTTTTTCTGTGTATGCATATTGGAATATTTTCTTGTTGTTTTTTATAAGTCACACTATGTTCATTTGTTTTTTTCCAACATTGCTTGTATTCTTTTGTTTATACTAGGTGTAAGAAACTGTTACATACATACATTAGTGTTCAATAAATGAAAATTCGTATAATTCAAATTATTGGTGTCGACGTGCTAGAACAATTCCACCCAAAGACTTGGTAATGAAACATTACCAGTGTTCCATTCTGTCGCTTTTTCAAAGTGTATAGTAGTTTTTAAAAAGTGAATAACTACTATTAAAAACGGGATATTTTGACTTCTCGACTATCTGCTTGGGGTCAGCTGGTTACACTACCAAAAAATAAAACGGTCTCGTTCAAAATGAGATGTATGGTCACGTAATTTATACCTTATTCGTCAATGGGCGATCTTGAATGATGAGGTCGGGTCAAGTGGTCAGAGAATTGATTTCATCTCGGCCCGCGGTGATTGAATGAATGATCGACTTGTCGTCATATTGCTCATGCTATTTTTATTACAGGCGGAGAGAATTCTTTGTACTAAAGTGGGAAATCCTAAATGAACTACTTGGCATTGTCACGTCCCAAACGCGAGACAAACTGATAATATGCCTAAACGTGTGACATAGCCTGTAAAATGTACCCGATAAGATACAAAATCGCTCTCCTTAGCTTTTATCCCACATGGTGGTGGGGTCAGCTCTACTTACTGCGCTCCTCCACTTCGTTCTATCCTGAGCATCGTCCTTAGACACATTATATGTCCGCATATCCTCCGCCACCAAGCTCTTTCATCGTCTTTTGGGACGCTCTTTTGGTCTTTTGCCGGACACTCCAATAGTCCAGTGCCGTGTTACTTACGTTTTCTGGTGGTTTTCTTCGAATATGTCTGAACCACCTCAGCCTTCTTTCGATCAGCTTATCTGAGACATCGCGTACGCCCAGACTACCTCTTACATATTCATTACGGATTTTATCTCTCCGTGTGACGCCGCACATAAACCTAAGCATCTTACATTAAACTATGCCCGTAAAAAGTGCAAAATCTCATATGAGCTTAACATCGTCCAGTCCTACACATGGGGCAGATTCTGTGCAATTGATAGACATTTCTTATGACTTAAATAAATATACATTTTTCATTGTTTGAAATTTTAGTTAATGTTATTTAAATGTATTAATTTAAGCTTCTATTTCCAATATTATTTTGAGATTGGTATAATTGATTTGGTTCATATGAGCTTATTGGAACATGATTTCATGAGATAATGGTTCATGACTTTCTGTCAACGCCTTATCTGGAAAATTGAATAGTATTTTTATTTGTTGAAAGCTCGCCAGTTTAAAGTTTATTTGTACGTACATTCTTCTTCCGATGGCTCTATAGCCCATATCGAGCCTTGGCCTCCATCAATCCTCTCCTCCAACTCCTCCTGTCTCCTGCTGCTGTCCTCCAGTCTGCTACTTGCACTAATTGTTCTGCATCCTTTTTCACCTTATCCTCCCATCGCAGCTTGGGTCTGCCGACTTTCCTTTTTCCACCCGGATGTCCTTCAAGGATCCTCTTTGGTGCCCGTGATGATAGCATTCTCTGTACATGCCCAGCCCATCTCAGCCTGCTCAGTCTAGTATGTACAGAGAGTCTAGGGGTCTTATAGATGCTGTATATTTCATTATTATTTGTACGTACCTGGATTGAAATAATTCTTTTTGTTGGTTTTAATATTATTTATTATAAACGATTTATTAATGTCTTTTCTTTTTTTGTTGCAGGTAAGCAAATTCACATTTTATACTTTAGTGGAAGTATAATTAATGCTGTCGTACTCCTGGCCGTGAAATACTAATCTTGATGGGAACACAGATAATATGGAAGTAAACTTTCAGTATACTTCAGATGTGTCACTCAATACATAGAAGCTGTAACCGGATAATCATAAGGTTTCTCGCATCTCCGCTATAGGGGCAATGAATACGCGACCGGTCCACGGCAAATTTAAATTTCCATTTTAAAATGTTTCCAGCTTTGAGGAATGGATTCAAGGATAACTTAAATAAAAAATAACCAATTTTCAATCATTATTTATTGAAAAAAACACATATGATGGATTTTATTTGCAATATTTCAAAAATCATGCCAAATAATTCATAAAATACATTGTTCTAAATAAAATGTGCATTGTAGATTATTAGGTTTTTTTAATTTATTTTCCACAAAGAAAGATTTAATACTGATTTTCGGAAAACTATATAACTTCACTTCGCCGTATTTCAATTCACAATTTATTCAAAACACAACAAAACTTGTCAGCCATCTTGCGAAGATAATAGAAAAACACAAAAAGCTGGCAATAGAATAACACCATCACCATCACATGGCGTGATAGTGTGTAGGTATGTAGATGAACACCGAAAACAACAAGAATTTTACAAAATCACACGTGTTATATTTATTATCTGGTTAAGGTACTTCAAGATTTTAAGGATCAAAATGTTTCGCGTCACAACAAAACACAACTGAAGTATGCTGAAGGTCTGAAAATTTTACATTGCATTTTCAAAAATACCAACATAAAAAAATAAATAAATAGCGCCACCTTTGGAGATGTAAGCGTAAAGTAAAACCAGTGCTACCAATAGAGTGCCACCGGCGTGGATGGGAATATCGAGGTTTGTTCGAGGTTTAAATTATACATTTCAATATACAGTCAATTTCAGCATTCGTCTTTTTACATACAGATTATCATCTTTATTATAGGGTAAGCAGAGAGATCCAAGCGCCACACACATTTGTCGCCTCACAATCGTACATTAAGCATAATATATGACGCGAAGTGTCATAAGATGTAGTATAACTGTTCTACGTAGTCATTATTATTATGAAGAATATGTCATCTGATTTTCTCTATCTACCTCTAACTAAGAGAAACGGCGTGATGGTTTGTATGATTACATAATTTTTAAAAGATAAATAGCAATTACTCACCTACTTATCAGTTGGTATGCGCTTTAATCAAAAATGCAATGCCATCTGATATTATGTGTAAAGGTATATAGAGATAGCTTCTTGTTAAGAATGTGATATGACAACTTGTTTCGTGATAAAACTGAATCCTTGGCCTCGTATTCGACAGTACTCTCGTTCGAGTCCCACTCAGATTGGTCTTAAATAAACCAAATAATGTACTTCTAGGACAAGTCACAATGTCTCATCCTTTAGGGACAAGGCACGATGGAGTATGTGTGCATGTATGCATATATTACAATTCATATTACGAATGTTGTGTGCATGTATGCATATATTACAATTCATATCACAAATGTTGTGTGTGTATGTATGTTCGTATCTATGTCGTAATTAATAATTGTGATAATTAGACGACGGATTATTCCTGCATTTGACATTCCTTTCAATTTGTCCCATCTGACTGCAGCAACGACAATCATTGTCTATCTCATCCAGAGAATTTGGCTTTAATTGATATTTATGTGTTTTCCTTCGCGGGACTGGATCTTAATGAATAACATCTCTGTAAGCGTGAAAGTTTTCAGCAACCCAAATAGGCCTCTTGTATTTGGAAACTTTTGTGCAATTGAATTGACTCTTTTGTTTACATCGAGAGTAGGTATCTTTCACATTGGAAACAATAGTTTCAATAGCTATTAATAGCAATATTTCGATTCAATTTATTCAATTCATCTTCGAGTTAGCTTTGTAATCATCTTTATATATATAATTCTTCTGTACGTGTGTATGTCACTGAACTCTTCCTAAACGGCTGAACCGATTTTGATGAATTTTTTTGTGTGTGTTTGTGTGAGTCCCTGAATGGTTTAGATTCACAAAATGGAATTTAAAACATTAATATAATAAAAGTAAAATAAAAAAAAATATTTTTTACAATAGGTGGCGCTAATGTCGAATTGGCAATGTTTATTTTTTCCCATCCGACAACACTAAGAAATCTGTCATTTGCGTCGTAGTTTGGATTTTTTTGACATTTAAAGATCTTTTCATTATTATTCATATTTCAATTGGTTCGTTTCCGTGTCCAGACCATCTATGCTGTATTGAAATTATATACGATATGACAATCAATCTAGCGGCTCATCGAACAAGAAAATGTTTGAAAAGAACAAGCGAAGTTTTCTCAGTGAATAATATCATCCACATGGTTCATATACATGTTACATAATATATTTTTTTGTTTCACAAATACATAGTTCGGGCAGGACAACGTCTGTCGGGTCCGCTAGTATTCTTATATAAACTTATCAATGTTCGAGGTAACTTCTTTGAACGCATTAGACATGTGAACATTGTGCCCATGAAGAGCGAAAACAAAGCATTCGTGACGTTTCGACGTCAAATTCAAGGAGCTTCAATACACAAATCTTTTTTGTTCTTCTGATAACTAACTCCGGTTCTTTAAGCGACCTCGTGTTCTTCTATAGTACTCTGAAATTCTTTTCGCTTGAGGAAATATATTGCAGTATTGCAATATATAGAACTTTCAAAAATTGAATTGATAAGGATCTCATTAAAAAGGCATAATTGGTGAACGTTGCGCAAGCGCATATAGTGATCACGTAAACCAGCCGATGACAGGTCGTAAGCCCTGTAGGTGCCTTGATTTCCTGGTTCTCCTACAGTAAATATTCCAACTTATTGAGATAATTAAAAATCTGTTAAAAAAAAACTTGTTTTGATCTTAAATTCTTTATGTACAGGATACAAAACTTTTGAATTTAGTACCTACTACATTTGTCATAAGCATCATAACTTGTGGCTTTCCTAACAATATCTACGTTTCTCTGAGTGTGTGAGATATCTAATGTAGATTTGTAGTTTTGTGTTCGTTATTTACTTAGTTTTTTTATTATTGATTTACATCGCATTAATATTAAAGGTACAAAATCAGAAAATTAAAATGTAGGTTTTTTGCATCGACGATTGTATTTTTCTGTTGTAATGCGACGGCAATCGATACAAAACATGTGTTTTTTTTGTTAGATTACGTCACTCTACGTCGGATAAATTTTATTTTAAACATTAGTAAGTATATTATTATAGACTAGCCAGATGACTGAACACTCCATGCAGCATACATAATTATTATTGCATGCTTTTTAATTTTGTCCTTGATAAGAATCATTTCGTTTTATTTTAAACTCTGTATTATTTGTGGTATCTGCCGCAATTTAACGTGACATTTCAATATTATTTCTTTCTTTACAGTGCTTTGTTGGTAAGAGTTGTATTTTTAATGGTGTTTCGGTGACGTTGGACTTGACGATGATCTAATATTTTATCCGTTCGTGACTTCTTGCAATTTTTGTCGTTGTTTTGTTGTGTCTAGTGTTTTTTGTAATAGTTAATGGATTCCCAATACGGTTTAGTTTCGGTATAATTTAATTAAAATCTATTTTGGAAAGGTCAATGAGATCACAACGGTGTTGGTGTGAAATGTTTAAAAAAAATGTGCTTATTGAAAACAGAATCGTAGGTGGCAATCCAATCTAAACCTTTGACTTGAATTCTATATTCCTATAATAATCATTACCTATTACAATTGTGTTGTTGTATATTCTGGTGTTTTTTTTGGGTTAGTCAGTCATCTTAAAAAGGTCATTATGGTATTGTTACAAGAGTTTAATTTATCTTTCTATAAATCAGGTTCTAGGCCACGGCCGTAAGGAAGTAAATTTTCAAAATCTAAATCTATTTTCGTACATTCGTTATTAAAATTTATATATTTTGTATTTGAATTGGGTTTGATTCGTAAGTAGTTCTTATCTACATATCTATTAATATATCTGGTGCAAATGATTACTTTTTAATGTCAACATATTTCGAAGCTATTAATCTCGTGTTATGATATTTACCAAAAACGAGTTCCGCCTTTATTAGCATAGATATTTACGTAGAAATCTTTTTACACCTTACACACTGTAAATATACTGGGTATTGATACCTGTGGCTTTTCAAGCGTACTTGTGTTTCTGTCTTTATCGTTTCATTATTATCTTATCAGTCAATAGAAAAAATATATATTATTGACAAATAATAACTGATTACATATAAACTTTATGACTTCATTCCTACTTTGCACTATCGACTGGCACTCGAACGCTTTCAAATACGTCAAGCTGGTGGAAGCCTTGATCAACTTCATAATATTTTCTAAATTATAACTAATTTGTTTATATACCTAATGTTTTTCTCTCCCAGTTTTTGACAATAATTTCATTTCTTTGTGTCTACTAGTGGAGAGTCATACCTACTTATTTTGCAATAATTTATCAATGACCATCATGTTCAGAATTTATGCAATAATTTTCGCCTTGGCGTTTTTATTATGACATTTTGTATCAATTGACTTCATATTTATACAATATGTACTTATTTTAAGCTGATCAGTTTACCATAGACAATGGTTAATTTATTTTCGATGATTTCATCTGTAGAAACTTTAAAATGCTTTGAATTTACTTTCTTCGTCTTCTGGATAATAGATATTTTTAATGAACGCATGTACTACAAATGGGATTCATTAAAAGATATTCAGGAATTCTGAACCTTTGAAGTAGAAAAACGTGTCCTTCAGAAAAACAGTCAATACTATTGGTTCAATCAATTTTGTATTGATATCATTGATGAACCGTATACCAACTTGCGAAGTAGTTGGTATACGGTTCATCAATGAAGGTTCATCATTGCGAAGTAGTGATCCCCACAACCCAGTCGTTAAATAAAGACTAATATTCCCCAGGAAGTAAAGATAATGGAATATACTAAATTATCTTCATGGGGGTGTCAACCTTTTACAAATAATCATATTCGATGGGTTTTGCTCCAGGATTCAGTAGGTCATGAACGTTTTCAACTCTGGTACCTATAGTTGTGATGTGATGCTTCTTATTGGTTTTGAACGCCCATTTGGAACTTTGGGTCGCTTCATTATAACCGAATTCGGTATCATCTTTGTTTGTGATGTTTTATAGATGTTCTTCAATATTATGAATCTAGAATATTTATAAATCAAGGCTCGTAAAAACATTTCCTGGGTTTTGAGAATTGGATCGTGAATGGCTACGAGTTGATCGGAATTGAAGTTGTTTCTCGTGTTTGGGAATTGTACTCCATTTAGAACAGAACTGTCCAGTACAACTCGTTTTATGTTTCTGTTCTGAAAAAAAGTGAGTGTTAAATATTCTTTTTGTAGTTCCTCTCGGGTTATTGTGGTTTGGAAAATATTGGTTTCGTGTTTTGGGAATCGGCTCGCCGGCCGGCGTGTTGGTAATTACCGCCCGCCGAGCGTTGCGTTCTTTTTATCTTCGGTAGAGAAGAGTAATGGGCTATTTTTGGTTCCGGCGGCATTCCGCGCTCCGCTAACGTCTTTGCTTGACGGCGACTTCAGTCGAGTCGGTTGCTCGCGACCATCAACACCTCATCGCAGTTCGATTCGTTGCGTTCCGTGCGTTATCTTTGGATTAGTTTCGATTCGTTCTCCAGAGCCGGTGGTGGTATATGTATATATCGATAAATACGCGAACGGACCCTCCCTACCGTGACGAGGTCCCCCCGAAGATCGAACGTCCCGTCCTGTCTCCTCCCTAGTGGAATTCCGACGCGGGAATCGCGGTGCGGTTTGAGTATTCGAATTTCGAACGTCGGTTCTTTTTCACATTTGGATTTGAAATTAGTTATTGTTAAGTTCTGTGAGTGTATATGTTGCCCGCCTTTTTCAATCAACCGAATACAACATTTAAAATTTATTCTTTTTTGTGTGTTTGTTCCAATTTTAAACTGTGAATCAATTTATATTAAATTCCGGTAATATTTTTTTTTCTTTTCGCAATGTCTTGTTCCAAAGTGTGCCGATTTGAATTATTGTCGGTCGATTTTGGAGTAGAGTGATAATATTTTACAATAAATTATTTATTATTTAAATATTATTCGTCGAGTGTGGTAATATTTATTGTTTGTGTCGATTTGATTTGAATTGTTTCACATATTTTATGCAGTTTTACGTCTGATCGTATGGAAATTATGTTTGACACGAGAATATTTTTTATTATCTTCGATAGGCACCTACGATGTTTTTTGCACAAATGACGCAAGACTTTTAGCAAATGAGGATAATGTACCTAATACTAGCAACACATGGAAATGTATTTATAAACTTATCTTGTTGTGTATGCGTTGATTCGCTTGACCCGATATTCAAACACACCTAGAATATTAATGATCTTTAAGTTTTTGAATTCAATCATAATTAAAAATAGGAATCGTAATTTTCATATGGTCATGGATCGTATTATATTTATAAACAGTAGGTTTTGTACGAATACTATTATTTCCTGACTCGTTCTCTATATTCACATCATAATGATAAGTTGGCAGAGAAAACCGAATACCATGCTTTCCTCTCCCGACATTCACTTTTATTCATTTATGTATTTATTCTTTCGTATAAAATATAAACAAATACGTTGCAAACTGGCGGGCTTACTGCCATTAGGCAATCCATTCCAACCAACCACATTATGTATACATCGGATTACGGAAATAACCCTATCATTTTGATAACATGTCAAATTTTGTCGTATTGTCATTTTCAATTAAGCGACAGTCGTTCTGGAATGATGTTTATGAGTATATTGTAATATTAAAAGAGCTTAATGAATTGCAACAAACGCACTGATTTATGTAGATACTTTCAGAATATATTGAAGAATTATGCCGGTTGTAGACCGAAAGCTAAACTAAGTTAGTTTAGCTTGGCTCGCATAGCTGAGGTCATTTTCCATACTAGTTCACATAGTTTGCGGTCTGCACACTTGTTTGAAAAATGACCTCAGCTATGCGAGCTAAGCTAAACTAACTTAACTTAGCTTTTGGTTTGCAAACGGCTTTAAGCGGGTTTTATTTTTACTTCCCAATATTACAAAATCAAAATATTGTTAAAATATTTCTTAATTAGGTACTTTTAGGAACTATGTATTTTATTTTTTCAAATAATTTGGCGGTGGTGTTGTTTTTAAAGACTCCCATTAACTCCCGTTAACTCCATCATGGAGTGAACGCTCCTCTTGTAAAAGCTATGAACACTTTAATGCACACTGTACGACAATTGTCAATTTCTTTCAACTAGCCAATGTATCCAGCTCAGAAGAGCAAGAATGGCGTTTTAGAAATATTTTTGAATAAATCAAACCCAGAACTCCCGCCCCTTTGTCTAACGACTTTACACCATACCAAGGTGGTCTGTTTTGTAACATCGATGTACCTTTAGAGTTTGACAAATTAATGTAAATAGCTATTCCTCTTTCAATGGGAATGGCTCTTAGTATTAGGATGCAGACGCACACTATGCAGATGAGATTTTTCTACCATAGCTTTCGACCCCAAACTTTATTTTGCTCAATGCATTTATATAATTTTTTTATTTTCATTGTTATTTGTAATATTATCACTTTTTATGTAAGATTGATGTTGGCATCAACTAATACAGTGTCACTGTCTCGAGATGCATTGTCCCCGGCGCAGGTTTATTTGCCTAGTGGTGCATTGCAGATTCAATACCTAATTATTGTAATGTCTATCAGTGTATGTATGTATAAATAAATAAATAGTGGGCGCAGCTTTATCAGTTGGTAATGCTTTATGTTGTTTTTTTGGGTTGGGTACATTACATACCTACTTCAAAACTCGCTCACGAATATCTATAGACATATATTATTCATCCATGATACGGTGTTCGATATATTATATTACTCTCAGCCACTATCTAATACGGAGATTTATGATTTCACAATAATTTTTCACAATATTTTTACGTCAATTTATCAACGAGTATCGCGTAGTGTATACTATGAGGTGTATGGCGTACCTACTATGAGATTTTGTGTCCTAATTACACCCAAAACTATAAGTTTAATCGACTCCATCTTGATATCATATGAATGAATGAACGAATAATTTAATTCCAAAGGTACAAATGCACTGTCAATATGGGATACAATATTATAGGGTATGAAATACACGGCACATATTACAATTTGGAAATTTTACTGCCTCGCCTGACACAGTCGTACTGAGGCAGTACTAAATTAAAATTCCCATGGTTACTGATTCCACGATACTTTTTACATAAACTTGATTTAATTAGTTTTCCATAGACACGTTTAAATGATTTATATGATTTATTCACACGTTTATATAATTTCATCTGCCAAGATTTATATTACTCTCACGTGCCGGAAATATTGGTGTTTAATATTTTTGTTTCAACCAACACAATCGCAATGTACTGCATAAAAATGAATTCAGGAAATGTTAAACTTTCAAGAAGCTAAAAATACACTAATTAATTTTATATTTTTTGAAAATTATTGTTTATTCTTTGTTTCATTTTTTTATTGTACCTACTTATGTACGATTTAATTTTATAATTATGTGTAAGCCCATTTAGGGCGTTTAAAATAAAATAAATAAATAAACTTATTGTACTCGCATTTATGCTTAGTTTAGGGAATGTATGAGGATGTATAATAACAAAGCCATATGAATTCTTTAAAAAAAAAACGTGACGTGTTTCTAATGGTTCTGGTAGGACTATGACATGTACTGCAGAGCCACATGAACTGACCATTTTTTGTCAGTTTCTAGAATCTTCGTTCTTTTCAAAGTTTCATCGCAGATTATACTATGACAGTGCCGATTGTACCTCGCATGATATTATTTACACAGGTGCCTATGACATTCATTGCCCTCTAATTCAAACTAATTTACGAATAAATTGCTTTTTTTGAGTGTTCACTCATTCATATTCATAAGATTATTATTATTATCAAATAAAGTTTCGTTAACTTTGTGTATGTATGTATGTTTGGTTGTACTGGGTGTCATCTCCACTTTTTATTTGTGCCAAAAAAAGACAAAAATCAAACCATGGCGTTTAACGTGAATATACACACCATCACGTCATATACCACAGTGTGGGGTAACCAGCGACAGGTGTGCGTGCATGACATAATAAAAAGAAGCAATACACATGCGTGTTTACCCACACATCAGTCTCGTCTCACCTAAAAAGGCAACAATAGATGTTGAACCTCATTGTATATGAGATGTTATTGTTGCCTGTTGTATTTTTAATTACCTGGCTCACACGGGACACCCGAAAACAATAATACTAGAAAAGAGTGGAAGCACTATTCAAAGTCGGTGCCTCACGGCTTAAACGGTCGAATCTGATAAATTTTATCTCCCGGCGATGTCGCGTGTTGTTTTTCGGAGGTTTGCTTCAATCGATGTCTTTATTTTGTCTTCGTCAGCTTCAACTTACTGGTCTTCCAGAACTTAAATGGTGTGTCTTCAACATCAACATTTGCGAATCAGTTTAGGCACTGGTGGTTGTGTTAATACATATTCTCAATTCACCACGACTAATATATTGTTTTCCCACTGAAACAGCATTTTAACCATTTCGATCGTTAAAAAGTTAAATGGGTCAAAAATACTTTAAGACTTTCCATATTTGACAGGTCACCAAACAAAAACTATTGCGCGACACCAAACAAGTCTTGCTATATCAGCCGTCAAAATACATTATACAAATGCAGTGTATGTTAAGTTGGCTGTGAAATCATATCAAATCAATGACATGTCTTCCCAAACAAACCATTTCATCGATATCATATCGACTGTGTTTTGGTCAAATGTTTTAATATTACATTTGCAAAATTTGCTACAGGAAATAAAAAAATGTATGATATATTTCAAAATTCTAACAATGATTTTATGATCGCGTGTGAATATGCTTACTCAATCATATTGCAAAATTTCAGACATCAAAATGCACAAATTACTAAGTCATTAGCGAAAATGTAATTAAAATGTTATTTAAGTTCTTTTACAACACCAATTTTGGCTAATTTAGGTTATGTTTTTTCCATGCCTATTATGTGGTCTTTAATTGTCGTTTTGCTTCGTAAGTCCTTTGACTTGCTTATAATATTTATTGAAGTCCTAATTTCAATATCCTTTTTAGCTTTTAACCTTTTTACTAGATTTTTTTTAAGTTGCAAAATCGAATGCAGACAGTAAAAATTGTTTTGGGAATAATGTGGCTAGTAAAAATAAAAAGACAGTCGACAGTAACATGTATTATTTTCTTGTTTCCTATATCAATAGCATAATAAAATATCACATTGTAAAACACTTCAAAAACGTGTATTGCCGTTAGCCATCATCACCTGAACTTTTATCATAGAGATCTTTTATCATTTCAGGAGGATTAGTTAAATTGCTTCTTAACAGAATTTGAAAGTCGTATTTATTTATTTTTTCTGAGTTAGATTTTATCAAGTCAAATTTGTTTATGTTTTCCATTGTCAATACCTCAAAATATATTTATAATAACTAGTTGCATGTAACACATGAGATCCAACTGTCGATAGCGATAGTATGTATAGTTGAAGAATATGTACCAAACTATAAACCCATAGATACAAATTATTGAATATTTTCAGATATTTTGTTTTCTATACAACATATGTAGGTATGTATGTCAAGATAGGATAGTATGGAGGAAGATCCTTTTTCCTACCCAGAATATGCAAATAGCATGATGGTATGTATGTATGTTTGGAGATGAAGTATCAAACTATTAAGTCTTCTTACATATTGTGTATAGGCGACTGCCATACAAAATGTATGAAGCGATGTCGTCACTAAATTCAATTTTTAAAAAAATTGTTAAAAAAAAATTGAGATCTTCTACTACAATGTTTATATTTTTTATAGAAAATTAAATTATCTAGTTGGGGTGTTTCGGCTTTTTTCGATAATTGTAAAAGTTTTGGAAATATAGGCAGTTAAACTCATTAATTTATCATAAAAAAAATATTTTTCTTAATAAAAAATGTTTGAGAAACCCTGGAATTTTTTTGAAAAAACTAATTTGAGATTTTGTATTTGTCTATGTTCGTACCAATTTTCAGCGTTCTAGCAATTATGGTTTCTGAGATATATGGAAAAATAAAATAAAAATTCAAAAGTTGATAACCCCTGACTGAAACAAAAATTCAAAATTCCGAGTATAAAAGTTTTGTAGGCCTGTAACTGTTTATATATTCTGAAATTTTAGGTTCTGTAAATTGAGCGGATCAAAAGTTATAAGGGGGGGACGGACACACACACACACAGACACACACACACACACACACAGACACACGAAATGTTCTACTCCGAATTCTGAGTAAATCCGTGTATGGAACATATATGCTGCGAAGCCTCTAAGTTGGTGTTTTTTGACTTCAAAGTTGGAAAAGCCGTGAAAAAAGTAGACCTCTCCATACAATTCTCGCGTATTCTGGCTTGATACATTGTCGATATGTTAAGAGAACAAAGTTCTCCTGAACAAATCGACAGTTGGATTAGAGCTTACTCGGGGTAAAAATAGTACTAAATACTAGTTGCATGTAACACATGAGATCCAACTGTCGATAGCGATAGTATGTATAGTTGAAGAGTAAGAATCAAACTATTAACCCATAAATCCAAATTATTGAAAATTTTAACACATGTTGGTATGTATGTCAAGATAGGACAGTATGGAGGTCAGTCCTGTTTTCCTACCCGGAATATGAAAACAGCATGATGGTTCTGTATGTATGTTTGGAGATTAAGTACCTATCAAACTATTAAAACTTCTTACATATTGTGTATAGGCGACTGAATACAAATTGTATGAAGCAATGTCGTCACTAAATTCAATTTTTATAAAAATTGTTAAAAAAAATTTGAGATGTACTGCTACAATGTTTATATTTTTTATATAAAATTAAAATATCTAGTTGGGGTGTTTCGGCTTTTTTCGATATTTTAAAAATTAATGGAAATATAGGCAGTTAAACTCATAAATTTATCATAAAAAAAATACTTTTCTTAATAAAAAATGTTTGAGAAACCCTGGAATTTTTTTGAAAAAACCAATTTGATATTTTGTATTTTTCTATGTTTGTACCAATTTTCAGCGTTCTAGCGTTTATGGTTTCTGAGATATATGGAAAAATAAAATAAAAATTCAAAAGTTGATAACCCCTGACTGAAACAAAAATTCAAAATTCCGAGTATAAAAGTTTTGTAGGCCTGTAACTGTTTATATATTCTGAAATTTTAGGCTCTGTAAATTGAGCGGATCAAAAGTTATAAGGGGGGGACGGACACACAGACACACAGACACACACACACACACACACACACACACACAGACACACGAAATGTTCTACTCCGAATTCTGAGTAAATCCGTGTATGGAACATATATGCTGCGAAGCCTCTAAGTTGGTGTTTTTTGACTTCAAAGTTGGAAAAGCCGTGAAAAAAGTAGACCTCTCCATACAATTCTCGCGTATTCTGGCTTGATACATTGTCGATATGTTAAGAGAACAAAGTTCTCCTGAACAAATCGACAGTTGGAAAATTGGTTCTTAAACGATCTGTCGTTAATCGGTCTATTGTTTTATTAAACTCTCTCTATAAATATATCTCATTGAGTGATTTATGTTTAAATTTATTACTATCCAAATCGTTACGAAAGCAATTTGAACGTTTAAAACTGTATTCATTAAAATATTTACTAACTGTTTTAATTTATTACTTTTCATCATACAGTGTAGATAACTAGTTGCATGTAACACATGAGATCCAACTGTCGATAGCGATAGTATGTATAGTTGAAGAATATGTACCAAACTATAAACCCATAGATACAAATTATTGAATATTTTCAGATATTTTGTTTTCTATACAACATATGTAGGTATGTATGTCAAGATAGGATAGTATGGAAGAAGATCCTTTTTCCTACCCAGAATATGCAAATTGCATGATGGTATGTATGTATGTTTGGAGATGAAGTAACAAACTATTAAGTCTTCTTACATATTGTGTATAGGCGACTGCCATACAAAATGTATGAAGCGATGTCGTCACTAATTTCAATTTTTAAAAAAATTGTTAAAAAAAAATTGAGATCTTCTTCTACAATGTTAATATTTTTTATAGAAAATTAAATTATCTAGTTGGGGTGTTTCGGCTTTTTTCGATAATTGTAAAAGTTTTGGAAATATAGGCAGTTAAACTCATAAATTTATCATAAAAAAAATATTTTTCTTAATAAAAAATGTTTGAGAAACCCTGGAATTTTTTTGAAAAAACTAATTTGAGATTTTGTATTTGTCTATGTTTGTACCAATTTTCAGCGTTCTAGCGTTTATGGTTTCTGAGATATATGGAAAAATAAAATAAAAATTCAAAAGTTGATAACCCCTGACTGAAACAAAAATTCAAAATTCCGAGTATAAAAGTTTTGTAGGCCTGTAACTGTTTATATATTCTGAAATTTTAGGCTCTGTAAATTGAGCGGATCAAAAGTTATAAGGGGGGGACGGACACACAGACACACACACACACAGACACACACACAGACACACAGACACACACACACACAGACACACGAAATGTTCTACTCCGAATTCTGAGTAAATCCGTGTATGGAACATATATGCTGCGAAGCCTCTAAGTTGGTGTTTTTTGACTTCAAAGTTGGAAAATCCATGAAAAAAGTAGACCTCTCCATACAATTCTCGCGTATTCTGGCTTGATACATTGTCGATATGTTAAGAGAACAAAGTTCTCCTGAACAAATCGACAGTTGGATAATTGGAATTATCATTCTTATTTTGGATAATTGGTGGTCAAATCCATCACAACTCAACGAAGGCGTCTCGGTTCAAAATGGACCTCATTTAACTTACCATCTGAATAGACTTCACCTAAGATTGATGAGGTTGTTATTATTTTTCCTTGACACGGCATGTCCATAATTGGAGATGAATACTGAACACTCTTATTATGTGATGCTATGCAACTGGGTTTGCGATATCTTCATTTGTTCTAGTTTGTAACGTATCGTTCCTGGCTTTAGTTAGTTTCGTTTTGTTTCAGTGCAATCCATCGGATAAAGACATATCTCACGCTGAGACATCTACCCAGTTACCGTTTTGAATTCCTGCACATGTTCGTTCCCAGAGCTTCGCGTGTCATTGTGTGTTTCCTATCTTCTTAGTTCATCTTATTTCTTGGCGTACAATTCATGTTTACCTTTAGAATTCCACTCCGTTTACCGACAGTTAACAGTATAGTATTTACCTCTTGCCTATATAAAGCACATCTGGTTTAAAATGTTACGAAGTTTATCTATCATAGCAAATGTAAACAGCGTGGTGTGTTTTTAGAGTTGACGCATTTCTTGGAATATCATTGTTACGATTTCATATTGGTGTTCCATGTGTATTGTTGCTTTTTCAACACAAAATATGGATAAGTAGTATATTTATTATTCTGTAAACAATTCCTTGCAACCCGTGACTATTGTCAAATGGTAATTTCTTCCAACTAACCAATATTTCCCACTCAAAGTAAGTTTTGTACAATATATAAAGTTGTAAATATCTCCTCTGATGGGAATTGAACCCAGTGTGTCACCGCAGAAGTCAAACGGCATGACATTTGGTCACGGCTGTCGGAATTACCACGATTTCAGTATATTTTTTTTATTTCCTGTTGTATATCATATATTTTATTTTTCCAGATTATCCTGACTTCATCAAGTTTAGGTACTAATACATACTGTCCCGAAACTGTTCTGAGATATTATCATTCCATCTCATCTTTAGTTTGCTTATCCTTATTTGATCAGTTGGTCTGTTGTCGAAGAGGCTACTCAGTTTGAAGCGAAAACTATTTTAATAATCTTTAATTTAACTTTACATCTTCACCTGTTTACTCGGCCGAGTATGTTAAATTAAAACATAAAAAGGTCAGCTAGTTGATCTTTCAAGTGTTTCTGGGAGATTCTCGTCACGCTGTGATTATATTACGAACGTTACATCATCTGCAGGTAATAATTTATCGACTCCGGTAATATTATGCATATTGTATAATAAATAATAAACGGATCGATCAAAATGTGCGATTTGATCGTAACATTTTGGCGTTCTCGTTGCAGAGTGTGTCGTAACCAGACATTATAATTACAACTTTCACCAAAACTAGTCGTTTGTTTCAACGTCACAGCATATTTGGCGTGTTGTCTTTTGTGCAACGTGAGATTTTTTCACAATTTTCGCAAAGCACTTTTTTTTCAATTTTGTTACGAAATCTGGCGAAATGCCCTGCATTTAAATCGCATTCGGGTCCATTGTGGGGCATGGTTTCCAGCCTGTTCCGGTGAAAGTAACTTTTGATAGTTTTCCAATTGTTTTGTGTGAGTCACCAGCTGGGTTGTGTCTAGCGTATCATCTCGGTCCAGTGACTCAGGCTGCATTATCCGACGTGTTATTATTATTCATTAGTTGTTTGTGTGTCGCTATTACCATTTTTACTATCTATCATCTCGTGTTGCCATAATGAGAACGAAACTGGCAAAAGACACACAGATGATTCATCTGAATAATTTCCATTTCAAAACTGTTTATCCGCATAACTCTTTCTTGGGCTTTGCATCTTATATCATCCATCCAAGTTATTATATATTTTTAATATAATTTATCCAGTTTATTTTCGTTTAAATAATTCTTATTAATATATTTTTATGTTCTGGAAACATGAATTGCTAAATGAAAACCCCATCTTTAAAATGTCATCTTTTTTTGTCATAAAAATCAGTTTTTCTTTATTTAAAAAATGATGACATTATAATTGATAGTTGTTTTTGGTCCAGTTAGCTACGAATTTATAGAATGACTCATCATTCATCTGACGTTGTGTACCACCCATAATTTTAATGGATTTAGATCGCAGCAATTAGTGATGAACAATGCAAGACCTATATCATTCGGTTTTGGGTTTGCTGCAAAAGTTTGAAATTAATTCATTTATTTATATTTTTGTACACATTATTAACAAATATAATGCACACTGGCGGGCTTATTGCCATCAGACAATTTCTTCCAACCAACCATATTATAAAGTGTGACGAAATATATGTATGTACATCAACAAAAGAATGAATGCGTAAAAAACATAGAATAGAGACATTACACAAAGAAAAATATCACAAAAAACACATAAAGTATCACAAAAAAACACGGGAAAGGAAAAGCAGAGGTAATCGGGATCAGGTATTTAGGGATAAATATTCTTTTCTTAAGTGAGTTAGACGACGCAATATCTGCCAATATCCTAATTTAGGCTATTGCATTGCCGATCGTATTTCGAACGACGAGCTAAGAAATTCTGTGTTATGGATAGAGATATCGGAGTGGATGTCCATATTATAGCAATAGAGCATATATAGAATTATAGCACCTTAAAATCTAACAAAAATTTGTAAATGGCCAGTATGTAAGTACGATGAAACTATAATATTATGGTATTTTATGCACTTAATCTAGATAACACTCTAATTTGCAATGTTGGTCTTAAATAAAACGAAATACCATGACTGGTCTCGTACATCACTAGCGGCATAATTTGTAACTGGTACGTTTCTGTTTAGACAATGCGACCAATCAGAGTGGAAAGATCCCAAATGAGCGACAAAAACTAACAAATTTGTAAAAAGCGTGACCGCTGGACGATGCTGTCTCTCTGGTACAATTAATTGTACAGCCGAGGAAAACAAACTTTGGTTGATCAAGATATAGCTTTAGGAAATTTATTTATTTTTCACACTGGCAGGTTTATTGTCATTAGGCAATTTTTTCCAACCCACCAGATTACAAAGTATGAAAAAAATGATAACAGTTAAAATAAAAGAAAATATTTCATAGCAAAAAAGGATAAGGAAATGACAAGGAGCAGAAGTCGGGATCAGGTGTTAAGGGATAAATATTCTTTTTTTTAGTTTTTTCTTGAAAATACAAAGTCAGTTAGACGTTAGTTTGGAATTTTAGATATAAGATACTCTGTTGTGTATGAAACATAACAATTAAAATGTTTTATGTATTGAAGTGCATCACTTAATACACGATAGATACATAAATGTTGATGATTTTAATAAATAAAACTTGTCGAATAAGTATCAACAATTGACGTTTCACACACAAAAAAATGTCTTAACATGCTTATTCATAACCTCTCTTTATAGTAGATTAGGAAATTTTTGTTCGTAAGTATTATAGCATAAAGCTGCACAGTATAATATTTACCATGCATTTTACCATTCATGTCGACATTTGAATGACCATTTAAAGAAAAACCTCATAAATCTGTGTATGTAAGAAAGTGTCTTTTTGCAATATGTTTTTAATGTTTAATTTCGTAAATGATTTTAAAGGCAAAATATAATCATTTTTACAGTAACACCGAAAAAATAGATTCAGCCTTAAAAAATAACGAGTTTACACAAAAAAAAGTAATGACGTACATAATTTAAGTTGCACATTAAGAAAAAAAACATTCGTTTTACTGCGCTGTTAATTTTAGAAACGGGCCCCAACGTCATACAACACATTAAGTAAGATTGTAAACTTCCTAAACATCAACCGATCATTTCAGCCGATATAAACACGTAAATATTAACAGCGAATGTTTTTAATAAATTCATCAAACGGTCGCCGAGCTGAATTCACTATTTTCAAGTTCATCGATTAAAATGTATTTGAACGCTTCCTAACGCTACAGAGATAAAATAGATGAAAATACAAAGCGAGTTAGATGACGAGCTAACTCACTGGGTCCGGACATAGGTCCGAATGCAGAGTCCTACCTAAATACTAAATTCTAAATACCAACCATGTTTTCATTGCACAGTAGCTCACTTAAGTTAGGACATCACGTGGCTTCCTAACTGGAGGATGCTACCAAGTTTTTGTATGAGGATTGCATTGCAGAGACATATCTGAATACTTATGCGAACTGTCAAAAAGTAAGGTTGATAGCGAGGAATCTTACGAGTGGTTTAATACTAAAATACGAGATTTTTTCGGTGGATGATGATTTTATCGGCTTCGTTGAATATGTATTTGGTAATTTTGTCAAATCAAATACCAGAGTATTCAGTGATCCATACAAGATGCCGAAAATTCGCGAAAAATCGGGACATCGAGCTGTCAGTGTGAGCTTGGTTACATATGGATGTGTTATTATGACAAAAAAAACATTTTAAACGTCAGTCTAAGCCCATAGAAGCTATCTCTTTTCATCATACACAATAATGTGAAATTCTTCGCCATCGACCTTAAGTTTGTCGTAGTATTTAGTATTTATCAATTGCTAACTTAAGAATACTAAATACTCCAGTGAGGTTAGATGTTAGTATTTTGGTACCTAGGACTGTGCATTCGGGTCATAGACTATTCAATAGTCTTACTCATTGTACTTCTAATGACGAACAGAGAAATTCTGTGCCTATATTCTCATACGATATACCATTCCTATATTCTTTTTGATAACTTTGTATTATCGTACCTCGTTGAACTTTTAATTCAAGCGATTGAAACAGTGTTGATACTGCATAACTTTAAACGATTAATACTTCTACGAACTTTATTTTACGATTAATTAATTCTGAAATATCGTAATATACAAGATAAGATATTTAAATTTACTGTCCCAGATTGTTTTATTTTAAGAAATGTGAACATTTTCAATTAAGTCTAGGTTTTGTGTTTGTCAAAAGTTACATTACTTACGATTCTTAGAGTACATTTTGTTAGTTTTGAATGTTTTTGGAAACCGAGTTCGTAATCGTCTGTAATATAATTATAGATTTTGAATCATTAAAAGGTTTGGAATCATCGTTTTTTACTATTTACATAAGTACTTATTTCTTTCTTTCTCTCTAACAGCGGTGCGGGTAATTTTGACAGCGGGGCGTGATTGATTGTATGAAAATAAAGGATTACTATTTCGTTTGTTGTTTATTTTTATCCGCTTTTTTGTTGTGGATCTATATGCCGGTTTTGGGGTCAGCGGCACGTCCCGCTCGGACCCTCGTGTTGGGCTTTACGTGATCGTAGAGGCGCAGGTAGATTTTGATCCATGGATCATCATAGATCTCGCTATTATGTAACAGGAAATTTACATATACACTGTGGTGTTTCGAAAACGTGCTCTGACCCTCTGGTATTATTAATCACAAACGTTTTTGTTGACAGATTTGTAATTATATGATATTTTATCTTATCTATCGCGTTAATTGAAATCATTTTATAGATCTTTTCGTTTATTAATATTCATACCTTACACTGAAACTAACTCACTGAGTAAACTGCCTTATTGACTCTGTCCCATTCCTGCAAAGAATTGCTATATTGTGACCTTTTTGATCTGAATTTAATGGCTTTCTGATGGTACATTCTTTTGATACAGTTCTTGAATTGTGTCATTATTACGACACAGCAAATATTTTTTTTCAAATCACTGAGACACAAAACAACTATAAAAACTAATTTATATCAAAAAGTAAACTTAATACCTATTGTATGTTCATTTAGAAAATTCCAAGGATACCTGTGCTGGTTGTTATCCATTTCGTTTTGACTATTAAAATCATCAGATATTTAAAAGAAATTTAAGAACAGTGTTTTTTGTTTATACTCTAGTTTTCAGTGCTTAATAACATTGAATAAGTGCTATTGTATAGAAAGTTTGAAGAGTTTTGAATTCGTGGATTGAGAAGATGAAGCCGAAACCAGACACGTCTCCCAGTATGGATGTTAAGGTACACACGGAGACCTTCATACTGGGGGAAAAGGTGGACGACACAAAGGCGCCGAAGAAGAGCGAGAAGGAGATGAAGAAGGAGGTCAAGAGGTTGGAAAAGGAAAGGCAAGAAAGGGAAAAGCTGGAGAAGAAAGAGAAAGAAAAGGCTGAAAAGGACAAAAAGGAGCAGGACAAGAAAGTTAAAAAGGGTAGGTTCATTATTATATTGAATTTTTAATCTATGGGCTACCCCAAAGAACAGGGACGGAGAAGCAGAAAGTGATGATTTTTATTTAATCTTATGTTCATGTATAAAAGTTTGACAAACAAAAAAAATTCTTCAATTTTTAACTACATATTTAAGAATTACAATTTTTTTGTTGACTTTGGTTAAGCCTATACAGTTATTCCTTTATAAAAATTTAAAGCGATCAGAAGAATTGCTCGGTAGTATAGAAACTAGAAGCCCTCGCTGAACCTTCTTATTCTTTTATATAACCAAAAGTTTGAATGGCTATATTATTAGATTTATTGTTTGATATATTGTGTTTGGTGCTTAAATAAGTATTTGTTAAAAAATATTATATTATTTACTCGGTAAATTAGTTTCCGGGATAATCGGGACAAGGATTATAATGTCTGATCTTTGTAGTTAATTTGAGGAACTATTCCTATTGAAATTTCTGTAGATTAATAAAGCAACAACAAGGAGATGTGGCATGATTGTATCCGTGTGCGTAATAGTTTATTTTAGTGGCATGACAATACCGATTGAACTTTTCATCGTGTACATTCTTGATCTCGCATCGATCAGTGTTGATTCCCTACTGAGAAAATACATAGTCAATAATAAACTTGTATTAGTTGTATTTTTTTTTTTGATGTATTAGTTTGGAACTGTTCCAATAAGTTACTCTAAGTATGTATACATACATAAGATAAAATATTATGTAGACTTTATTTAGGTACATGTGCACTTAACGTATTATTTTTTATTTTCATATAGCGTTACTTTCTTTACATATGGGCTCCATTTGTCAGTCCTAGTATTTTAATTGTTCATCTCTATTCATTTGAGAAGAATTTTATTTTTGTGTAGCATTCAGTTTTTATTTGATATTCTCTATTATCTTATTTGATAAAACAGTTTTCTTGATAGAATCATATTTTCCATAAAACATCTTATAAAGAAGCACCTCAAAATTTCAAAACTCGTCCAATCTCTGTGTCTCACTTCGTCTTTTTCGCACACATTCCAGTCCGGCACGACAGAGAGAGAGAGAGAGCACTTTCGTGTGGGACGAAGTCTTCCGGCGATCGTTCGGCTCCGAATAATTCAGAACTTTGCCGAAATATATATTTTTTTATTCATCTATTGTTTTATTTATTTAATTAGAAAATCCATGTTCTATAATTTTTTTATGAACAAATATAAATAACTTAACAAGATATTTATTTTTTTCAATTACAAATAATTTATTTTAGTTATCTGTCCTTTAATCGTTCAATAAATATTGTTTAATCATCATTTGTAGACAAAAGTAATTGGTCTGTTTTCTGTTTATTTCATAGTGTACGTTTTTGTATATTTCATACGACTGTTTTTGTCCCTTAAATGGCTTAAATGAACAAACAAATTAAATTTATTCCATTTTATAATTAATTTTAATACTTTTGTATCACACTGAATGATTTCTTTTCATTTAATAAATCTAATCTAATATATAGTTAAGGTAGATATGTTTCATAATCGAAAAGATATTTTTTACTGATTAGACATTGTACCTACGGCATTTTACTTAAGATTATTTAATTACCTATATACATATAAATTATATAAAAAAACCGTTTTAAAGTTTCAACCATTACAAATATTTATGAAAAACCAAATCGCACCTTGATATTGACACTATACAAAATTGTAATTATTATTTTTTTTCATTCATTCATTCATACCATCACGGCATATCCGACAATGTGGGGTAACCAGCGAAAGGTGTGCGGGTGTGCATTGCCTTATAAAAGGGAGCACAACATATCTGTGTATACCCACACACCAGTCTCGTCTCGCCTAAAAAGGCACTATATTCAGAATGGGTGGTGAACCTCATTGCTGAACTATGTGAGATGTTATTGTTGCCTGTTGTATTTTCGATTACCCGGCTCTTACGGGACACTCGAAAACAATAATAGAAAAGAGTGGAAGCACTATTCTAAGCCGGTGCCTCACAGCTACAGCTTCCTCACAGCTATGAAATCATATAAATGTAAAATTAAATGCATCATATGAATTTAACTTAAACGTACAAACGAGCGTACGTTGTTTGAAATAAATGTTTTATATTAAGTTACAATTTAAATATATCATTATACACCTACATACATACTGTGATGGTTTCCACCTAACTCAACTAAATAACGTCCTAAACTAATTTTCTGTGGATCCATAACCTCCTAAACTAGCTAGCTAAACTACCTATTAAAATCTAACGTCTATTTCCTAGTACTATAGCTAATTTCCCTAACTAGTTTATTCTCTACCTGCAAAGTAAAATCGAGAATTTGTTACATCCATTTGATTTTTCATTATTGGATAATTCTATCATGAAAGAAAATCGCATTCTTCTATCTTATTTCGCTAATTTTATATGTTTTTAACGGATTTTGGCCAATGATCGTCTAGTGATTATTATTATTATTTACGTTAAAAGGACCCTTTACGTTGTGTTTTATTTACGAGTTATAAACATACGAATATTTGTAATAAAATTTATATATATTATATTAATAATTAATAAATTAATAAACTCCACGACTGTTGATAGGTAGTTAATCTTTGCATACAAAGTTATAACTACAGAATTATTAAATTCGTATAATGTACCTAATGATAAAACTTGGTCTCACAACCCAAATTATGTAACTTAATTGTTACTCAATTTGATCGATATATGTATATTAATGTACCTACAGACTTAATAGGATGACGAAAAATTATCATAAAAACAAGTTCATATGATTCTCATAGAAAAACATAAATAAAATTCAATAGAAAACATGATATATGCTTCTTAACGCCTTTTTCACACTCATGGAGGTTAGTAAATAACGAAATTCAATTTTCCTACCTTTTCGTATATCCTGCTGTAATGAAAAAAAATTTATAAGCAGCTATGTATTTTAGATGAGCGCTATATATTGAATACAGAAACACCAGATCTTTAGTTCAAATATTTACCACCAATTGGCATTAATGCGATTTTTTTTTCAAATTAAATAAAAAAATCCAAAACATTAATCCCTGATGGTGAAAAATTTATTTTTTTGTTTAGTGTCACTATGAAAATAAAGGTGCGAAATATGTTTATCAATACCTATATACAACTTTATTTCGATTTTTTTTGCCGATCCTATTGAGGATACGGCGTTTTGGTATGTAGGTATAGTGTGTTTGTTGAATTAATTGATTGTTGTACGTATTAAACAAATTGACTTTTTAGCGTAATCAAATAATTATTTTTTATCTGCTTATACTTATGTACCTACTGTTATCTCCGTTAGCCGCTTATGTCATGCTCTAAAATCGGAATATTGCGAATAGTGCGATATGCCAGATGCGATTTAATTGGCAAAAAGCACTTTTGATATGGTAATTTATCATTCGTATGTAGCGAAAACACGCGGTTGTAAAAAAAATACCTCCACGTATATTGGCCATAACGTTAATTTTATGTTGTAGGTATGATTTATGCAACAACAGTTACGTACAATGTCTGCGAGAATATTGAATACAAGGTATTATGATTCATTGTTGACCCTCGTGTCCCACTGCTGTTTGGTCTTGGTCCAAACCGACAACCAACAAGGCTAGATGAAAGTTGAGTATCGAAGATCATAGTCCCATTGATGATGAATTACTAGCAGATATCTGGATTGTTGATTGTTGAAGTAGATTGTATGGCCAGCACTAGTCGTGTAGTGTACTCTTCATTAGTTTTGTATTTAATATTGGCTGTATCTTCTTAAGTACCTTCCTGCTTTCCGTGTCTGGATTCGGCTACCCGAATACCACTAGTATTTATTATCACTGTTTCTTTATGCGTGCTCACAGAAGCGTGCTTGTCAGTTCCATTATTGGACATAAAAGTAGTAGGTGCACGTTTATTATAAATATTCTAAATACTTCTTTTACTTCTACAGGTTTATTTAATGTTTCCAGTCCATAGTCGATTTTTATACCGTTCAAAGATCGACAATCTCTAAAATATTTGGGACCATTTCTATTGCATCTTTTTTCTGAATGTTCCATATAATGTTGGCAATAACTTGAGAAAATAGCCTCCTGGTCCTGCGCCATTCGGAACAGCTCCTCTAAACTCCTCAGTCCAGTCGATTCTCGGATGTTAAGCTGCCAAGACGTCTGCCTTCTGCCATGACCACGCCGTTCCTCAATCTCGCCCATCAACAACAATTGGAGGACCTCATATTTCTGCTCTCGCAGGATGTGACCCAGATAGGATACATTATTTAAACACAAATTAAAAAAAAACTATTGTATCGCATAATTTATTAGGTACTACGTATTTACTTTGCCTATTACTCGAGGTTAAATACGTTGTGTTTGTTTGTGTCTAAACATACTATAGGTTGTCTTTCAAAATTGTTTAATATTCACACCCATAAAGACCTTTCAAAACAGCACTTACAATAACATACTTAAAGACAATCAAAATGATACATCTATTTTTATTGACAAACATTTTTTTAACATCTCAATAGAGACGAAGTTGGGATATTGTAGAAGAACCAGGAACTCGAGGCACCTACAGGTCTTACGACCTGTCATCGACTGGTTTACATGATCACTTTATGCGCTTGCGCAACGTTCACCAATTATGCCTTCTTATTGAGTTACCATATCAATATAATTTGTGAAAGTTCTATATATTTGAATAGTGTGTAACAATTCACTTGAAAAAAAGGAACTATACTATTGCCTATTCTATGCAGTAAAGGAGAAGCCTTTTTGTAACGCCATCTATTGATAAATTAAGAAATTAGTTTATTTGTAAACAATGAGAGCAACAGACCTTATAAATGAGATGACGGTGTCTCGCACAGATGTCACCCCTGAACTGCGCCTGAAATATTATTTCATTTTTGGCTTGTTTACCTACTTGTACCAATGTGTATGTAATTCGAATATTTTTTGTTTGCGTATATTTTTTTTTTCTCTTTAGGCTTTTCACCCAAAAAAGGATGTTGCAGCCGTTATTAATCAGAAACATTAGTTAACAAAGATTAAGTCAATAAAAAAAAGAATTAAATAATAGTCAGATTTTTTATAATCGATTTAAATATTAAACCATGAACTTGTGGAAACAGGGTATTGGACATTCTCAAACTGTTTGCGTATATGCAATTAAAAAATATTCGATTTAGACACATATCTTGCAAAAGAAAATTTCTGTATATTCGTATAATAAATTCAAGCAATTTAGTCTCAAGATCGACAAGAAAGTTGTCATAAATTTTGGCCACCGCAATATTGTTCTTTTCACGTTGACGATATAATTATAATTATCATTGTTCTGATGCAGTCCTCGCCAGCGAAAATCTTGCATCGATATGTAATTCAGAATTCATTGTAAACAATAAACACCACCGCGGCTCAGTGCTTGGCACGAATAGCATCTTGGGGTTTAGTGCATGGACTATGATTTCATGTCTATTCGTGATCATTGTCAGCAAATAATAAACTAATGCTAGGTACTCCTCTACTTGTGTGTAATACAATATGGACCGTGGGATTATTATTAGCTGCTCCGCTTGTCAACGAGTCGACGGCAATCGTTTTCAAGTTGATTGTCAATACTCTTGAGCAACGTGCGTTTGTTTCTTCGATTCTCACATGTCATTAATTTATATCCTGCTTTTTTCTATCTACTTCTATGTGGAGTGTTATGATATTATAATTTATAACCATATTTTTACATACATTTCTAAAAAATTATCACTTGAAGAGTGAGTGCATAGTATGAATTTCTTCATGATGTTTTTGGTGTGGTTGGCATATGGCGTAATACGTTTGTGGCAACACATATCTTGTATCATCTTAAAATCCAAAACTATTTGGTAGAATTCATATTGATAACTTCATACTAACTTAGAGATGGACTAAGAGATGATGAAATTAGACGCCAGACAAAAGTTGTCGATATCGTGGATCGTGTTGCAAAACTTAAATGTCAATGGGCGGGTCAAGTTGCCAGACAGGGAATGGACAGATGGGCACCCAGAATTCTGAACTGGGATATGAAAAAAATAATAGAACGTTTTTAGAAAAGGTGGGCCGATGATATGGAAGGATATGAGTCCATAAGCCCACTGAAAAGACGAATGGAAGTACTTAGAAGAAGCCTACATCCAGCAGTGGAGAGATGGCTGAAGGAAGAAGAATAAGATGAATAACTTAGAGATGATTCGTTTTTCATAGATATCTGTATGATTTTTCTGTCAAAATATGACTGGATAGATACAATATTGCTAAGAATAATCTATGAAATCTTATGTATTTTCACCCTTTTGACACACAAACGTGAATGAATGACAGCGTTGTTACTAAAACGTCAGCGTTATAAATTGTTTAAGTTCTATCAAAGCTATTGTAGGACTCTATATTTTCAAGTTAATTGCAAATAACTGTCACCAAATGTTTGTCAGTTGTGGGCGTAAGATTAAATTGCGTCAAATGCTGTGTATTTTTATTGTATTCCTACAATGTCTACTTAAATATAAAGGATCTTGAATACTACGCGAGTTTTGACATAATATTTTGTTTTGGTCTAATATTTTGATAAATATCAGAGAGTAAAATCAAAACTTTGGTTGCATGTATAGTATATTTTAACAGCAATCTGGCAGTTTGAATATTCAAGAAATCAATAATGATTCCATCAAAATATTTTTATGATATTAATAATACAAAACAGTAATTGTACCTTTTGAGCTATCTTAGATAGAATCACATCAGTTTCCACAATTAATTGTGTACGTAGTACCTATATATATATTTTTTAGTAGTTAGAGAAGTTTTTTTTGTTTAATTATAGTGTCTGCCTATTATTGTGTGCAATATCAGTTCAGTTTTAAGTGATGGGTAGATACATCTTTTATTGTTAGACGTTCTGAAAGCAAACGCCACCTCTTTAATTGGTTAATAAGTGTAAGATTGCTGCGGGCCTCTGCATCCGTTTTATAAAGGGACATTGAAGAAATTGCATCCTGCCCTTAAAGTCGGATGACAAAATTATCTATTCTTTTCCAACTGGTCAATTTATGAAGGAATCGCGGATACTCGAAGTTTTATCAGAAGATTTCTGAGACTATGCGTGAAGATTGAGTTGTTGCGTGGTTTTATGAAATTTTATTTCTTTCTGAATATATTTAAATAAACAAAGTAAAGTTTTGTGTTTAATTTATATAATTGATTAAACCACGTGCATGGTTGAGTCGTTCCATTACATAGTTATGGAGTTGTAAAACTTCAAAGTTGAAAGAACATCAATTTGCAGAAAATAGTACTAAATAGCGTTAAAGACAGCATGTTATAAGTTTTAAGGATTGGTACATTTGGATTGGAAAAACAACTGCATAAGTTATTTTTGCTATGGGAGGCAATGCATTTTGAATCTGAGTAACTTCCTAAGTGGCTCTACGACTGTAGAAGTGTACATTATTTGTGTCAGAATGTTATAAAATTTGTTCTTCGTCGCCATACAGTTAGCATTTCGCTTGTCCGATGGATCTAAATGAATCTTTTCGAACGTTGTTGTAGAGTTCTCAACAGAATGACACAGAAAGTAGTGAATTAATGATATGATAAAAAGTCTTTCCACAAAGCTAACACGAGGTATTTCAGGAGTCCCAAAACTTTTTATTTGTTCCATTTCAAGTATTCCAACATTTTTCATATGTTCCATTTCAGGTATTTGTTTCACTTCATGTGTTCCAATACTTTTTATTTGTTCCACTTCATGTGTTCCAATAATACTGAATTTGATTTTATTGTATGGTATCAATCGTTTTTCGACGAGTTATCAACTGAGCTATTTCGTATTTCAAATTCATTAGGAACTGATTACCTTCTCTGAGCTTTAAAACCCAGATGTCATGACATATTCATGACCCATTTTGATAGTACGCCATTAATATTCAACGAACAAGTTTGTCGCGTAAGCAGTGTGTATAATATTATATTGTGATAGTTTTCAGGAATTGGGTCACGGTGGGGTACTGTGCGCAGAAATAACCAGACTCCGATGATATTCGGACACGGGAAGTTATAACGCCCGTATGAATTATTTTGGAACACGTAAATAATTCAACGCCTTCAAATAATAATGGGATGCGTCGGACGATGGATCATCGGCAAGACGTCTTTGCTTCGTCGATTTGACATATTTTTGGTATTAGTTTAAAATTTAGCTACTGCGTATCAAATCAACACACTGATTTAACTTCGCCCTCTCAGATTTTAATGAAACCTATTGTTTAGGAAAGGTTGGAGAAGATATTTGCAGGAGGCCAATGCTCGATCTGGACCGTAGAGCCATTTAAGAAGTAGAAAAATAATATTTTCAGATTTTAATGAAAAATATTATTAGTTTGTTATTCCGCATCGAACCTGCGAGATTTATAAAAACTAAAGTAACAAGTATGTTATTGCAACATACTAGATGTAACATCTACCTATATTATGTAATTTCTAATCGTTTCAAAAAATGGACAAAACAGTATGTTGTGTTTAAGTAACTAAATATAAACATTTTTCTACTAAATTTGAAGATGGAAATGCTACCAACGCTTATTCATTTAATATTTTTGTTTTTGATTCAATTTAGTCTTTAGCATTTATTTTTAACTGTAATCTGTTTTGCTGCTGTTCGAGTTCTTAAGGATTTCCAATGTTTATAACTTCGAGCGTAAGAATGTTAATTGGTTTTTAAATAAATTGTAATATCTCAAGTGTCGGTTGTTTATGTAATGGCGAATAAACTAAATCATTCAAGATTACGATATTTATATTGCATACGCTTACGATATTTCGAGTGTCCGATGAGAACAGGATTGCATAATCTCCGAGGAGGTCTTTGTGCTCCGCGTGTGGTATTTCCAATTAGCGCCCGTCGTCCGGTAGATACAATTGATACAGTAACGGTGAAAAGTGAATCGGTTCGAGTAGTGGCCGGCTGATCGAGTTATCGGTCTCCGATAACTCGAAGACTACCAGGAGCGACCGTATAAAACCGCAATTTATGCGTGTTAATACATATGTGCCTCAAAGCAAAAAACAAAATTATGCAATACAGTAATTTCTCATTTGCTGTAGATTTGCTGTAGTTTAGCGTATTGAACGACCAAGTATTTGAATACATGAGGTTTTTAAATGCATCAAACAAATTATTGGAATATTTTTTGACCATGGAGAATCTGGAAATTATAGCGGCCATCAAATTAGGTCACGCATAGATGGCGCTAATAATACTGCAGATCAATTCTTCAGCCTATTTTCGTCCACTTCTGAACGAAGGGGTCCTGCATTTGACTCCACGTCGTCCTGCCCTGTGCAGTATCCACCCAGAAGTTTGCAGATCAATTATTGTTTAAATGTCATACATGTAGTTTAACAAGAAAGGCGAATATTTAATAACAAGAAAGGCGAATATTTAATGCTTGCTAACGACAATAATTAACAGCCAATTTTGAAGCTTGAAAAACGTATTCTTTTAAAAATTCAAATCGTTCTCTCGAGTAGCAATCATTGTTAACTAAACCATCAGAATATTAATTTGTATAATTCGTAAAATGTAATTTTTGATTGTTTTTATTCTTGCCTTTTATCTAGGTCTTGTTCATTTATTTTTATTACTTTCTACTGTTTGATATTATTTTTATAGCGCTGTTGCATTATGTTATTGTCTCATGTTTAAATGATTTGTTTTTGTTGCTACAAGGTATGGAATATAATATGTTGATTATTTTGCGACATGTTTGGAATTAATCATCCCGTGTTGTGAATGTGCCAAGTGTTTGTACTAATAATCACGAGAAGTTATATTGATATTTTGAATGCGAGAGATTCCTTACGGTTAAATTCTTCGATTGAAAACATCCTTCTTTTTAGTCATTTACTTTCACCCGTCATTTACTTACAAGGAGCCTCCACGTAGATTGAGTTTCGGTTAACTTCGGAAAAGCAATCGGGCGTCCCTGGAAACGGCAGAATGCCGGCCAATCCTTCCACCACCGGAGCACCAACCAATATGATGGTGTTCCGGACACGGAAAGTAAGTATTTACTTTCACCAATAAATCAATTCTACAATTTTCCATTTTACTTTCAACTCAGTGCGCAACAGCTTTTGCTTCGGCACTCGAGAATGGCATATTTTCGACTAAAAATAACAGAAATTATCCCGTTTAAAAATAAAGATCTCATTACAACGCTTCTCATAAACATCTTTAGATTATTACATCAGCGTTAAATTATGTGCAATTCTTGCTTTCAGCACTGTGGAATATTTCTCTCTTAATTAAGTATATCATTTTGTATCGTACAAATTCCTCTGTGTGTTTATATTTTGACATTCTATGCAATGACAAGATTGATTGTATTGATTCTTGTTTGACGGTTCACTCAGTATGCTAATGGACTTTTTAAGAATTGATTACTTTGAGTCCATATAGCTGTGTCGAAACAGTAAACATCTTTGGATATCTTCATGTTATTGTAAGCATGGCATGCCTATGATATGCATGGAATTCATCGCTGGTATGTTTCTATTAATAGCATGTTTTGATAATATAGCTAACAGTGTCTGTTTAAACGAAATTTGATTTCGGAGTAGGTATCACACACACAATACGTTGCTTCGAATGTCGTTGAACACTTGAGACATTTTGTTATCGTTGTCAATGCTACGTAAATGGAATTTTGTAAAGAGATCAGCAAGGCTATCTGGGCCCCAAATAATAAATAATGAATTTTGTGGTTTTTGATGTTAGGCCATAAATCGATTTAAATAAAAATTGACTGTTTTTGGGGATAAAAGAATAAGGAATATTTCTAAAACACATTTGAAATGTTACGAATATAATGCTACTTTTATCCATCGCCCTTTCTTTCCTTTTTATCTCTCCCATGATACTGCTGTTTGCTACCACACATCATGTAAAAACGTCAAAAAATAAAAAAAATGTAAAAGAATTTTATATATAAGTTTGTATGTTCTCTTTGCTATATTGTGTTAATGGTTTTAATTATTGTTATATTGTATTGCTAGTTTTTAATTTTTGTTTGTTTATAATTATTTTTTGTTACATTATCAAATTTATATAATAGGCATGATGACTAATTTTGAGAAACTATCTCACGATGTTTTTACGCATCCAGTGTTTTCAAATATATATACATTTCTACATAAAATAAAGGTTTAGTAGCAAAAATTGCCATTTCAAAATCCAATTTGACATTTACGTCAAAAAACGCTTGCAGTGTAATGGCGTCCGTCGGAGCTGACGGTGACGTCACGGTTTCGTAAACCGCATATGACTACTATTACTATATATATATATGGTTGGATAATTTATACTACATGTACTATATGTATTCTAAGACGATTTGTGTATTTAAAATAAATTCAAAAGTGCATAAGTGTTGTGCGGTCCCAAAATGTACAAACACGTCGAAAAAAACACTTACTGAGGTATTTGTTTTCGTCCCACGCGAATATAAACGAGAAATAAGTGGTTAAATTTGGCACGGCGAGACCCAGAAAGTGTATTTTATTAAGTATGCGTTTACAATGAAATACAATATTTGTTCCCCCATGTTTAGCTCTCAATACTATAATTCATTTACAAAATATTTACAATTAATAAGGCAATAAGCATAAAAAGAACTTCATGAATGTCCAAACGTCAAAATACGCCATCTTAAGTTTCCCGCTTATTAGGCATTAGGCCTGTGTAACACCACTGCGTTACGCCGCTCAATTGCATCGACCCAGTTCACTGCGCCGGGTGTGTTAAGTCATTCCTTCGAAATGTATTGGCTCACGGCGCAGTGAGTCGTGAGTGCTAGACCGGGAGAATGCGAACAGTGTTAGAGTATTGAGTTATTGAGTTGCTTGCTTTTTAACCGACATACCTACATACTTACTAAATAAACAACGTAATAGACAATAACATAAAACTAGCTTACCTTAGTACAGGCCATGCCTAGTGAAGGGGCTAGTAACAAAGATACAAACAAAAAGAAATTGCTTAAACTATGTAAGCACCAGTGAAATAATAAAATGATATTTATTGAAATGAAATAATTTATATTTACTTTGTATGTTTACTACTAATAATAATAATAGTTACTTTTATTTAGACGTAAAAAATACAAAATTAATACATCTAGTATAAACAAAAATATATAATTTTTTTGATACATTCTAATCCCGAAAAGTGCCGAATTAAAGCGTTTCCCGATTAAGTGCCGATGCAAGTCTGAATTTCCCGAAATCGGCAACACTGGACGTGGACCTAGAATATCGTGACGTCATGCGCTCTGATTCGTTCTGATTGGCGTTTCTCATAAAATGGCGGTCTATAATATTTTGTATTTTTATTTTAATAATATTAATATTATTCACTCTTTTAAAATGAAAATAAATATATTTTTTTAAATCTTTATAACCTATTTTATTTTTTAAAATCATAATGTCAATGATTTTTTCTTACTCTCATCACGCCTATTCGCTGCGTCGGGTCATTAACCTAGTTAAAAAATAATAATAAAAGTATAATATGTAGGTATTGTATTTTATATAAGCAAAGATTATTATTGTATTCATTATATTTCATGTACCTACATGTTTAAAAATATCACAACTTTCGTAATAGTATGTCGGTTAAAAAGCAGGCAACTCAATAACTCAATACCCTAACACTGTTCGCATCAAGGTTCGCATTCTAGCACTCACGACTCACTGCGCCGTGAGCCAATACTTTTCGAAGGAGTGAGTTAATATACCCGTCGCAGTGAACAGAATCGACGCAATTGAGCGGTGCAACGCAGCTTTACACATGTCATGTCTACCACAGTACCGCGTAGGTATGCTTTTATATGAACACATAATGTAGAGAGAAGAAGGAACATATTTTATCGATTTTCGAGATGTAAGTTGTATTTAAATTATAGATAAATGAAGTACTTATATGCATAGAATAATAAAAATACGCTTATATGTAAGTTTTTACCTTTCTAAATTCTGATGAGCAAAAGTCTTTTTTCGATGCAAAGTAATTTCATATATATTGTATTGAAACTGTGACGTCATAATATTTGATTCACTCTGATTGGTGTTTCTCATAAAATGGCGGACTTACATATTTTGTATTTTTATTTTAATAATATTAATATTATTCGCTCTTTTAAAATGAAAAGAAATGTATTTTTTCAAATCTTTATAACCTATTTTATTTTATAAAATTATAATTTCAATGATTTTTTCATACTGTCATCACGCCTATTGTACGAGAGAGCTAGCACTGTTAAACTGCTTTTGCAGTTTATTGCAAGAATACTTATTGTTTAAAAAAATGTAAATAAATAAAACTTTAATAAAAAAAAAAAAAACGTCTACGTGGATCACTGGACATATCACATCACTATTTATACTGGCTCTTAGTTAATACCGATATCATTTGGTAATTGGTAATTTTAAAGTTGTTGACGTGGTTTTCTTAATGTAATGTATTCCCACCAAGCCTATTTTAGTATCAAATAAATGGAACCATTTTTGCGATATCTATTTATACATTTTCAGAAAAAAATGCGACTAACCATGAATCGTTGCGAGTTTTCTTGTGAACCAAATTGAACTTCATGTTTTTTTTTGTTCTGGCTACTATGGAATTCTCGAGAAATCAACGACGAGATGGCAATGGCGGCGACAGAATTCTTTTGTAAACATTTCGAAGTATTCAGAGAAAGTCTTCTTTCTTGTTTAGGTTTAAACATTTTTGTGTAGCAAATAATGGACTCGAGCTGTTCTACTGGGTGAAAGTCTGGGAAAATCAAGATTGGCCTCTTGCGCCTATCAAGAGAGTATCAATCGATGATAATTTATTTGAAATACTCCGCAACCTGCTGCAGAACCTGGTTTGCTATCTATTGTTGAGTTATTTATTAATATCAATCACTATGGTTCTTCTTTTGGATGTACAAGTTCTGTTTTGTTTTAATTTACTTTCTTTTTCGTTGCCATTTTTGGTGTTGTGCGATAAAGCTATCGTCATTATAACTAAGAAAATTATTAGCGTACTTTTAAAACTGGTCTATTTATGAATCTCCAACTTTTCCATACATGTTTACATGAAGTTTAATACTTTTGTGTCTACAGAACGATTTATCACGGTTTCTATAGATACTAATTGAAGTTTTAATGGATTGTTCTATATTTTAATGTCAAGATTGAATGTTTCTTAGCCATTTCGAGAAAATCTCGTCTATTGCTGTACACATTTTTAGTAATAACTATTTGTAGATTCTTGTCATTTCTAAGTTATATATATTTTAATGCTGTTCAAGATTCATAATATTGTCACTAATAAATTTTCAAAGTACTTATCAATAGTTTATTGTTGTCGCCAATTATCTTGAGCCATTTCTCCGAAAAGGGTGGCGACCAACCAAAATACACAAATTCGCACTCTGCGCACCCGGAAGTCTGTCTCAAGTTGTTTGACGATAATTTATAACGAGTTTTATTTTATATTGAACTGACATAATATTACCGCAGACTTGTTTTGCAGCTGAAATTTATTCTCCTACAAATGAAAAAGGACAAATGAGAGTGTATTCCTAAACTTATCATTAATAGATTTGATGTTTGGTTTGCATCCATGTCTAATATTTGTTTTGGTGTAATTCTTTGAATATTCTGCACAAACCTTGAATCGTGCACGGCTTGTGCAAATGTTAGTTCTAGGTATGACTTCACGAGGCGGGCGTGCGATAAGTTCTATTTGTGGCAGCAACAATTATTACAAAGTACCTATTATGTACATTATTAAGGTATATTGTTTTATTTATCCAGTTCTAACGATTCAGCCGAGTACACGAGATAAGATATCCAATTGCAAGTACATAGATACAATTATAGCAATTGTTGTCATTCATTATTATCTCCATCTCTGGTTGTGTAATTTGTTCAGGAACAATAATATGCTGATGATGATATACCGACTAAAACTTCACGTTGTTTCCTAATAAATTCGTTATAGTCAGACCTTTGATTGGCGCTCACTCAGTTTTAACCTTGATTAAATCGGCCTTGTTGATTATGTAACGCTGAATCTATTAGGCATTCCTCTTCCTTAATTCCAATTACATCACTGGTTAGAATTGCTGTTATTATTATTCAAATAACTTTATAATTCGACTTGCCCCACACTACATACGTTCAAGAACTGTCTCGAGACTCTCGAGAGACTGTTTCAGCGGAGAGATATTTTAAATTCAGAACGTCTGGGTCGCAGATAATTATTTAGTCAATGGAATTTGATAGAGTTATGAATAAAGCGGGTTTTGTACTATGATAGCGGTTTCAGTTAAAGTTCTGTAGGTATTGAAGGAAAATAATGATAAAAAAATTGCAGTAGTTCGGGATGAGTTTTGAAACATTAAAATAATATTATGTTTCTTTAATGGAACTTTTTAAAAATAAAATAATTAATGCTGTCTTTGTCTCAAGAAATTATCGGGAATATGGAAACAAATTAACTCAGTTTTTTTTTCAATTCAACAAAATGCACGTGCAAATGATAATAAAATTCATCCTCATACATTCCCTAAAGTAAGCATAAATGCTTTCGCCTATTAACGGTTGTTAATAAGAAAGAAATGGAATTTAGAATGCAGAGAAGGCAGCAAGCTGAGTTCTAGTGGTCGCGAGTTCTAATCTTGCCACGACCATTTTCGTTCACCTATACAAAAGCATTTATGCAATTAAAATATATAGAACTTTTTAAAAAATGGATTGATAGGGAACTCAATCATAAGTAATAATTGGTAAACAAACCAGCCGATGACTGGTCGTTAGCCCTGTAGGTGCATTGAGTTCCTGGTTGTCCTATAATATTTCAACTTCGTCTCTATTGAGATGCTAAAAAAATGTCGTATAATAACATTTATGCCTAGTTTAGGGAATGTATGAGGATGTATGTTATTTGTAAAATGTAATTCGTTTATTCCGTAAGCTATGGTACGGTGACTTAACATACCAAGAACAAATTAAGACGGGAAAAAGTCACGTTTTTTAGCAAATTCTTATTTATTCATTATATTACAATTGTTTTCGAAAAATAACGTACAATATGATTTGATCTGGGACGCATGCGAGTCATATCAAATACACCAACGCTCCTGGCGATAGATCACCTCTTCTTTTTGGTTTTTGAAATGTCAAATCGCGTCGGGAATTGATTTGTTTACAAGTATTATGACGGGCATTTTGAGGTGATTTATGTGAGCTGTGGTTAATTAGTTATAACTTAGGACAATGTATTTTCATTATGTGCCTAATGTAGAGCGGAAATTATCTTTACCCAGTTCATAAGTATTTCGTCACTTTATAATTGTAAACTGCTAGTCTTTGATCAGGGTTTCTTTGCTGGGCAGCAGTAATATAATTGTTGGTACAATTGTTTTCGAAAAATAACGTACAATATGATTTGATCTGGGACGCATGCGAGTCATATCAAATACACCAACGCTCCTGGCGATACGATCACCTCTTCTTTTTGGTTTTTGAAATGTCAAATCGCGTCGGGAATTGATTTGTTTACAAGTATTATGACGGGCATTTTGAGGTGATTTATGTGAGCTGTGGTTAATTAGTTATAACTTAGGACAATGTATTTTCATTATGTGCCTAATGTAGAGCGGAAATTATCTTTACCCAGTTCATAAGTATTTCGTCACTTTATAATTGTAAACTGCTAGCCTTTGATCAGGGTTTCTTTGCTGGGCAGCAGTAATATAATTGTTGGTATTATTGTAAAATATGTAATAAAATCAATTTTGTTACATTAACAGCTATTTCTTTCTTGATCGTAATTGGATCCAGAGGTCTTGTAATTTTATGATTGTTGTATTACTTATTGCTGTCTTGTTTTTCTCCAATGTTTTGTTGCCGTTTTTTTTGCGGTTTAGTATTTTTTTCGTTCCAGATAATTTTACGATATCGTTTGTGGTTTTAGCTCATGCGATATAAATAAAGTTGTTTCTGTCTGCATCTAAGATGCCGGTACGAAGTAATAAGCAACAGAAAAAATATCAAATAAATCAAGAAATGGATATTTGGGATTTTTGTAAAAGCGCCTTTGCACAATTATGATTCTGATATTTTTATTTAGTCAACGTTGATGACACTGAGTCACTGATATTTTACAATTCCTTAGCATCTTAGGATTACATCAAATTCAAGTTTTTTTTTTCTTTTTCAAAGAACGATCGTATCAGTTAATTAGTATCTAATTAGTCAAAACGATCGTCCAGTGAAAGGAAATAATTCTTTATGTAACCTAAGTCAGTCATTTATCTAAGAAGGAATGACACCTTCTAGAAAGTATTTTTTTTGTAGGAACCTACTGTTTCACACCAAGAAAACTGGCTTTTCTTTGTTATCTTTTTTTGAGGCCAATCATATCACTTATGTCTGACCAGCGACTATGTTTTGGTAACCTTGAATAGTGTTTTATCAGTAGTTCTTGTCGCCGTCAAAAATTCACATTTATTGTAGCTTAGTATTATGATACTTGAATATTTTAAGACAATTCTATAGTTATCATGTATGTTTTAATGACAAAAGTTTTTTTTCTGTTTTGTTTGTAATGTTTCTATATTACCACCAAACGATTTTGTAACAATGCCTATGGGTGATATCATAATTCAATAAATTGTAAGATATCTATTTGACTAGTTTCGTTTCTTGAAGCGGTATACATTATATTTTATTGATGATTCTCCGTAGCCAGTGTAATAGTTCTCATTATTGGTATATCCAATTCATTTACTTACTTATAAATATTTTTTTACATTGACATTTGTTAAATTTTGTCCAAGATCGCGCCGCGTTTTTTAATGTTTCCTCATTATATTACAAAGTGTTGCATATTCTATTTTATTTAAATTCTCACATTTTATTTTATTGTTTTTATTTTGTACCTACAGTTCTATATTTCATGACCCATTTCCCTAGATAATAGTAATGACTCGATTGTATGTAATCATACCAATGATCTTCACAATATCATAATTCAAGCGCAATTAATTCTAATGGTGTCGGCAGGATATAGGTTGTAATATTAAAATAGTGTAGTGTGTTGTAGAGAACATACAATTAATGACCGATTGTCGGTCAGCAATGTGGTTCCTACATCAGATTCGTACCAGACGTGATGTGTCCGCTATTGTCTGTCTAGCAGAGTATAATAACTGGAGGGATTGGAACTTTATGTTTCCTACTGAAAATCACTACCTACCTTACTTTTTGTGGGAGAAAAAGACATACCATTATCATTTAGCCATCCATTAAATAAAACCAAAGTGTAGGTACTGCAATTTAAATGCAGCAACTTTAATATCCCTATCTTGACAATGTATCACAAAATCGTCCGCAAACTGGATGATCTTACAGGATTGAGAAATGGACGCCAACACCAGATGTATAGACATTAAAAAGTAACGGGCTCAAAATCGAGCCTTTTGACAGCCCCTTTTCGATATAACTGGAAGACTCGTCTTCTAATGAAAACCATCAATATTGTCGTATTTCGATATGGCTTTCCATTTCATACGTCAAAAAACAAATAAAACTGGTCTGTATGTGATAATAGTGTGATGGCAGTTCTTATCCATTGGCTCCCTGCACCGGTCAGACAATCCGACCATTAAATCTAAATTACACCTTGCATCGTGTGGACCTGCATTAGGTAGGTGGGTGCTGCGTGGAGCGGCATCTCAAGGTCGACCATACGAGGGTTCCCGCTTCGTGGCCCCGTTGTCGTTGTGAAATGGGACCACGAGCGCTTTGCCATCGACACGTTTCTGATATTTATCCGTGAGGGATGCACTACATGACTTGTCGGAGCTCCGCAACTCATTATAGTCATTATCCAGCGTCCTTTAAGTACGGTTTGTAATCAGTTCCGCTTATTTTGGGCTACAGTCATTTTACAAGTAGGTATGTAACTCAAAATTAAGCAAGAAACTTATGACCAATGATGTAACACCAATAATTCGGTCGGTGGCAGAGTGGTTTATTGCGCGCTGGGCTAGTAATCCAGTGGTCGCGAGTTCGAATCCTGCCTCGACCGATTTCGTTCACCTATAGCACAAGCATTTATTAGCTTATTTTAGGGAACGTAGGAAGATGTATATGTATTTCTTTAACAAGGATATATTCATTTTAAATTTAAAAAAAAATATTAATTCAATGTTTTCCGTTCGATCCGTATTTAAACAAAAACAAAACTATGTGTCAAAATAACTAATAAGAATTAAAAAAAAAATCACTGCGAAACAAATGAATAATATGTATAAGCAAGGAAATTTAGGACAGTGTAAACAAAGGATTGGATATTTTTTTTTATTTAAGGGACAAATGCTGTTTTATAAAATATACAAAAAAATACACTATAAAATGAACCAGACCAATTACGTTTGTCCACAGACGATGATCAATTCAAATAATCACATAAGTATCTACATTACAACAAAAAATAAATAAAAATATAGGTAGTTATCGATTATTGTATGTTTGTCAGTGACGGGAAAGAAAGGGCAGGAAAAAGAGTGAGAAGGATCAACTTGTTACTGCTATGAAATAAGATTCAATTGAATTAAGTACAAGAAAACAATTGAAGTTGGTACACAAATTAACTTCGTTAAGTTATAGCACAAGCATTTATACCTATTTTGCCAAGTATTGGTCGAAAATTGCTGCTGACACGATAGAAGAATGGTCAAAAGACTATTTGACTCAAGAAACACGTTGGTCAGTATGAATATCAACGGTCAAAAGACTATTTGACTTAAGAGACATGTCAACATATTTTTCCTAACGACTTCTGATAATTCTCAATACGCTTGTAGATCTTCCATTCCGTTTGATTATACTACCCACTTTTACATAGAACCTCTTTCATAACTCAACGAAAGAATTTTTAATTTGATACTTTCAAAATATTTGTTATTGTTTCGAAATTTCTGCTCTGTATTATTGTTTACTATGAATGTCGAGTTCACGGGTAGGGTGATGATTTCGTTATGTTTTTATTTAGTTTTAGTTGATCTGTCGTGTTTACTTGGTACTATAATTACATCATCATCTCTGCGATGGTCTATAGTTGTCCATGACCGAATGAACGTTTCCGAGAATTCATACCTCCCAATCTTGGTGACACAGTCAACACGAGACATTGTGTAACAGCGAGCACCTCTAGATAAACATCAAATGGTTTTGTTGTGTTGTCAATGTTTCTCGCTTTGATCTTGAGCGGAGATTAAACGTTCGTTTTTATTTTACCACAGTCCAAGAATGATAAGAATGTCAGAAGATTTTGTTTTTTCGTTGCGACGGCGAAGAGCATACTCGAGAAGTTTGTAAGATAATCCATAATTATTATTTTCAATGGCTATACAGAGTATACAGCCCGATATGCTTCTTGGCCTCCTTCAGCATTCGTCGCTATCTACCTACTGCTTGATTTTGTCACGCCATTTTACCAATTATTGGGGTTGGCAGAGAGAACCGAGATCTCCACATTTCTATCCTTATATTCTTATCCTTATTCGTATATCGTCTAATTCATGTTCGCCTGTTATTCGAACTTCTAACGTTTCGTGCCAATGCTTTCTTGACCGATTTAATTGGACACTTCTGTATCAGTTTTTTTGAATTTCCTTTTATCAGTTGTTCATTTATCCGTTTCGCAGTGCCATCTATATCCAAGAGGATTTTAGATTTAGATGGCAGAGTGTCAAAAATTGAATAAATCTTTTATTTTAGAAATTCTTTAAAACCCGAAAGGTCATTGTCCTTTTAACGTGTAATAAAAGCTGTCTTCGTAGTTTTTTTATATTATTCATTTATGTGCATCTTCAAATTGGGGAAGAAATTAGTATCTCGTTAAGAGACAATTTATTAATTCATCATTTTGTCCAGTATTCGACAAACTTCTCCGAGAAAAGAAATGTTTGTAATATTATATTGAAATTCCGCCACATGGGTCGGTATTGTCTGGAATACGAACCTTAACTAATCAAAAAAATACATATTCCAGAATACCACAGTCGTTATCGTAAATTATCCTATTAAGTTAAGTTTTTTTAATATGTTTGTCCGTGAAATTAGTCCACTTTTTATCCGAGTTGTTTTTATGTGCCTTGACGTTTATGTCTGTCTTCCTCGACGGATTTACTGGTTTACTTATCCCTATAGCGGCTGCTGTTAAATGTGGACATGAAAGAGAATGTTTATTCCTGGCTGACTATTATTATACTTAGCAATATTGGGTATTTATGAGTGCACTCTTTATTGCACTCCGTGTGAACTTTGGGATGGATTTATGCTTTTTACTTAATGATTCAGAAAGGGCGTCGAGAACCGTGTATTTTTAACGCAACGGTTTGTATTATTATTAATTCTTATTTGTATTTGTATTGGTTTATTCTCCATAGGCTCCCAAGCAGAGTACTCTGGAGTCTTCATTCATTATAAACAAACAAATTATTATTAATAAACAAAGACAAAAAAACTCCATGCTAATTGAAATCTCTTTCATTTAGCATTTCGTCAGTTGTATAAAATGATTTATCGACGAAATACTTCTTCGTCTCTCTCTCAAAACTACCTTCATTCAAAGACGTGAGGTGGCAGTTTATTATACAGCATAATACTCCGTCCCACAAAGCTATTTGCGACTTTTGCCAGTCTGCACTTTGCAGGTCTGGTGTTGTTTGCACCTCGCGTATTAAGTATACCGATGATATTCCGAGTTAAGATGAGTGTTTTTCATATTGCGTCGAGCATAGGTAAGGCATTCCTGAATATAGACGCCAGCCTATGTGAGTATTGTACCTAAATACTTGGTTATTTTAGTAATACCGTAATTACAGTTTTATTGTATACTTTTCAGGCAACTAACATGTACTACTTATGTCAAATATTTATTTATTTAACACGCACCCAATAAGTTGCCATATTCTGTAGATTAATGGTATTTATCGTCTCAACAATTCCAGACTGAAAACACAATTAAAAACTGTCTTCGGAAATCGAACCCGGGACCTTGACTCGGGAGTCAGACATACAACTTACTGAGCCACGAAAGCCATTCGTTCTTGTACTAAAAAGGATTGATGTCTTCGAGATGATGTGTTGGCGGAGAATGTTGCAAATACATGGACTGCTAAAAGAACTAATATAAATAACACACCATTAGCGAAGATTAGAGAGAACCGAACGTCTTTAATTTCCCTCTTCCAATATATCGTTCACATGGTCTTGCCATCTTTATCTTGGGCGCTCCCGACCTTTTAGGTTCTTATTCCATTCCTGTCAACTTTGTATGTTTTTTACTCGTCAGGCGTTCTTCGTTCATTCCCAAATGGCCAAACCTTCTCAATGTGTTAACTTCCTATTTATCAATGACATCTTTCTTCATCTTACATTCTTTCCTTATGTCCTCATTTCGTACTCTGTCATACATACATACATACAAAGAATTAATGTTTCCATATTATTATGAACCACAGATAAAGGACCTTCTATTGACATCTTTCAGTATTTAGACTTCGAAATCTTAACTTTGAGTAGCCTGCCGTATTTTTATTTATGTTATATCGCTTCTCAGGCAACTAGCAGCTATGTCAAATTTTAATTTAGCACGCACCCAATAACAAGTTGTCACATCTTGAAGATTTGTCATTTTTTTATCTCACAAATCCACTGTGAGGCACCGGATTAGAATAGTGCTTCCACTCTTTTCTATTATCACCGTTTTCGGGTTTCACGTAATAGCCGGGTAATCTAAAATACAACAGGCAACAATAACATCTCACATAGTTCAGCAATGAGATTCAAAGGTAATGCACAATAATGCAGGTAATGTGAGATATGCCGTTATGGTGTGTATATAAATCCAGACCGAAAACGGTGAACACCCGCGAAAATCGAACCCGAAATCTTTGACTCGGGAGTCAAATGTCTAACTGAACTTTAAAGACCGACCGATTTGCTCGTGTCCCTGTAGTTATCGTCCTCTGGATCGTAAGCTGGTTAAATGTTATCTTATACTGGGGCTAGTGAAATGGTTGTCTGGTTTTATTTTCAAATGCACTTAAATAATATATAACCGTTATGAGTCCATTGGACTTACAAACCTTTGCATTATTATTTCACTGTTTTTACTCTCCACTACTATATGATAATCAGTGTGTAATAAAGAGTTATGATTTCATAATTTACGCATTTTTTTACGACGTTTTGGAGTCATTGCTCCTAGAACATTCAGCAAACTCGTCAAAAAAATAAATAAATGGAAAATGGTCATTCCTTTAAAAGTAAAATAAAGTAATGGCTTTTAGTATCATATACAGACACTTTGCAGAAGAGGAGATTTTTCACCTATAGCTTTCGACTCCATACTTTATTTTGCTCTAAGTAGCTATCTATATTAAAGCTTTTTTTATATTATTTTTTATTTTCATTGTTATTTGTAATATTATCACTTTTTATGTACGATTGATGTTGACATCAACTAATACAGTGTCACTGTCTCGAGATGTATTGGCCCCGGCACAGGTATATTTGCCTAGTGGGGCATTGCAGATTCAATAATTATTGTAATGTCTATTAGTGTGTGTATGTATAAATAAATAAATACAATTTTCTAATTATTGTTAATTTGTATGGATGCACTTTTTATGTACGATTGACATTGGCATCAACTAATATAGTGGCACTGTCTCGAGATGTATTGGCCCCGGCACAGGTATATTTGCCTAGTGGGGCATTGCAGATTCAATAATTATTGTAATGTCTATTAGTGTGTGTATGTATAAATAAATAAATACAATTTTCTAATTATTGTTAATTTGTATGGATGCACTTTTTATGTACGATTGACATTGGCATCAACTAATATAGTGTCACTGTCTCGAGATGTATTGGCCCCGGCACAGGTTTATTTGCCTAGTGGGGCATTGCAGATTCAATAATTATTGTAATGTCTATTAGTGTGTGTATGTATAAATAAATAAATACAATTTTCTAATTATTGTTAATTTGTATGGATGCACTTTTTATGTACGATTGACATTTGCATCAACTAATATAGTTTTACATCATAAGTGTGTCGAAGGAACAGGATTCCTTTATATTCTTTAAGAAGTATTTCGTAATTCCGGCCTATGTGTATGATTATTTTTATAAATATTTAATATCTTCGAATTGTGTCCTGTCACCTTCGTTTGTTATACTGCTTCCGCAATAATATCTGTAAGAATGCGTTGGTCGAATTCTGGTTCCATCAGTACTTTGGTATTATTTCTGTCGTATCTGGAACGCGGCAGGTCTAGCTTCTGGACTCGGAACGCCTGGAATGTTCTGCCGACGATCTATTTACTCTGCACCAGCGGTGATATCCAACACCATCGTGAGTGTGAGACCACCTTTTAGGTAATTCCGACTATTTCTGTATCGCAACCTCATATTGTGTGCGTATTGAACAATCTATTCTATCGGTTGAAATGTAGGGTTGACACTTTTATATATCTAAGTACCTACTTAAATTTGACGATGTAATATGTTAAATAGTATTATAGTTATAATATTTTCAGTTCGTGAGTAGGGCGGTGCAATGCTACACAAATCGTATTATACATACAAAATTATACATAAAAATAAAAGAATGACAAATCAATATACATACAAAATAGTAAAACCGTAAACATCTCTCAAAATCACTTAAATTACTGCATAATTGATGCCCATCTTTGTGAATTGGTGAGTCAAGCCACTTAAGAGCCACATGAACAATGGAATTGCTAGGCCCCCAGATCCTTTTTCTTGCACTAGCTTTCTTCTGTCTTTGGAGAGCGGCAAAGCTATGGACCCTGCACTCTGCAATCATTTTGGATGTACATGCTTCTAAATCTAGATAACCCGAGCATTATCTTAAATGCATTTTGGTCATTGGTCATTACTGTACATCAGAGTACCGAGTCTAGGACTCCTTGCTCCTTCATCTGACGTTACTTGACTGGGTGGTTTGGAGATTTTAGTACTGAAGATGGATGGGTTTTAGGTTGGAGGGATGATTTTATATTTTATATGAAGTTGGTGGGGTTGTCGAGTTGGATTCTATGTACCTATTGAAGGTTGGTGGGGCAGTTTTTCGGATCGCTATTATGGTGGGGGTTCAGGTGGGGGTGGTCTCTTGAGGACAGTTTTGGGTCTTTTGTGCTTATGGAAGTCGTTTTCATCATATGTGGCTAGACTGTTGATGGAGGCGTTCTTATGCGAAGGGATCTTCGCATAAAAACGCTTCGAAAGGGAGATTATGAAGTCTTGGATTGTGGGTACTTTTGCATCCTCGTGTAGTTGGGAGGTTCTCACCCATCTTGGAGCGCTTAGAGCTAAACGGATGGCCTTGTTTTGGGAGATTTGCAACTTATCTATGTGGGTCTTTGCTGCGTTTCCCCATATGGGGCATGCGTATGTCATTATGGGGCGTATGACACTTTTATAGATAAGAAGCTTATTTCTGTTGTTCAACTTGCTCTTTTTGTTGAGTAATGGGAACAGGGCTCCCATTACTTTTGTGGCAGCTGTTCTTTTGTTTTCGATATGCGATCTCCAAGTGAGCTTTTTGTCAAGGGTGAGGCCTAGGTATTTTACCTCGTTTTTCCACGGGATGTTTTCCCCGAACATGGTGAGGTTGTTTGGGAGTTTGGTACGTTTTTTTGAGAAGAGCACAGCGACGCTTTTGGAGGGGTTGATGATGATGCGCCATTTGACGCACCATTGTTCCAGGAGTGTTGCCATCTCCTGGACTCTAGCTCTTGCTAGTACTGGGGATCGCGAACTGGATAGGATGCCTATCTTAAATGCATTGGTGTATTACAGTCTCAATGAATTATACGACTGACGTGTGTCTACACACAGCTAAGAATTTAAGAAATAAAAAATAAGAACTTAAAACATATTATGTTGATTGAATCTGGATGGCAATTACATTTGTGGTATTTTTAGCAGATCAAACAGACGGGGTTTATATGATCATAGGTTAAGTTTACATTTATATTTTTTATTGGTCTGTAAAAAAAAGACATGTATTGTACCTTTTAATTATAGACAATGAGAATGAAATGCATTTCTTTATTATAATTTAAATTTTGTGTGTAGTGTTTGGCAACCCTGCCTGCTACTGTTATTTTTATTTGACGTTTGATTTATACAGTTGTTCGTTTGTGATTTTTGTCGATGCAATATCCGCTTTGGTAATTTGGTTTCGATTTCATTTAAATATTATGTATGTTTTCAGACGTCATTAAAAACTGACCGGACTGTGTTGTTTCATTTAATATATCCACTTTGTAGGATGATTTACAGATTTTGCTTTATAAATGGGGTCGGCAAAGAAGGAGATTTTGGTATGCCCATGTAAATAGGATGGAGGCATCCAGGATCCCTTACATAGCACTACACACCCGACCCGAAGGAAGACGACCACCAGGCAGACCACCAAAAAGGTGGAAGGACAGCTGGGACTCAACCTCGCAGGAGAACAACGTCTCTGCAAATAACAGGCCCTTAGGCCTAACACAAGAAGAAGAAGATGAAGCTTTATAAATTTAATGGTTTTTGACAGTAGGAAATCCACCATGTGCTTATGTAGAAGCGGTAAATCTGTGTCAAGACTGTGTGACGCTCGGTTCTCAGTGCTCACATCGTGTGGAAATTTGAAATTATGTATGTAGGCAGTAGGCATGTAGCAGACACCCAACCTTTTATCACGTGTCCGAAACGTGACAGTGAAACAGTTCATTTTTTCTTTGCAGTTCTCGAACCTTTTAAAGGAAATAAATAATATAAGACAATCATTAAAAGACTTATCGCAAAAATAAAAAAAGGAAGAAAGGAATTTGAGGATACAGAAGGAATAGCGTTCGAATTCATTACTTGACAAAAACATGCAGTTTCTTTAGAGTATTTGTTGATTTTGAAATTGTGCACAAATTAGTAAAGCCGTTAAAACTGTTATTGCTCTCGTTGGCGATATTTATTATTAGTTTACATTTACAATATAACGCACCGCTAATTTAGCATTGACACACATTGAGGCCGATACCACCACATATCGGGCGAGTTCCATAATGTTTATCATTCGCTCCGCTCAATCAGCCCGAAACTCGATTTTTATGACCTTGCGCCGTTCAGGTATTTTGATTGCTACGAAAAACAGACCACAACGTTGACCCGAAGCAGTGGCATAAGAATCTAATGAATTAACAGTCAAAGTAGGTATTGCGAGAATCTAATAGATAAAATTGTCTGATGTTGAGCATCTTTCTGTCACTTCTTTTTCGTTATTTATGATCTACCAGAGAAGTAGATTATCAATTTGTAGGTTTTCTGCATCGTTTATTATCGTAATTATTTCGTCCGTCTTTGATTCATGGACCTGGCTGTCTGCGTTAGTTAATTTATTTATTTACTCGTGTCAATGATTTATATTTATTATCTGTGAATGGTTTTTATTGGATTTTTTTATTTGTGGATGTATTATAAATATTTTCAGCGATGTATTATAACAAGTTTATAGTTTGTCTTTGCGAATGTCCGGATGACTGCAAAAAATATCGAATGAAAAGCAATTGCAGGAGATTGATTAGTTGCATTTTAATTTAAAGATTCTTGCCAAGAAAATATTGCCACGATTTTTCGAAAAACATTCTGATAAGCAAACGTTAGAAGTTTGATAAACAGCCTTATATCTTCTTTTCCTCTTCTGAATATATCGTTTTATTACATATTTTTTTAGGTGTTATCATTTTCATGGCATATATTCTGTTATCATGCATTTTCTCCCAGGTCCATAATTAAATAACATGCATACAATAAATTTCCGAATCAAATTTGAATTTTGCTATACTGAATTGTTTCACAACAACGATTAATGTAAAAATAAATACTTTGATTTGACAAAACTGAAATATATTTGGCTTTAGGCACTCCTCGCTCTTTTATCTTTGTTGAAATACTAGAAAATAAATACGGCATAAATCAATCATTGATAGAATTAAAGGCAGCCTTCTTCTTCTTAGCAATTGTCCCGAATGATGGTATTTTCTGTAGACTTTAAAGGCATCATTGAATTCATTTTATCTCAAGATTTATAAATTATTATACATCATAAATTATGGGAGGACAGAACTAACACACATACTTATGCCCTTTGAGTAACACATTAAAATATTTGATTTGATTTGGGAACCATGTGATTCATATTAATTACACAAACATAGTTAACTTATAGTCTCTTTCTGAAATAAAAATCGCGTCAGAGATTGGATTTATGACAGGTATTATGGCGGACATTGGGATCTGGTTGATCTGTTTTGTGTGAGCCTATATGTTTGTTGAGGTAATGATTGTGATTGCAGAAAGTTGAGATTGTGTACCTACATATTTAGTGTGGAACGGGAAAAATCACCTGGTTCATAATTGCATATAATTGTCAATAAAAATTGTAAACTGATAGCCCTAGAACAGGATTTCCTAGTTGGGCGGCAGTAATCTACTTATTGTTGTCATTATAAATATGGTGTGATAAAAGGTAAAATAAAATAAATAAGTAAAAAATAATTTATAGTATGGCTTAGTTTTATAGTTTTGTATATCTTATGATAATCAGACCATATATTTCAAAAACTATAAATTGTCAGTTATTTTGTAAAATTCTATATGTCACGCTAGGTCGTTTGATAAACATGTTGTGTTGGCTTCTACACCTAGAGCGACCACATAATATACATATAAGTACCATGCGTGATTTGTTCTGGATCCATTCCCTCAGTTTATATGCAAAGAGGTTTTGGACATATTCCAGAAGCGTGTATGTGTTATCCTAGAACTATTTGTGCAGCTTTTGTCATAAAGTTGTAATTGTTTTTCATGTTGTTGTTTTACTCTTCACTACTATGGAACAGTGAAATTGATAACATAAATAACTTATTTTACTATGTACCTATATATTCTTACATATGTCGAGGTAACATCGTTTGCTTTGTGCTGATTAAAACTTGGTCATGATCCGATAGCAAAAAAATAGAGTTTTTTACATTGACTAAATAAACCCGCCGTAATGTAGGTATTATGTATATCTTCGAGCTAATCAGGCTGACCTTGTATTTTGTTATGATGATATTTTTCCGTACATTTTTATACACGGCCATTTTGACTATGTGATTTGTAGACTATGTGTGCATGTAATTTGTTTTTACGACTATGGCGAACTCGCGTAGGTGATAGTCCAAATATGAATATAATATTGTGTCTGCTTTAAAAATAACAAAAAGGACGGGTGGATGGATGCACAATATTATGTAGGTATAATTTATAATACTCATAGATCCTAATTTGACATTCGTTGTGTTGATAACTGACATCTTTTAAGGATCGTCTACGTTATTTGAGTAGGATGTTAACATCGTATAGCTAATATTTTTTTACGAAATCGGATAATTATTATCAAAATCTGAAATGGATGGGTCGATGGCTGAGTTTAGTGCGCTAAAATAATAAATCTAGTGGACGCGGTTCTGGCGAGTCCTGTCTGAACGGATTTCGTTCACCTAACGTACAAATTACGCATGCCTTATTGACAGGATATGGTCAGCAACTGGGTAGTCCTTCAGAGAGCCATAGTTGATAGACAGTTGCTGACGAATATTATTGCAGTTGTCATTCGTCTTGAGGAAGAAGCTGTCAATTTTTAACAGGTCGTATAAAATAGTTGATTCGTGTTTTTATACAAATATATTTTTATATAAATATTTTAATTCAATTTTATTTTATATTAAATACATTAGCTATCTGGTAAAGTTTGGGCTGCGTCAGCGGTGCGGTTGAAACTCTAAGTTTTTTATTAAGTATATGTCTCGATCAACTTGACCCAAGATAGGAAAGAACGGATACTTCAGAGAAGAAAAAATCCGTAATCATCTTGTGTTGCGAGGCAGGATGCGGGTCTAAAATTTGCCTCTTCAAGTATGTCTTCAATTGCGCCAATCATTCCCATTTCCTTTCAGTTATTACGAGAAAGCTGGTCAGAATCTGCTGTCGCCATTTTATTGGCACTCGAGTAATTTACTAGCTGTATTTATTTATATATAATATGTACATATGTAGTTTAGTACAATGGCAAGCTGTCTACGAACGTCAACCTTGAATATTCTCGTGTTGCACTTTTCTATTGGACGTAATTTTAATCCCTGTGTTGACCATGACGCGTTGTGCCTACACAACTAGTTAGCGATCTAGAGAAAGCCTCGAGGACTTAGGGTCATCACCTTTGTTTTCAACTATATTTGTCTTGAAGAAAACTATTTCACTTCTTTTGGATCCATGAAATTAGTTTGTTTCGTGTTTTGTTATTCCAGTTACGCGATTAAATGATGGTTACTTTAGCTTAGTTATTTAGCAACCTATTATTTATAGATATTCGATAAATACAAAATAGTAAGTTGTAGTATTTTATATATAAAATAGGTAGCAAATAAAATAAATGTTGAAAATGCAAATATTGTTGTACGGTTTGTTTTAAATAGTTTCGTAAATAGCGTAGAAAACAATGTTTGCTTTACAGTTTTTTGTTTCACTTTGTTTAACTGTACATATTATGTATATCTCTAATTTTCTTAGATCTGTGATCATATCGTTAGTATTGTTTTTATCGGGTCTATAAATATCTTCCAATCATCAGATCGTCTTATTATTATCTTGAACTTCCTTCTTTTCCAGTTTTCTTGCTGCACTAGCGTCGTCTTCCGTTCTGGATAGGATGGCCAGCCTTGGATCGGTCGCGGAATGATATCCGCTAATAAATTTTACTAGTCGTCCGTATGTGTGGGGAGTGACTTGATGATACTCATCCTGCCTTCATTCATTCATCTAGTTGTTGCTATGTTATGTCAGAATATCAGCCAAATGTATGCGAAGAATCATTCAATGTTAGCGTTTAATAAGTTGTATCAGAACCGCACATTTTTATACATGATCACACAAGAGGTATCGAACGGAACTGCTTATATGGAATTCAATTTTTATTTGTGCAAAGCATGTAACTACGTAATTACGTATGTAACTTTTTAATTTAACGAAACTTGCAACTTGAAGTATCTTCTTTCCGGCAATTGAAAATAACCTTCTGTATTGGTGGTCTATAGCTAAGCTAGTTGGGTTTACGTGATCAACTGCTGTATTAACAAGTTCAAGTTGTAAAACTCTAATATTTAATACATAATCAATAACTATATACCTGCTTAAAATAAATAATAACAAAAAGTAAGTCTTCAATATTAACACTTATTAATTGTCGTAAATGTTCTCTTAAATTTTGATTTGTTTTATGCATCCTTTATAATATAATAGTGAATATTTTGTTAGAGCAATTTTAATTGACATATCTCAGTTGATTGACGTGTCAATTCATTTTTTTACCATGCACTTGTATTATTGAATAAATGTAGAAGAAAATTACATACACATAATTTTTAATTATTTGAAGAATATATGGCACTTGTATTTTAATGATTCGAATAAATAATATTATACTGCGGTCATTCTTTCATTTGTCTATACTCATTTCACACTGCAATTAATTCCATTTGTGGTACTTCCTCAACCTTGTCTGATGAGTAAATTAATTAGTCGGCTATATATTACAACGCAAAAAATAGCGGACTGTCTAGGTAAAGTCAATAAATCATTCTTGAATAATCACCCCACGTAGAAACTAACATTAAATTTCTTCTTTAGAAATTGTTAGAAGATACGCTGAAACATATGGGTGATAAGCGTTTATTGGTTCGTATTGTTAATTCGTTGGCGACTTGAATTCATGTTGTGTCAGTTGCTCTAAAATTGTTGATTTCATTGTATGTGATAGTTGTATCTTGGATTTCTTTGGGAACCCTGATTTTTTTTTCCAAAAGCCTATTTGATCTATTCTGTCTTTAGCGATGTTTGTATGACAAATCTCCTGAACAGAGTTATATATCAGAAGCTCGGAAAGATCTACACCATAAATAAATAGCATTTAAACTTGGGATGGAAGAAATCTTGTATCTTTTAATGTCTCAAAAACCCAAGCCTGCCCAATTTTGTGAAGAGGAACCCAAACGAATTGCTAGTTTCTTTTAAGGAAGCACCTAATCTAACAGCAAATCTATCGACCTGCTTGGAGTATGATTCTGCTCGTCTGGAACAAACCAACTTAGTGAAACTCGTCTTCAAAAAATTAAGCGTATTATATAAAGCGCGTAGGTATTTAACAAAAACTCAAATATTTATTCTCACTAGACCACAAACGCAGGGTCGGTATTCTAACTTTATTCTATAGATACTTCCACGGGTGATGCTCAGAAGAACTTGCATCTCTGGTCCGTCTTCACCCATTCACAATAGAGTCACTCGTTTTACTCAATCTCAACACCTGTTCACAGTAAATATTCAATATACATTCAATATACATTCTGATTACAGAAGAATGCATTATCTGTCAACAGTGCAAATTGTCTTATCACTGTGTTTGTGCGGGTATATCAATGACAAATTTCAAGAAAATGTCGAAGTCATACAAAAACACCTGGTTATGTTATACATGCAAGGACACTAGGGATAGTATGGGTTCAGAGGAAACGTTAAACTCAAGACACATATCAGCTAACACCGATATTACACCAAAACACTCACAAACTTCATCGAATGACATCTCGCTTGGCGCCGGCAAAACAAATTCATCAATGTTGCCAGGGGAAAAAAATAATTTAGACAAAACTGAAACTAAGCAATTCTCCAAAATCGACAGCGATGTCCTTCAGCAACTTCGAGATTTAAAATTGGAACTGGCAGCGCTTAAACCCATGCATGATACTTTGCAACTACTACAAACACAATTTACTGATTTTAAAGCTTCCATGACATTTTTTAACTCAAAAATAGAAACATTTGAATTGGATCTGAAGGAAGCGATGAGTAAGTGTAAAAAAATTGACATTCTCGAAAATAAAATAGATTCGGCCACAAATAAAATTATCTACCTAGAAAATAAAGTAAACACACTCGAGCAATTTTCCCGACGCAACAACCTGGAGCTCACGGGAATACCAGAAACACCAAATGAAAAAACGATCGACATAATATTACTGGTCGCCAAATCCGTTGGAGTGGATTTAAGCGAAAAAGACATCGACTTCGCTACGCGAACAGCACATATATCATCAAATAACACTCGTCCAAAAAGCATCATCGTAAAACTAAGGGAATCTTCGCTGAAAAATCATCTGATCTCTGCTATTAGAAAAAAGAAGGGCCTAAAGATCTCTGACCTTGGATTCATAAATAAAAATGATCCAATTTACATCAATGAACATCTTACTTCGGAAAATAAAAAACTTCTAAAAAAGACGAAAGATGCCGCAAAATTGAAAAATTTTCGTTATGTGTGGACCAGAAATTGCCGTATATTCGCTCGACGCAACGATACTGCACCTCCAATCACCATTTCCTCGGAGAAAGACCTTCAAAAGATAAACTAGTATCATCCCTACTATCTTATATTTTATTTTCATATTTTATTTTTAGATTTAATTTTTATTTGAAATTTCATAATTCGGGTCTCTCAAATGTTTTATACATTTTAATTTCATATACACTTTTTTTCAACATAATTCAACCTTATCACATTCACTACACACATAAATTCCTTTTTCCCATCCCTCACTTTCGTATCTGCTTTTACCTCGAAGTCGTAACCCAATCACTACCCTCCATACAAGTTGTCATTCAATACAATTATAATAGTATAGATGTAAAATGGTCATTCCCTACTTATATTCTCTTCTCTTCAAATTATTCTGTATATAAATAACTATGATTTTTAAAATGAACCAGTATAATTGTATCATTGCGTCGCTCTTTGTAACTTATGACTTGATTCTTTTGCTAGTTTTAAATACCTTACTAATATTTGATGGCGAAATAATTATATACCCTTTCAAACACATAATTTCTCTTAACTATATCCAAATTTTTATTTACATTTACCGAAATGGTATTCCAAATAACGATTCCCAGATTTATATATTTTTTATTTATTTACAAATTAATTATTTATCTCAAATAATATACGCTTACTTGAAAACCATGTTTATTATCTCTTATCTTGCTGAATATTATGCTAATTTTATTCTCATGTGTCAATTATTATTAACGCACCTGGTGTATGTTTTAGTCCCCATTCACTGCTCATATTCTATACAACTTCTTACATACTTAGACCAAATAGATTACGTCTCTCTACAAAATTTTATATATGTTTTAATATATGTTCCTAATAGTCATGATGATGAATCTTTACATACAAAATGTTCGAGGTCTAAGAAGTAAAACCGACACATTCTATCTGAATTGCCTGAGTAGTGATTATGATATTATTTGCCTCTCCGAAACGTGGTTATTGGAAAGCATACACAGTTCAGAATTGTTTGATTCCAAATATACCGTCTTTCGCAGGGACAGAGATTACGAAAGAATGAACAAAAGACTGGGTGGTGGTGTTTTAATCGCCATTAAATCAACTCTAAATCCCAAACATCACCCTACATGGTCGTCACTAGCGGAAGATATCTGGGCATCAATTGAGATAACCCCTTCAAAACGAATGAATATCTGTTGTAGCTATCATCCACCAGGAGCCACCCACTATAACAATCTGCAAGCTCACTTAAATACTGTTGATAACATACTCATGCAGTATCCCGACGACAGTTATATACTGACTGGCGACTATAATCTTCCTCAGATTGACTGGATTCTTGATCATAGTAATTCTGAAACAATACCACAAATCCTATCAAATTCTCCATCTGTCTCCTTGCTCGTAGATTTTCTATCACTAACATCTATGTACCAATATAATACACACCGAAACGCAACGGGAAAAATCCTGGACTTAATTATCTCGAACTCCCACAATTGTTTTATTTCACCCTGCGAATATCCTCTAGTCCCAGAAGATTGTCATCATAAATCGGTGGAGGTTATTATCAAAGATAACATCAATGACTCTGTTAATAAAACCTTAAACCAAAATACTAGGAAAATACAATTATTCCATAAAGCTGATTATAATAAAATTAGGACAGAATTACGGAACATGAATTGGGAAGAACAGTTAACTAACCTAAACGTAGAGGATTCCCTAACTATATTTTACAATGTCCTAAATAACTTAACATCAAACTGTGTGCCAACAAAGATAATCTCCTCAACGACGAATTATCCTCCGTGGTTTAATAAATCACTCATTAAAATTATTAAAGAAAAATCAAAATACCATAAAAATTGGAGAAAATTTGGAAATCCCGTCGACTATCAATCATTTTCTATCTTACGTGCGCGACAAAAACGTATAACACATCTGTGTTACCAACAGTATTTAACCAATATAGAATCAGCTATCAAACAAAGTCCCAAAAAACTATGGTCGTTTGTAAAATCTAAGCGATCCGCAAATAATAATTTACCAAGCACAATGAACTACAATCAATTAACTGTTCATGATGGCCAATCAATATGCAATGCATTTAATGACTACTTTAGTTCAGTCTTTCTTGACACACCAATTTCATTAACAGATCAAATTCGAGCCGAATTTAATCCTAACATCACCTTAGAAAATATTGAAATAAACCACAACATGGTGTATAAATACCTAGCAAGCATAAATGTTACCAAAGGACCAGGTTGTGATAATATACCAGCAATATTAATAAAGGAGTGCGCTGCAGAAATTTCCGTTCCCCTAGCTATAATTTTCCAACGAACCTTTAGCGAGGGCTCCTTACCAAATATATGGAAAAGAGCACTCATTACCCCTATCCACAAAAACGGCGGTTAATAATATTGAAAACTATAGACCGATTTCTAAGCTGACATTATTCAGTAAGATATTAGAAAAAATTGTTGTAGACCAAATTAACCCAATTATTAGGACTGCAATCTCCGAAAAGCAACATGGATTTCTTTGTAAAAGATCAGTTGAAACAAATATTTTAGAATTCTCTCAGGTCGCAATATCAGCTCTACATGAGAATTACCAACTTGACGCGATATACATGGATTTCGCTAAAGCCTTTGACAAGATTAACCACGACATTTTGTTATTAAAAATTTGGAACTTCGGCATACGCGGTAATCTATATAGATGGCTTGAATCTTATGTTAAGAATCGATCTCAAGCAGTTGCTGTGAGAGGGTTTACATCATGCTTTAGACCTACACCATCCGGAGTTCCTCAAGGATCTCATCTTGGACCTTTGCTCTTTCTTATATATATAAATGACATATCCACTTGTATTAAAAATTCCGAAATAATTCTATTTGCTGACGACACTAAATTATTTAAAACTATTCGATCAACTCAAGACTGCCTACAACTACAAAATGACATTGACAATCTCACCGAATACTGCAAAAAAAAACATCTTTACCTTAACACCGGAAAATGTTTCATTGTAACATTTAAAAGAATAAAAACTCCCATCGAATTCATTTACAAAATCAATGACTCCAGTCTCTCCCGTAAATCCGAGGCAAAAGACCTGGGAGTAATTGTGGACGATAAGCTTAACTTTATTTCCCACATTAATAATGTTATTAGTAGAAGCTACAAGGGTTTAGGCTTTGTCCTAAGGGTGACCAAACCATTTAAGAATATTGACTGTCTACAAATTTTATTTAACGCATATGTTCGAAGTCACGTGGAATTCGCAACCACTGTATGGAATCCTCATTATAAGTTGCACATAAATAACATAGAAAGAATCCAAAAAAAATTCATCAAACACCTCGATTTTAGAACTAGGCGATTTGGTATCAGTTATGAGGAATCTTTAAAACATCACCAAATGTTACCACTTAACAAAAGAAGGGGTATAACTGATATATGTTTCCTATATAAATTACTTAACAACCAAATAGATAGTCCGTATCTCTTAGGACAAATCCCATTCAACTGCCCCGCCAGACAAAACCGCCAGAATCTCCTCTTTTACACTAAATACTCAAGAACAAACTATGCAAACAACACTTTTATTAACCGCAGCTGCAATATGTACAATAACCTTAATCATAAGCCAGATATTTTTAACAATAGCCTACATTCATTAAAAAAACAACTAACATCAATATTATAATGAATACTTTATGTACCAAATTGTACAATTTTTGGTATGTCCAATACTGTATTAATATGACAACTCACCCTTTCCTCCTCTCCTACCTTTCTTCATGTCCCACCCTCGCTTCATAAAATACACACATACACACACACACATACACACACATCACAATTGTACACTTACACCACACTTTTATCTTTGACTTTGTACTGAATTGTCTTTATTATGTATATTAATCTGTGGAACAATGTAATTGGCTTACTTTCCTGATTGTTATTTTTTTATTAATGTAAAACATGTAACAGCTGTTTTGTTTCCCAAAATAAAATAAATAAATACACGAACCAGTCGCTTCTCGAACTTTTTTATTAACACATCAGCACGACTGTGGAACAATCTTCAGAATTCTGTGTTTACACGTTTTTACAACCTGGGTCTTTCTAAACCCGAATTGATATTTTCCTTAGTAGCTTGTAAACCCTCCCCAACGCTGCGTAGTGCACTTCTTCGATTTAAACAAATACTTAATTTACATACTTTCTAATTAATATACTTCCTTTTTACGTCGCCAAAATCCACTTAAGAAGTGCTTTAACATTTGATTATTATTGTTATTCTTGACGTGACAAGCAGGAAGCATAAAGCTGATGTGCTTGAATGAGTCCACAGTGTCACTGTAATCCATCTAGTCCTTTCTTGAAAGAGTTGACACTCTCAGCAACAACCAGATCCTGAGGCAGCCTGTTCCAAGCATCCACCACTCTATTACTTAGGAAGTGTTTATGTGGATTCTGAGCAAACACACTTCTATTCAACTTCAGGCTATGGCCTCGCAAGTGTTCATTTTGACTGTGAGTTTATATATGGGGCAGTTCAGGACAGTCATAATGATTTTTCAACACTTTAAATGTCTCAATGAGGTCACCCCTCATTCTTCTTTCTTTAAGCGTTGTCAGTACCAAGGCTTGGAGCCGCTCCTCATATGTCCAATCCTTAAACCCCGCTCCCAGTTTCGTGAACCTTCGCTGCACTCCCTCTAGCAGTGTCATGTCTTTCTAATAATATTATTGGATGTTTTTTTACTGTGTAGATATTTGTATTACTTAATGTTATCTTCATTAGTAATTCTACTTTAGTTTGTATTACATACACGCAATGTTTTATAATTTGATTACATTTAGTATTTATTATATACTTTCTCATTTGTCATGACTGAATTAATCGACCTTTCCTTGAGAAAAAAATCACAATAGGTTGATCCTTTGACGTAATTTAACGGTGTTGATGATATTTATAAACACTCGTGGGTAGATCGCTTTTAGTTAGGGGATATGTATGCTACTCTGACTCAACCCCTCAATGTCTATTGGGACTGGATATATTTAGATCGGAAAACAAATTTGGTAACTTCCTTATACTAATGGTTAGGCGTTTCCTCGTCCACATATTTTGTATAGGTTCACGTGTTTCTTTCAATGTTCATTTATCACCCATTTAGTTTGAGCTGTTTTTAAGATACCCTTTTTGATTTATCATTTTTTTGTCATTAGTCACTTAAGTGATGTATAATATGTCATTTTCTTGTTTTTTTACCTAACAAGACAACTGTCACTGATTTTGTCATATATCGAAATAAGCCATTTTTATAGATACTTTCAAACAAGTTGCTTTTCTTGTTAGGTGTCTCAATAAATTGTATGATTTCTTCGTGTTTTCTATTTATTTGAAGTTTTGATTATATTCAGCTGTTAATGATTGTTTAATTTTCTTGTTTCAGGTAAGTCGATTACAAACTTGTTTCTTTGTATTGACAACAACTGACTCGCCAATGATTCGCAGAATCTTCCTAATGTTTGAATTTTATGATTCTGGAAATAGCTGGTAAGAAAATCTCGCTTTTAATGACAAAACTAGATGTGCTGATTTTATGGTTGGTGTTATATCGAGGGAAGCTGTCAAGTGCTTTATTCAAGTTGTATTTTTATTTACTTTCGCAGAATTACGTCGTAAATTTGCGTTTCGTGTATTGTTGGATGGGATAATTTGATGTCTGTTAACTAGTAAGTAACTAGTTAACATTGTCGTGCGGTCACGATCAGTTTTGTGTATGACTACAAAGGAGCCACGTTTACGGTTGTCAATTTCATTTCCGAATAGTTCGAACGAAACGACTCTTGACTCGAAAGCGAATTGCTGTCAATTATTGATTTCACCATTTAATTTGCGCCTCGTCTTGCACCTTTTTCGTCTTTCATCTGTCTGTTAACGTTTTGGCTTTTTCAATATAATTTATCTAAACCATGACCATGATTTTGATTTATATAACATATTTTTAATAAAAATAAAATAGGTTTATAACATTTATCAAGATCATCCAGCCTTGATCTTTCATGAATTAAAAGATTTTTGCTCATTACTGTTTTATATTTGATTCCTGAGCTATGAGTCCTGGGTTCTATACTAGGTGAAGATATATTTATTCAGTGTGTTTTCAGTTTAAATTTTGTGGGTCTCCACTGTAATTATCTACTCGTCATTTGGTGCGTGATTAATATTTGACATATCTGCTCTACTACATTTTACATCTACTTTTATCATTATGTCTGTCTCCCACATGGTTTCTCTATTTTTATCAATCTTTATTTAAATATTTTTTTATTCATTGAATTTAATTTGCATTTTATAAGAGCGCTATGAATACACATTAAAGTCATCATTGAGTGTAGCATAGTATACATTTTATTAATTTCTTTGCATTATTATTTCTCTGACTCATCTCGAGTTTCCATTTATGTATCGGTAGACATTTTTCTAAAGGCCAATAATAATAATAATAATAGGAATAATATAAAATCCATAGTTCACATTATATCAAAATTGATTCGTTCAAATTAAATTCCTACTCAATTATGAATCATGATATTATTATTATGTTTCGAGGTGGGTGTGAAAAATTTGCTGAGAACGTCAAAACCAATAAACATTATGACATAATTTAAAATAAAAAATGGTTTCGAGTATATTTTTTATTTGGTTTATCGCTACGATTAATCACCGATGAGTTACAATAATGGAACTTGCTAATAAAGAGGTTATTTGGTTTCAAAACATGGTATTTTTATTTTACCTAACTTTGGGTATTTTTATTTGACTTCTATGCTGTCGTATCAAAAAATAACTCTTGTATGTTCCATGTTCAGTTTAGGAAATCGTCATTAATGACAAATCAGGGAGAAGGATTATTTTTTATGACTAGGAACATTTTTTCAGCTGCCAATCCACAAGCCATTGCTGAACACTATTGTGTCCAGTTCCTGTGATTTTATAGTCTGGTGGAATAATTGGCGTTTTCTATTCTGGAATTTTTTAAATTTTCGTTCATATAATATATACAATGGAAGTGAACTCCTTATAGATGCGTTTAGGGATAGCAAATTTAGAGGAAAAATTGAAGTGTAGTTACCTATAGGTATTATCTGTTTAGTGTTGTGTTCGCTGTGGCCACTTGTTTAACGTTATAAATAGCAATAGTTAATTCCTGTCGTTTTTCGATTGTTGATGATGAAATCTGAATTGTTGCCACTTTTTCCCATGCAAAAGAATTTGTTACAACTCTCGTTTATTAAAAGATTATTTTCAAACAGAGTCTTACGGGAAACAATCATATAATACTTATGTGGATGGTAAATAATATCGTTCGCATTTGTCCCCTTTTTGTGATAGTCATACATGCCCGTGCGATGATGTTGATGATGAAATAATCAGCCCACGGGCCAACCCAGTGACCCGGAGGAATAATGTGTGGTGCGGTTTGATCCTTCCACGTATAGCGGATGGAATTTTGCATACGCAATCATCCATCCGACCCTGAAGTTAATAAATTGCTATTGCGCGATATTGCGAAACAACGCATCGTGTGTCTGGCATCATCGTCTAAATTATTAAATAATCTATTTTGATCTTCAAAATCTGTACATAGCCATATGGCCTCTGTTTATTCGCAATTTAAGGAAGTGTTTATTTTAAAGCAAACGGTGTATATTTTTCTGAATTCAGTAAACAAGAAGACATTAGCACCAAAAGATGAATACAATGTTAAAACCGTTTTTTTTCTAACTGCAAACTCATGTGTGACTTTATAATATCAATCACACACTCCCACGACATCAGACGGTGTGAAAAAGTCGCGACACTCCGCGGCGTTTTAAAAGCATACATAGTAATCCGAAACCGCATTGCGCCGCGAGTGTCGCCGCGAGATTCCATCGATGTGTATTCCCAAACAAATTGCTTTCTATTATACACACGCTGTAGGTCGGCACTGCTGTCTCGTCAGAGAGGATGTCTGTTATTATTTTATTGTCTGGAAAAAGAGTACCAAAACATACTTGTAAAGCAGTTACCGCAGTTGTCTTCAGCAGTTAAATAGTTTTTCTTTGAGCGTTCATATTTATGTTTCGTCGCATCCGTTGACTGTTAATCGGATGTGTCAAATTGCTAGCGGAAATTTCAAATCGATACTTTCGACAACTGTTTATGATTAGTTGTGCACAACACATCGGAATTGTACAAATTTTTTGTTTACTATATTGTGGTATTGCAACGTTCAGTGTTTTGATATAGGTAGCTGCACAATCATTACACAATATACATGTTACCTGTTACAAAGGTACTAGCTAATTCCTCCAGTTCCCACACAACCTATCCGCCAAATTGCTAAGTATCTCTCGAAGTAATTGAAATAACATTACGGCCTTTATGTTATTCTATTATATTTAATGAATGTAGGAATTGATTGGCGGAACTGTAAATTAAAGCATCATTTTTGTAAGTACGCATGGTCGCTGGGGTTAATTCAATTTACACATTCATGAGTTTGACCCATATCATAACGTGGACATGCACCATGCACTTGTCAAATGCGTTGTCCAAGAATTGAATTGGAATTAAATACAAACGACATTTTAATTTAAATAATGAGTTGTTCGTAATGTTAACAACGTAGCGGTAATGTTGATGTGCAATCTATTTGTGATAAAGGATTAGAGTCGTGTGATGGTAAAAACGTGGCCTTAGAAAACGAAGTGCAAAGAATGAATATGTCCTTGAAACAAGTACATTGAACGACATCGGTCATTGCAGGATTCGAATTCGCGACCACTTGATTACTAACTCATTTATATCATTACTTTGTGATCATCTCGTATGGGTTCAAATAATTCTAGAGTTCATTTTTGAGTTTTGTAATTATTGTTCTTGTAGTCAATTCCTTGTAGGTTCACAAAATTCTTGATTTTATTTTTGAGTTCTGAAATTACATGTATAGTAGGTACTCTGAACGACTTAGTCGCTTAGGTGCTCAATACATAAAAACAAATGTTTTTTTTAAATATCGTGTGTTTCTATTGTTTATATATTATGTTCTAAGACTATAATATCTGTTTTGCTTGTTTTGATACATACTTTATTATTGTTTTTTTTTCGTGTTCTTTGATGTCTTCTATTGTGGTAGTGTGTTTTCCTATTTTTGCTTTTGTTTTATTGTTATTGATAGGTACGTCTTTTTGTGTGTGTTCATTTAGTCATCCGATGTTGATTTGATTTTTTTTTATTGTTTGTTTTTATTTTTGTTTATACTACATGTAAGAAATTGTATTTTTTTTACATCTAAATAAAATATATACAATACAATACAATTCCTGAATGGCTATAAATATAGTTTACGAATTATGCAATTATATACACTTCATGTAGTCAATTCCTTTTATAGTTTTACACAATTCTAGATTATCATTTTTGTCTTTTGCAAACATGTCCATAACTTCGTATAGTCCTACGAATTCACATAATTCTAGAGTTTTGGTTAAGAATTTTGAAATTATATACTTTTCTTGTGTAGTAAAGAATAATCATAATCTTAAGCAAAAATGCGAATTCATTTTTTCGATGTGTCATCATTTGTATTGTTCTTTTTTATATGATCACTGACATCACATAGAGTGCGATTCCCACGCTCTGTACATTTCATTATTTATATATTTAATGTGACACATCGTGTTTTATTCTCATTCGACTGAATAGTGAATTTTATTCTTTAATATTACGTGTTTTTTGGTGTACTGTTGTCTCAGTTATTTTTTATAACGTGAGTCTAGACATGCTCATTTATATACATCATTAGGGTTTTATTTGTTCAGTTTAAATCTTAAAATATCTGGATAATTCTCTTCTTTGAATGAATTTTTGTTTCTTGATTATTTATTTCTTACGATTTTATGGTTTTAGTCGCTATTCTTTGAAATATGGCACGGAAGCTTTCCCATAAAAACAAAATTCCAGTGTAAATTCTTACCAAATACGGTTGATTTTAAAGTACCTTACGAATTCTGTGCATATCCGAATTACATTCGTTGCAACATCTTAAAATGTTCAATTCAATTCTTTTGCGTCGTTCGTAATGTCGCTAGTTATTTAACTTTTGTCTTTAATCGACTGTCTTTTAGTTTAATTTTGTATAATTCTTTCTAAAGATTGTTGAATTCCTAAATTTATGTTTCCGTTCATATCTGTATTGCTGTTGTCTATTGGTGGAGTTTCGTTTATGTTTGGAATAATATCACCGAACTTCCGGTTTCGCGTGATAGTTTCCCATCAGGGAAGTTCACTGGTCTTATCTGACTAATAACTTTTGCTTGGTTAAAGACTTCACTTATCTTACTTTAGGAATAGGTATCCGTGTTTTAATTTTACCAATGTTAATCACATTGGTTCGTTTTGTTTGCTTTAGCAGATTGAACTAAGCTATAGTTTTGTTTAAAATAGTTCATGCACGTTATCTACTTTTTTGTAAATTTGTTTTAGATTTTTAATTAAGATCCGTTAATTTTGCGATGATTCTTGATATATAAATTCTCGTTGTTTATTCAATTTGATTCATATAAAAACTATTATCCTAATCAATCCAGATGCATATTAACGTATGATATATTTATTTGCTTATACGTGAATATAATATCATTCATCACACAGGATCAATTATAACTTCTTCTTGGTCGTGTTCTTCATTACTGATGTTTGTGTCCAACTTGATGAGCCATTGTTTCCTGCCCGACAAAACTCGATGCCTCTATATATGTAATAGTACAAACCTTTATTAAGCTTATTTTTCGAATATTTTTATTATTGCATATGCGCAAATATTGGATTTTTTTCCCTGTCGGGAGTCAAAGATATTTTTTAACAGATTTTTAATTATCTCAATAGAGACGAAGTTGGAATATTTACTGTAGGAGAACCGGGAAATCAAGGCACCTACAGTTACCAATTATGCCTTTTTAATGAGATCCCTATCAATTAAATTTTTGAAAGTTCTATTTATTGCAATACTGAAATTCTTTTCGCTTGAAAATAAGGATTTTTACTACAGCCATCTATGCGTGAAATTATGAACAACATTCTTATTATTTTTATTTATTTTTGTTGTAACGCCATCTATTGAGAGAATTGGTATTTTGTAAATAATGAGAGGTCGTAAGCCCTATAGGTGCCTTGATTTCCCGGTTCTCCTACAGTAAATATTCCAACTTCGTCTCTATTGAGATAATTAAAAATCTGTTAAAAAAGCTTACTTTTTATAATACAGGAATCAAATTCAAATAAGCTTGTTGATGTATGGTTTTATTGTTTGTTTCTTTTTGTTGAATTCTTTAGTAGATACCATTCAATATTTGATATTTGAAAATCATTATAATTCATTTATGTCAAATTAATTTATTTATTTCCTGATTCACGGCACAACTTTATTTTTACATAGGTTACTTACAAAAATAAAAAGTACACATATCTGGACCTCAGAGTCAGGGGTTATTAAGTCCACTTTTTTTTAAGGTGATGTTTTGACTTTCGAAATATTATTGAAAGAAGTCAAAGCCTCACAAAGGGTATTAAGTCCACTTTTTGTTAAAAGTGAGGTTTTGACTTTCGAAATATTATTGAAAGAAGTGAAAGTGAGGTTTTATTTTCGAAATATTAATGAAAGAAGTCAATCACTTCACTGTTAACAAGGGATGGACTTAATATCCTTTGGCTCTGAGGTCCAGGTATTGAAATAATATCATAGAATAAAGGAATAAAATAATTAAACACTTGGTAAAAATTAAAACCTACATCATAAAAGAAAAAAAATGCTTTTGTGATGTGTTTGTAAGGTTCCAATATGTGTCCACTCGAGTTTTACCTTTGTGTTTTATTTTTTCCTCGTGTGTTTTTTTTTTTTATTTCAATCAGCATGCTCGTCATTTTTTGTCAGGTCTGCATCCGTCGTATGGCGCGATTTCAAATAAGTCTTTGAATTGTTCGCCATTTGTATGGCATCGTTCAAAGTCACTTAAAAAATCATTAGAGAATTTTTTAGCGATTCTTAATTGCGTCTTTTAATTCTCTCCAAGGATTATACAAAATAACGCTGTTTCGGTTTCTGTGTACCTGCACGGAACTAAGACGGATGTGTTTACTATACTAAACATAGCCTAATGACTCCAAATAATTGACGCTGTGTGATTTTTGGCATTCCTAAGGAGACCAAGAAGATTCTCGGATGTAACATTCCGCAGTAATAGATTATTACGTCTTCCTGCTTCCTTATTCATATTTGCTTCGTTCCCAATACTATTTGTCATTCATAATATAAAGAATGAATAGTATTATGTATGTATTGCAATATTATTTTCTATTCGTGTTATCTTAAATTTTTGTCCTGTTAATGTCACCATTTTAACCAAATATAAAAGCGGGTGGGAATATTTGATTTTCAAAGTTTTGATGATTATAGCCGTAGATTATGGTTCTTAATCTTTATTTTTAAAATTCTGTTGCATCGCAGACCGATCTCTTCCTCGCTTCATCACCAGCCATCAGGGTACCGCACCGTGACCGAAGTTCGCCCATGTGTAACGCATGGGCATTACTCTATAAGCGTTCCTCTACAGCTGAGCCTATGATGGTATTTCTATTATTTATCCCATGGCATCCCATTATTATCTAGTCTTTATTATACGCACGTCCACATGATTGATAAATGTTTGTATTGTTCTAGAATTTGGACACTCTAATTTTCTTTGGATGAAATATCTCACAGCAGCGAGACTTCAAACTAATCTATAGCACACAGATTATTGTATTGTTCCCTTATTTTCTATTGACGAAATCATTAGTTTGAGTTCTCAACCAAAATTCATAATCTATTACGTCTTCTTTGAGTATCAGGTCCCCCCAACGTTGACTATTACACGAGAGTAAGCATCTCTGCCTTGGGCAGCTCGGAAGAGCTCCTCAACAATTATCATTCCTTTTCAGTCTCGCATGTTGCGGAGCCAGGATATTTGCTTTTTTTTCAACATCTCTTCGACCCTTTTTTATCCTGGATGATCAGATCTCTCATATGTTTCAATCCAGAATACTACTTCTACTTACTTCCGATGGCCATACAACTCCGGTAGAGCTTTAGCCTCCTGAACAATAGGTTTCCAAGCCTACCTGTCAGCTGCAGTGGACTCCCAGTCATCACAAGCATTCAGCACGTTCAGATCTCGGGTAACATTGTCCTTCAATATCTGCCTTGGTCTTCCCAGGGGTCTCTTGCCCACAGGGTTATTTTGCTGAATACGTTTTGTGGCTCTTTCTATCCAGAATCCTGAGGAATATTTGGCAGTCAAATCTCGCATCTTCTCTTCCATTCCTGCATGTTCTGTGCGACCTTTTCAGCTCCTCGTAAGTCTATAACTTCACACAAATCCTCCAGATACCCCCGGCGAGGGCGCCAATGTAACTACATACTGAAAATGACGGGATTAATTAAAAAAAACCGTATCATGATTGTCTATTGCAGGGCAGCAGACTCCTACTCCACCCTCGAAACCAGGAACGATTAAAAAATTCACTTATTCTACTCCAGAATGGCTGTCAATTTTAATTCACCGTCTAGCAGTTATATTCAAATTGTGGGAAATGTCATTGCACTGCCGCCGCCAAGATCTCTTGTTTTTGATACAATCCATTGTATTACGTTTGTGACAGAGTTGTGGGAAAAAGTCTCGTGGCCATATGTGAATGAGTCAGCGACTGAGTACACACCTAGTTTCTGCGCCATGTGGGTTACCATATTGTGTGCTTACCATAATCCAGCGACAACTCGTTTAAAATTCCGATCACAACACTGAAATCTCTACCTCACGCACCGATGTCCTATTCGTACTAAATAATCAATTAACCAATTTCATTTATTTACGATTCAATTTGTTTATGAATGCGATTGAGTTATTTATAAATATACAAACGCTGTTCACGCACACATAACGCACAAAGTGAACAATTTAAAAGATCTTGAGAGGATTTTAAGCATAAATCCTATATTATGCAACATCCTATTCTATACTGATTACCGCCTCGACCGATTTTGTTTATCTACGAGCATTTTGGCTTAGTTTAAGGAAAGTATACGTTTTGTTTCAAGGACGTATTCATTCTTTAAAAGAAAAGCAGATCGGGCAAGTACTTCCATATGAAGAAATTCGTCCTTCATCGGAGCTTGTAATAGTTACAACAATAACTTTGCTTTCCTTGATACATAGTTTATATTGTTCAAACCGCGAATGAACTTTTCTATATTACTGCTTTAAAACCTATTGCTTCTTACTCAACATTCATGATCTGTGTCATAGAAAAGATCTCTCTGGGAGGCATCTCACTCTCAGGTCGTCTGGATCACAGAGTAACAATTCCCCAAAGGAGTTGGACGGAGTCAGCAAAACGGCTTTCTACGACTGATGTTTTGGTGTGAGCAATCCTTTTAAGTGGAATTCACTGCCTCCAGATGTCCACAGTGCTTAAAGCAAGAGAACTTTCACCAAAGGACTGAAAACAGTTTTGTTTCGTAGAGCGGCACAAAACTGAACTATCAGCGACCTTGGAATGATCTTGAGTCATTAAACGGCGCTATAAAATACCTATTATTAATATTATGGATTCATGCTTTAAAGTCACACGCCGTGGAATAGTATTTAAAACAAAGAAAACTGCTAACTTGAAAAAGATCAATAATAAAGCCGATTATACCATGATTGTACGAAACAGTAGATGTTCAATAAACTCTATTATAAATTTATTGCAAATTGCATCAATCATTCATTGGCTTTCTGTTGTTCTCCAAAATGAATTTGCAAACAATGGCTTACCAATTAACTTATATTAAGTAATATTAATTCTGTAATAATGAAAGATTATAATTATTACACTCGAACGTTATTGTTTTCAATTATGACGGCAGACAACTCATTTACATATTTGTTGGTCCATCAGTTGCAAAACATTTGATATTTATTCAAAAAGCGACTTAAAAAATTGAATTTGTCTAATTATCATCGAAAGATTTTTCTTCTGAATCATCCAATTATTATCGTGGGGCAATTTTTCGTCTCAAATATCTAAACCTTAAGAGAAGCTTAATATTATCTAGATGTCATATAGCAGTTAAAGACAACGTTAAATATTGTATTTGATTATTTAACAGGCGCTGAATAAATAGCTGTCACATTTTCGAGATTTCGAAAGTTAATTTTCTAACAAGCCCTTGTTTAAAACATCAAAATGATCCACATAATTCTATTTTATCTACTACAGTAGGTTAAATTCAATGTTTTTTAATCTATTTGGCCAATCTTTTTTTCCATATGTAGGTATAAGGCAATAGCCAACAGACCGTAACTTGGTTGCTGGTTGTTTTTTGTTCACTTTCACTTTTTTTTCACATAAAACTTAATCGAACGTTGATTGCTATCTGTCCATATCAATTCCGACCAGTCTGAACTTCGATAAGTCATAACTGGAAATAGTAATATCTTTACATCCTGTTAAGAGATGGATCAGGTTTATTTGCAAATCATCAACTTTAAGATTTCTTCTGTACATGTATCATAATATGATGTATGTACACAAACAACTGATGTAACCAAAGTTATCGAAACCTGTTTATGTGTTTTGTTATTTGATAATAAATCCACGTGTAATTATATATTGAGTATAATTATTATTATAAAGCTCATATTATTGACATTCTCGTCGTTTAAATTTAACGTTGTTAATTTTTTGCCCGCCTCATTTAGCTTTATGCATTAAATAATATTTCGAAAAGAAAGTTCTCAACAATTCCATTTGATTATAATTTATAATGCATCATCATCATTATCTGCCTGTGTTTGCCCACTGCAAGACATAGGCCTCTCTTCTCCGTCTCCATTCCTCCCGTTCCTGTTCGACTCCCATCCACTGTGGTCCAACAAAGCTTTTAGTGTCGTCCATCCATCTCTTAGGTGGTCGCCCTTGTGGTCTCTTGTCGCCTCTCGGTCTCCACTCCACCAGTCTTTTCGTCCATTTGTTGTCGGTCATTCTTGGTGTGTCCTGCCCATCTCCATTTCTGGATGGCTCACTACATCGGACAGTTTGGTCTGACTGCGTATCCAGTCGTTCCTCTTCCTATCTTCTAGTTTTATGGCCAACATTATCCTTTCCATTTTTCTTTGTGCTACACGCAGCTTGTTGGCAGACAATTTGGTTAAGGTCGTTGTTTCCATGCCATAAGTGAATACTGGCAGAACTCACTGCTCAAAAAATAATGATAATGCAATAATTTTATTTTTTATTATATTACTACTTCCTTAATTCCTAGGCAAATTTATTCTCTCAATTGCGGAATTAGGATGATCACAACGAAATATAGTCACAACGTGTTATTATTTTGCATGAAAACAATTACATTGATGAATGTTTTTTTACGCTGATGTTTTATTTGATGAAATGACTTTATTAAATAACAGCCAAACATGACATGACCATACATACATGCCATCACGACATATCCCACAATGTGGGGTATCCAGCGACAGATGTGCGGGTGTGCATTACCTCATATACCCCACTAGTCTCGCCTCTCACCTGAAAAAGGCTACATTTAGAGGTGTTAATTTTTTTTGCCTGTTGTGTTTTCGATTACCCGGCTCTTACGGGACATTCAAAAACGATAATAATAGAAAAGAGTGGAAGCACTATTCTAAGCCGGAGCCTCACAGCAAATGGCCTGACATGTGTAAGATTAAAAAAAATATTAAGTAAATAAATCACTTTAGGGAAGGAATTGAAATAAACCTTTGAATGTCTTAACATTTATAATGTCAACCTCTGGCATTTTTCCAAAATCGTCTAGTGGTAATTTAGAATTAATAGATTTATGATTTTTATGAAAAAAGAATAAATATGCGGAGATCGGCTGGATTGGAAGGTGATACAGGAACCTGAAACTTTGATAATAAACAGTGGAACTAAAAATATTATTACCCCAATAATAATAAGGTCTTTGAAATTGATGTTGGCGGAGAATGCTGCGAATACCGTAAGGAGTAGGTACTAAAGTACCAATACTTGAAATGATAAAGCATCGCCTCTCAACAATCTGCCCACAGAGCATCCTTCAGTATTTTGGAGACATTGCCAGAATGGCCCCAGATTCCCTCTTGATGCTCGTCTTCGTAGGCAGTGTGGAGGGTAAAAGATCACCGGATGGAGCGACCTTGTAAAGTCTCCTACAGTATCTATCAATGAAGCACTTCGATCTGCCTATAATAGAAATAACATTTGCTTGAAAAATTATAAATTAATGCACAGGACGCTGGCACAGAAGCTAAACGACTTATATGTGCCGTGGTAATCGATTGTAGTGTTTTTTTAATATATGTCATCATGAGTTTCGAATATGAATAGCTTTAATACTTTCGACAGTAATTTTGCTTTTAATTATTTTTAATGTCCTTCATCCATGTATTTATGAGTTACACTTTGAAGTGTAGAATTTCGTCTTTTGATATCAAAGTTGACAGACAGTTGTTTCTTTTCAACAGTTTCTGTCAACGTTTCCTCATTATTTGAGTATTTGGTGCAAATTGAACCATCTTGAACGTTATTCGTCTAAATATATACCCCGAGTGATGTTTTAACATTTATTCTTCTTCTTCTTCGTTTAGTAGACCTAGTTGGTAAACTATGCCTCCTGGGATGACGAAGTCCAGCTATCCTTCCATTTCTTGGATGGTCTTCCAGGCAGACGGCGGCCAGAAGGAATTTCATTCGCCACTATATATGCAAGTCTATCACTGTCCATCCTGGCATGATATTGTTTTGATTTATTTGTGGAATGGTAATAAACGAAAAAAGTATATAATAATCCTCGACAAAAAGCATATACGATAATAATTAACCGACTGATTATAGGAACTAGGAAAAGATGGAGGGAATTACAGTAACTACGCAAAAGGAATATCATACCATCATGACATATCCCACAATGTGGGGTAACCAGCGACAGGTTAGGGTTCGGGTGTGCATCACTTTAAAAAAATAAATCATGAAACGTGCGTGTATACCCACACACCAGTCTCGTCCCACCTATAAAGACACCACGTTCAAAATGGGCGGTGAGTCTCATTGGTGAACTGTGTGATGTGAGATTATTGCTAGTTGCAGTTTCGATTACCCGGCTCTTCTATTCCGGAACACCCGTGATAATAGAGAAGAGTGGGAGCACTATTCTAAGCCGGTGCCTCACAGCAAAAAGAAGGGATATAATTTTACAGAGATAATTTAATTTAAGTGTCAAATACTTTATAGGAATAAAAGTCTCAAATACTGTATAGAAATGATAGCTTCAAATAATAAATAGGAATCATATTTTCAAATTGTATATAGGAATTTAAGTCTCAAATACTTTATAGGAATTAAAGTCTCAAATACTGTATAGAAATGATAGCCTCAAATAGTATATAGGAATCAAAGTTTCAAACTATATATAGGAATTAGTCTCAAAAATACTATATGTATAGGAATTAAAGTCTCAAATACTATATAGGAATGATAGCCACAAATAATATATAGGAATCAAAGTTTCAAATTATATATAGGAATTAAAGTCTCAAATACTATATAGGAATTAAAGTCTCAAATACTGTATTGGAATTAAAGTCTCAAATACTACATAGGATTTAAAGTTTCAAATGCTATATAGGACTTTAAGCCTCAAATACTATATAGGAATTTTAGTCTTAAATAATACAAGGGTCCCATATTTTAGATTCGGCATTGATTCATTTCATTAACTGCAATCATAATGTTTATAACCGTAAATTTCATATGATCTGTTTATTTATTTATTTGCCATCGGTCTATTATAAACGACGATGATTCATACGGTCGGATGGATATTCTACTTTCACACGGTGCGGAAGTGAAGCGATGTTATCATGGCGTCTGCCTGTTGGTAATGTACATGTACATATATATGGACAGTATAACGGCGGCCCATATGTGATTATGTACTCGATTACGTATACTTGTTATATTATTAGATCATTACCTGTTGCCGCCGCTGCCTTATTATTTTATAATCACAAATAACCCGACGATGGACATTGGCGTAACCGTACGGGGGCCCCCCGAACGTCAATTCAATTCGGGCCTCCAGAAAAATATTAATAATTATGTATATAGCATCTATGCTTAGTATTATAGAAGTACAATTAAATTACTCCGTTAAATTCTCTAGGAAAAAGAGTACAATATTGTGATATATCTTCGTGTCAACGGAGATTCCCGAATGCGTAGTCGGATGCATTCGATATATTGAATGAATAGCGCGTCATTCTTTGGCCCAGGTCGATAGCGTAAACATATTACTATTATTGTGATAGTTGCGTGCATATTTTGAGAACTATTTATTTTATATTGTATATTGTAAATATAATTTTGTATGTGTAATAAAGTCGCTTTGAATAATATTCTGGACTCGTTACTCACATACTTAACAAATGTAATACACTTCAATAGGGAGACAATTGATAAGAAATCAGACTGTAGAGACATAGGCGTACAACTGGACCGTAAATTATTATTTGACAAACATAATGATAGACACTATAATAATAGTGAAGCACAGAAGCCAACAGGTATGCCACCTTTGCCACTGCTGTCAGCGGTTTTTCTAATTTAAATTATGTGTTTTGAGTCTAACGACAAAAGTTTATTCGATTTCCACGAGAGTTTTTAAGTTCATTATACGTGGCTTAAAAAGCCGAAAAAAAACCATGTACAAATATGTTACATAATAAATACCATCACATACGTTACATACATATCATCATTCGCCGTTTCCTTATTTGGAGTAGGCAGAGAGAACCAAACGCCAGCCTCTTCTATCTTGACATACCAATATTCTACTTAAAAAAAATATAATATGTTTCCGTTTGTTACTGATATGTTTTGATATTGTGTGTATATATGTATATATTTATGTAGGTATTTATATTTTATTTAGATGTAAAGAATATAAACAAGTTGAAAAAAAACAAAATATTCCAATATCCATCAAAGACACAAAAAACAATCGCACACAATATCTTCAAAGAACTTTACCTTTATGTTTTTTTTTTAAATGAATATGTCCTTGTTAAACAAGTACATATAAATCTTCCTACGTTCCCTAAAATAAGTAAATAAATGCTATAGGTGAACGAAATCGGTCGAGGCAGGATTCGAACTCGCGACCACTGGATTACTAACTCAGCGCGCTAACCGCTCTGCCATCGACCCATCTATATATAATACCTTGGCTATGAAAAACACAATTTTTTGTTTATCACTGTTTTGAATTACTACCATACATTTTAAATCACGCTGTATAACCACTATATTTTTTTACTCAAAAAAGGCTTAGAACCGTATAAATAAGTGACTAGCTTTAAACTTCGATGCAATATTTGTTTCTTCAAGATTTGGGGCGCTGGTATTTTTCATTCATATCTGTTACATCCCTGTGATTGTAATATAATATATTATATTCTTGTATTTCATTTTTTTGCATTAGTCTAAAGTAGGTATGTAATCCATCTCACGTAGGATGTGATTTATTGAAATGCAATTATTAGATTTATATACGTAGGTTGGCATTCAATATCAAATCTTCGAAATTATTTTTGTATCAATTATATATTATGTGAGTGATTGATTTTCAGCGTTATTATTTTGCCGTTACAATGAACTCTTACTAGAGATTGGTACTGGATACGCGTAATTAGTATATTCAGCTGATTTGATATCTTTTTTTTTGCCAATAGATCGTGTATCATGACTGAGTGTTCTTTATTTTCATATGATGATAATGCATTTTATAGATCATTTTTTAGAAGCCTATCTTGAGCCTCTATACAATTGTGATTGCTAATATTTTTTTTAATATTGCTCATTACATATTGTTACTGTTATATTGATGGTGTCTTTGCAATCCAATGATATGTTGTATATACAGTCCCTGATCTAATTATTAGCCCACCCTGGTATATTTGGTACATTATGACTTTTTCCTCTTGTTATTAATACATATCTTAATTTATGCAAAAACAAAATATTGAATATTGTTTTGGATATATTTTATGGTTCATTTTAATTGTTGGCAACACTAATTTATTATTAGGTTGGCAACATTTACACATGAAATATGACATTAGTGTTTTCTATAGGATTTGTGTTTTGTTGTCTGGGCAGTTCGGTTGTGTCTTCGTTTAAGTTTAGTGGTTAATTTGGTGTTTTTTTCTACAAAAAACTGTGTTTTCTTTTTTCTACGCATTTTACAATAAGTTTTGGACTATTAATTCATTTATTTTTTATTTTGTTCTATAGAAATTTAGTTTGAATTCCGTCCTAATTATTTACACGTGGTTTTAACCTTAAATTTCATTATGGGCAAGGCCAAAGATATTAGTGTTGAAAAAAAAGCAGTAGTGGAACACCTTTTGACCAAAGAAAATGTTACTATAAGTGAAATAGCAAAAAAATGTAACATATCAAGGCGTACAGTAAGACGAATTAAAGAAAAATTGACAAATGGGCTATCATTGGATGCTCAGAGGCATGGTAAATGTGGACGTAAAAGGATAATGACACCTAGGAATGAAAGGAAATTGGTGAAAATCGTTAAAGAAAACAGATTTGCTACCAATACTACATTGACTGATAAATTAAATGAGGCGGGAGTAAAAGTAGCCACTATTACTGTCCGTCGAAGTCTCCATAGACTAGGAATGAAAAGTCGAAGGCCAGTACGAAAACCCAAATTGACGGATAATATGAAGAAAAAAAGGTTGGAGTGGGCTAAACTGTATTCCGATTTCTCAGTTGAAGATTGGAAAAGAGTAAGATTAAAAAATATATTTGATTATGCTTTATTATTTTTTTAGAAATATTCATTAAATTCTGTCTAAAATTCTGGTTATTTGTAGGTATGCTTTAGTGACGAGTCAACGATCGAAATACTGACACAAAAGGCACAGTATGTTAAAAGAACTTCATCTGAGAAGTACAACCAGGACTGTGTAATTAAAACTATCAAACATCCTCCAAAATTAATGTTCTGGTCAGTTATTAGTGGTAAAGGTCTTGGCCGGCTGTACATTGTTGAGGGCATAATGAAACAGGACCAGTACCAAAAAGTCATTGAAACTCGACTGATGCCTCAAATAAAGGAATGGTTTCCACATTCGGGCGATAAATTTATATTTATGCAAGATGGAGCTCCATGCCATACAGCGAAATCTGTAAAAAAACTACTTGAAACCAAAAAAATCCCACTTCTAAACTGGCCGGGGAACTCCCCTGACCTCAACCCCATTGAAAATGTGTGGGAACTATTGAAGAGGGAAATATCTAAAGAAAATGTTACGAATAAGACCCAATTAATCGAGAAAGTGATATGGCATTGGAACCATAATGATCATTTGAAAGAAATGGCTCTTAAATGTATCGAAAGCATGCCAAGCCGTTTGCAAGCTGTGATAAAAAATAAGGGAGGATCCACAAAATATTAAAATAAAGTACTAAAGAACTATTATTTTTTTTAATTGTTATTGTTTTATGTTCAAAAATATGTATATTCACCCAAAGTTTTAAATACACAAATATATTTTTATAAAAATGTGAGTTTTTAAATCCAAAAGTCATAATTTACCAAATTTCCTAGGGTGGGCTAATAATTAGATCAGGGACTGTAGACACGTTAAATGAGAACAAAACGCTCTACGAAAAATGGTACACTTTAACGAATTCTTACAATCATCAAGAAAGAGCACACATGACAGAATATATTAGGTGAGAAAGAGATAGTCATATTTTCTCTTTTACTTCAGTGCGATTGTACTGGATATTATAATTATCTCTCACACTAAATGATTTGTGAAAGAGACGAACTTATATTAAGTTATAGCTGTGCGAGAAAGCGAATAGGTACAACAACAGAATCCCTCCCCATACCTACAAGCGAATATGACATGGCTTGTTTACTCAAAATAAAAATAACTATCGAAAAATCTATGTTTATTTGTTTACCTTTTATCACACCATATTTATAATGACAACAATAAGTAGATTAGGAAATCCTGTTCTAGGGCTAGCAGTTTACATTTTTTATTGACAATTATATGCAATTATGAACCAGGTGATTGTTCCCATTCCACACTAAATATTTACACAATCTCAACTTTCTGCAATCACAATCATAATCTCAACTTTCTGCAATCACAATCATCACCTCAACAAACATATGATCACACAAAACAGATCAACCAGATCCCAATGTCTGCCATAGTACCTGTCATAAATCCAATCTCTGACGCGATTTTTATTTCAGAGCCATAGAAAGAGACTAGTCAACTATTTTGGTGTAATTAATATGAATCACATGCTTCCCAAATCAAATAAATTATTTTTATGTGTTACTCAAAGAGCATCGCAAACACAATACGGCATAGTTATAAATGTTGTTAATAATTTTAATTATGAATTATTTAAGTAGTTATTGTCCAATACTAAGTATTTGTGCTAGTTCCGTCCTCCCATAATTTTTGATTTTTTTTTAATATTCATTTTGAATATTCTGTGTGATGTTATTTCTTTATGTAATAAATCTATGAATTAAATTAGTTGTCGATTAAATATGCAGCATGGAATGATATATCTTGTCGGTCCTTCACAGTTCTTGTGTAATTTTTGCATTTTATCATCACACAATATGGTATTTTGACTATGACAAACTACCATACGTACACTAATACGTCCGAACATTACTACACCTTGCATGTAACTAAATTGCAATAAGAAGTAAGTGAGGTATCCGCCTTATTTTTTTACCGAATTTAAAGATTAGTAACGTAGGTATCTATTATTTTTTAATATCAACAATCATATCAAAAATTCAGTGTTCCATGCGAGGTTGATACTGCCTCTTAACCTTCTTAATCACAATCTTCGCTCCGTTCTTATTATTTTTCAATTGTCGTCATCAAAATAGTTTTATCTATAAAACCGTGAAATAATCATGTTATCATCATTAATCACTAATCATATCAGTGCAAGTGACTAGTGAAAAATTATCAATCATAAAACCAGGAAAATTAATAATAAATGCATTTCAACATTATGCAAAACTACATTCAGCTATTAAATGGCAAATACTGTAATGGTAACTACGCAAACCTCCCATAGCGGGAGCTAAACAAACTTCAATCCGTCCTCAACGCTTCTGCTAGGATAATCACCGGAGTTGCGAAATTCTCACACTTATCCCACCATCTAGGAAATCTTCACTAGCTAAAAGTGCCAGAGAGAATCAAGAGAATCAAATTTCCTAACATTAACGATACAAATTATGTTTGCTAACTTTCAAAGCGATCCATGGCATGGCTCCCACGTATCTTTCAGACTTCTGCATATCTCTCACCGTAAACGAGCGACACTCGGTCAGCCACCACCACATCCATGATTGGCAAGTTAACTGAAATAAATAGAGTCAACACTACATCCTTCGGTGATCGTGCTTTTGCTGTGGCTGGACCAGCCTCGTGGAATAAACTACCACCTGAACTGAGGCGAATCGATGACTTGACCCTATTCAGGAAACACCCGAAAACTCCCTTCTTCCGCGAGTGTTACAAAAACCTCTAATATATTCCTCTAATATTGCTAAATCAAAACCTCTAATATTGCTAAAAGATCTACATTGGTTGCGGATATCGGAAAGGATTCAGTAGAAGATATGCTGGATGGTGCAATTTATTATTATTATTAAATTCTTTAAACTGACGCTTCACATCAATGAAAAAAGTAGACAATTCCAACAATATAGTATAAGCGAGTGAAACTATGGGTATAATTTAGATGGGTCGATGGCAGAGAGGTTAGCGCGCTGGGCTAGCAATTCAGTGGTCGCGAGTTCGAATCCTGCCTCGACCGATTTATGCTTATTTTAGGGAACGTAGGAATATGTGTATGTACTTGTTTAACAAGGATAGGTATATTCATTTTTTATTAAAAAAAAGTATTGGACCTGACGCTTACAATAATCAAAACAATGGTGATAGTTCCAAATCGACAAGCCATTTATTTATGTGGTCATCATTTCCATCGCAGTCGTGGTCAATAAACTAAGTACGTCGATATCTGCTTTAGCTAATGTTCTGCCTCATTTGAGATTCATCATTCGTCTCAACGGTGATTTATGTATGAACTGTCTGTCCGGTGTCGGACTTCCTGCATCGGTGACCTGATCATTATTGATGGCTATGATATTGTACCAAAATTAAAATGATAATTTGGTCATTTTTTGGGGATTTTTGGCCATGTTGCCAAAATATTTCACATTTTTGCAAGTTTTCATGTGAGTTTGAAATGTGAATTGTTATTGTGTTAAATGTAAGTTTTAAGTGTGGAAACGAGTGTATATTCTAACCTCATCAAAACGTTCTTTAGTATCTGCAAGTCCTATAATACTGCTATTTCTTTCAATCTTTTACTATGTGATTTACAGGTCTGTTTTCCTAAAAAGTTTGAGATGTATGACTGCAATGTTGATATTTTTTTTATAAAAAATTAAATTATCTAGTTGGGGTGTTTCGGCTTTTTTCGATATTTATATAAACTTTGGAAATATAGGCAGTTAAACATATAAATTTATCATACAAAAATGTTTGAGAAAATCTGGAACTTTTTTTTAAAAAAAGCATTTTTATGATTTTGTATTTGTCTATATTTATTCCAATTTTCAGCCTTCTATCTTTTATGGTTTTTGAGATATGTACATGGAAAAATAAAGTAAAAATTCAAAAGTTGATTACCCCTGACTGCAACAAAAATTCAAAAGTCTGAGTGTATAAAAGTTATGTAGACCTATAGCGTTCTATATATTCTGAAATTTTAGGACCTGTGCATTGAGCGGATCAAAAGTTGTAAAGGGGGACGGACACACACAGACACAAATACACAGACACACAAACACTAAATGTTCTACTCCGAATTCTGAGTAAATCCATATAAAGAACATATATCTGCGAAGCCTCTAAGTTAGTATGTTTTGACTTAAAATTTGAAAAAATCGGAAAAATATAGACCTGGCATTACAAATATCGCGTATCTTGGCTTGATACTTTGTTGATATGTTAAGAGAAATAAATTCTCATGAACAAATCGACAGTTGGACAACAACAAATAGTAGGTATAATGGATTTGTAATGTCTCACATTCTGTAAAACAGTACGAATCACGTATGATCCTTTCTGTTTTGGGTTTTGTAAGATGTACCTACCTTATCTTCGTCTAGCATTTTCTGCAAGACCAAAACCGATCTGGGCTCTCCACATCACTACAACCCATCGTTTACCATTATATACCTACTTTCAAAGTACAATGAATCCCATTTTTGAATGAATTGTATATAAATACTGAGTATCGTGTTCCTTATGTGAAAATCTGTGTTAAGCGCCAATAGGATTTCCAAAATTAGACTTAATAATTGAGGATTGTTTAAAGAACTGTTATTAACATCTATTGTTGGATTCGTATCGCATTGAACTTAAACAATAAGTATGTCTGATTTATCTTTTATACTTCAATTTATCATGTAGATTATTTTTTCTTTCCTTGCGAGGGAATGCTATAATTAATTTTCAAGTGCTATCATTTAAACTTAACCCATATGTTTAAAGATTATCTTAGGTGTAGGTACTTCAATTGTGTTCTTCAAAGTTAAAACATTCATTTTTTCTACAAATTCACACGCCATGATTGTGTGGATCCACATTTATTATGTCTCAAACACAGACTAGGAATAAATTTTAAATATAGGAGAAACTGGATATATAGAATATGTAGTTTTAGTGCAAGTGTGGTTATCTCTATGGAAAGGAACATATTTATCAAATGATTCTTGAAACAACGTTTCTTCTGCGTCTTTCAGTTACCGCGTTGATTTGTCTCGCTGTTATTTTGAAAAGGAATATATTTTATCGTATCGAATTTAGATATTATGTTTTAATAATAAACATTAAATAAATAATCAGACCTCCAAGAGATGTAAGGACAGCTGGCAGTCCACGTCCTAAGAGGGAAATTGATGCAGGATTACAACAGGCCAACATGCCTAGAAAATCATGAATAAATATAATTAAATTCTATTTTCTTTTGAATATTTCTCGTGCGACGTTATACTCTCCAATACTCCTACACGATATATTTAAAAAATATATTAAATAAAGTTTAATTCTCGCCAAATATTATATGTCACATTAAAAAATGATTGAATAAAGTATAATACTCGTCAAATTAGACATGTTTTACTGAAAAATGATTGAATTAAGTTGAAATAAGATGAGATATTCGTCAAAGATTATCATTATTATTCCCAAATATCGTGTGTTGATTTTCTAATATTTACATTTGAGATGTAGATAATGTAAAGATGTTTATACTATTTTGATGTTAAAGCTTGATTACCAATTAGTATTTTCCGTTTTTCAAAAGAAAGAATGAATAATAACAAAGCTACCTACTGGCTTAAAATTAGCAGATTATTTACTTGGCAATTTTTAGCAACGACCTTTGCAGGTACTATAATAACAAAGTTGCTTGGTTATTATTAGCAGTAAATCATTTATTTTTAACAACTACATTTTTTGAGTGATAATCACAGGTATAAGTTTAGTCAGTCGACATCCCCAGTGTAGTTATTAACATTGTATTAGCAACATGGAAAATATTACCCCCAGTTCGTCACTTTCGCCAGTTAAAAGAAATTAAAATGGACAGGTTATTCAACTTTATATATTTATTTTTGTATTTTTTTTGCTTTCAGAAAATATTATAAATAAATCAAGTTCTTTTCTTTGTTTCTTGTCATTATTTACATACACATAATAATTTTATGACATTCAAAATAAATTCAATTACCTTCCTTATTTATGTCATTATTTGTTTTTATAAAGGTACCAAATATTTATATGAATTAGAATGAAATCGAGTTTTTTTGTACTATGCAATTCACCCTGCAAAGAGTGCTTTGTGCCAATTTAATACTGTTTATAAGGAAAGTTATTGTCTATATTGTTTAGTGAAAGTTATTGTCTTTATGTTTATTGAAATCAAGTTATTGTCTTTATTTATTTAAAAATAATAATACTTCACAATATTGACGTGGGTTTTTTTTTTACCCCATTTATTTACGCCGTTGCTTGAAGGTTGAATAGAGATGGTTGTAAAGCGGGGATAAGTACGCCTAATGGGCGGAGACATGCGCAAATGCCTGGTCATTCTTAGGAGAAATAGAGAGTAGATACGGTCTAGAAATCCGATAGCCCACCACCGTGGTGTTGGAATTCAACACAGAGATGTTAATATGGCCTGTCGTGTTCCCTGTGTTTGCATTAATTTTATTGTTGGTTATTCGTGGTATGGGCAGAGCAGTACCTGCATCTATCTCCTCGGGATCTTCACGACTCCTTCCGGCGGGCGACGGGTGAAGGAGTTCAGACATCAGACGGCTCTATTGCCCGCCGCTGTTACCATTCAGACATGCGCACGTTTCCCGATTCCCATTTCTGATTTTGATACACCATCACGACCGCTGAATCTATTCACGATTGTTCCAATGTCGCATCTGTGTCTGGGCCGACGTCAAATATTTCCATCTCTCGGACACGTCTGCCGGTTTTATTCGAATATTTTTCACATCATTTGCCATTCACTCTTCACTCTTCCGGAGTTTTAAGGTCTTCTTTTTGAGTAGAATCATCTAGAATATGGAATAATTTAAGTGATTTTAATTTGTTCAATTTGTCAGGGTGGTGATGAGGATTGATCATAGGGGAGTTCGCGTACTACTTCCACGCCGGAGGAAGTTTAATTTAATTTAATTTATTAATTTATTTGGATTAGTAAACAGTCATGTTAACACTTACAATACACAAACGATTTACAGAAATGAGACCAATTACATACCAATCCCAGAAAGTACAGAATAATGACAGATATAATAGTTATAGGACCTTTGGTCCTGTTCATCCCCAACGCAGCCGCAACGTCAGACAACACATATCCACTACCCATCGGGTTCAACCACTGCCCCCGAGAGTCCAACCTCAAACGTCAGGGCCTCCGATCGGTCTCAAAATCGGCCGCTATGTACACTCCGATCGAGTCGGAGGGGCTTGTCCCCAACCCTTCGGTACTCGTGTTGGCGTCTGAAGGTTCCGCGGGCTAAACCCGGGGGCATCCGACGCAATCATCACCTGTCAGATTTGACGTCTCGTTGTCAACACAGGATGTCTGACCCGACGTCTGCGCCGGCGGTGTGCCCGAATCACACAACATTCGCCACAGTTGACGAGTCACTGCCGAGCGAGACTAAAGGCGTTCGTCCTGCTCTTCTCTAAGTACAGAATTGAAGGGGACACAACAGCGTCGGCCGCCCACCCCCCCTTTACTGCCTAGGCCCTTAGAGCCGCAACCTAGGCCCTAATTATTGAGGAATGATCAAAAGGATGTTTTGTTTTTTATGTTTCGATGGATTGTAAATCCTATCGCATGTTTTAAAAGCGTTGTGAAAAATACATAAGTACAAAAGATGAATTATTCATAGTTAGATAGACATAGGTAAAATGATGGAATGATGCCAACCAGGATGCACCCGTATTTTTTTTGTTTTATTATATTTTTTGTTTGTTATTATATAAATACTGAGTGGCCTCTGTGCTGTATTGTTTTGCTAGTTTTTCTTTTAAATGTAATAAAAAAATCCATTTGACATTTGAAACCCGTGTCCGTCAATCATAATAAATCTCTATCTGGTGCGATGATATCACAAGTCCTGTTTTGAATGATCATTTTTGATGAGTAATACACCAACAGATAAGAGGATAATACCAACAATAAGAGAAAAAAATATAATAGTTAACGAGCTATGCTTAACAAGATGACAATCGTCAATATTAATCCAAAAGATTATTTAGAATCTTTAAAATATATCATTTCTTAAGGTCTTTCTTAATTAGACTCCATGCTTTGTGTTGTTAACTAATGCCTATGACCTTGAGCATACGGGATGTACACATATGCACTTATTACCTTGTAATTTATGAAACACGAACAAATATTGTTTTATCACGAAATCTGTTATAACAAATAATAATAATAAATAAGAATGATTTTTATAGCGCCGTTTTTGTGATAACCTCACCTCAAGGGCGCTTTGAATATATTACAGGTTTTTGTAAGACTCGCGGAAGAAGTGAGTTTTCAGACGTTTCCTGAATAGTGCTAAGTTGTCGATTTGCCTCAGTTCAGGTGGTAGTTTATTCCACGAGGCTGGTCCAGCCACAGCAAAAGCACGATCACCGAAGGTTGAAGTGTTGACTCTATTTATTTCAGTTAACTTGCCAATCACGGATGTGTACAATATTTTATATAATATTTTATCGTGAAGAGAAGTTAAAATTTAGAGGTTTTTTTATTAGCAAGAATAGTTCAACTGTCGGTTTGTTCAAGAGAATTTTACTCTGTCAACATATCGACAAAGTATCTATGTCAATATTTTTCACGGTTTTTCCAACTTTGAAGTCAAAAAACACCAACTTAGAGGCTTTGCAGCATATATGTTCTGTTTTAATGATTTAACCAGAATTCGGAGTAGAAAATTTAATGTATCTGTCTGTGTCCCCCCCCCCCCTCCTTATAAATTCTGATACGCTTAATGCACAAAGCTCAAAATATCAGAATATATAGATAGTTACAGGCCTACAAAACTTTCATACTCAGACTTTTGAATTTTTGTTTAAGTCAGGGGTTATTAACTTTTGAATATTTACTTTATTTTTTTCCATATATCCCAAGAACCATATAATCTAGAACCATGAAAATTGCTATAAATATAGAAAAATACAAAATCTCAAATTTATGTTTTCAAAAAAATTCCAGTTTCTCAAACATTTTTTATTAAGAAAAACAATTTTTTTATGATAAATTTATGTGTTTAACTGCCTATATTTCCAAATTAAAATTATCTAAAAAAGCCGAAACACCCCAGCTAGAAAATTTACAATGTTTTTATTTTCTACAAAGAATAAAAACATTGTAGTGGTACATCTCAATTTTTTTAACAATTTTTATAAAAATTGAATTTAGTGACGACATCACTTCATACAATTTGTATTGCAGTCGCCTATACACAATATCTAAGAAGACTCCATAATTTGATACTTAATTTCCAAAAATACATACATACCATCATGCTGTTTTATATTCTGGGTAGGAAAAACAGACTGAGCTCCATACTATCCTATCCTGACATACCTACATGTTTTATATAGAAAATAAAATATAATAAAATATTTATTAATTTGTGTTACGTGTTTGGTACGTATTCTTTAATTATTTTATTTATTTATTTATTTCTCATACGGCATGTATTGCCTTTTACAAACATACATTAAAATATACATAGGTACTGAGAAAATACATAGAGACTAAAAACAATAATACATTAAAGTAAAAGGAAACAAAAAAAAGAAAACATAATAAAAAAGTTAATAAAACAATATGTGAAGCAACTAAATCCAAAAAACATAGGTATATACAAATAAAATTTGAGCACAAATCAGCAGAAGAAACAGTGCAACTTAAAAATACATTTGTTTACAGTTATATTTATAAAAGAAAAAAAAAAGAAAAATAATATTACATAGATAGTCAAGATTCATTCATTACATATATTATGCATACTATCTCCTATTTTCATATTCTGGGTAAGAAAAATAGACTGACCTCCATACTATCATATCCTGACATGCATACCTACATGTTTTATTTAGAAGACAAAATATCTTTAAATTTAAATTTTGTACGTATTCTTCAAAAATACATACTATCGCCATCGACAGTTGGATCTCATGTGTTACGTGCAACTAGTTATTAACTATGACCTGTACGTTTGTCAAAAATTAGCACTTCGATAAGTAGGTAGGTACCTATAGATTTTGTCATGTATGTATTGAACTTGTGCGTTTACCTTCGTTTAGTACCAAAACTCAATATAAAAACCGAGCAATAACAAATAACAATGTTTGGGAGTGTTTTGTCCACAAAACCTAAGTGATTTTGTTCTGTTCTCTTTGTTGTTTGTTCCCTCTTTATACTCCTGTACATTTATTTGGTCGTTCTACTTTAATTACACATACACAACCGTGAATCATCCATTCTATAGTATATTATACAATATAGTGGCAACACTAATAAATGCCCAGCATATCAGAGGTCTTCAACTGATGGTTCCACATGTGAACCTTTTATTTTATTGAGAGGAATAAATCAAATTGTTTGATTCTACTTGTAAAGAATGAATAAGGGTCGCCTGATAAAGAAAATATACAAGGCGGACAGGAATGATATATGACCATGTAAACGATATTCTTAAAGGTGGAACTTTAAGAAGTGGGAACAATAACAATAATAATAATAAGGACAGTTTATAAAGCGCCGTTTAGTGACAACCGTGGTCACCTCAAGAGCGCTTTCAGTTTGCAAAAAATAATTTAAAATTAGTCCTATAGCTAACACATTGAAAATGGTGAAACAAAACTTAAAAAAATACAATCAGTTAAAATTAAGTTAAAATTAGTCCTATAGCTAACACATTGAAAATGGTGAAATATAAAACTTAAAAAAATACCTAGAAATCACAAATTCATCTTGTTACATAATCCAGATGAAATTAATTATAAAAAATAGTCGATTCAAAGTAAACTGGCATAATATTTAGTACACATAATATTATTGAACGGATGAAGGACAATCTGGATACGACTTGCGGAAAAGATGAGTTTTTAATTTCTTCTTGAATTCATTGATATTTTCGGCACATCTTATATCCATTGGAAGATTGTTCCATGACTTTGGCCCAGAAACGCCAAAAGATCGATATAGGTATTTTGGCTTATTTGTGAGATTGGTTTCTACTAGTTTTTTATTGGATTGGGTCATTGATCTTAGCGTACTTTGTTTATTGTTAGGTGAAAATGGAACACAAAGTTCCGATATATATTCCGGGGCCATGCTATTGAGTGCTTTAAAGACAAGGAGACATGTTTTAAATTCTATACGTTCTGGGCTCTTCAGCCAATGAAGTTTGTGAAGTGTTGGTGAGATATGCGAGAAACGATCAATCTGGTAAATATAACGGGCTGCTGCATTGAGGATGAGTTGTATTCTATGGATTTGGTATTGCGGTAAGTGTGCTAATATGGCGTTACAATAATCTACACGGGAAACTATTAAAGAATTTATAAGGACCTTAGCAGCATTTGTCGAGAGACACCTTCGAATAGGTCTAAGTTGTCTGAGAAAGTAACAACTTTGTCTGACTATGGAAGAAATGTGTTTATCCATAGAGAGTGCACTGTCGATATGTATACCAAGAAATTTTACGCAGTTAGAAGGAGTAATTTCGACATTTTGAATTAAAATGGGGTCATTATTTATGTATTGTTGCCTGCGAGGTGAGGCAAGCCAAAGGAACTCAGTTTTTGTTGGGTTCAGTTTTAGCTTGTTCTTACACATCCAGGTGGATATCTGATTTATGCATGTGGATACCTCGTGTGTTAAATGATATTTAAATTCAGGTGAACAGGACTTGAACAGTATGCGGTCATCTGCATAGGCATGTGTGTTGAAACCAAGATTTTGAACAAGATTTTCCAACTGATTGGTATATAAATTAAAGAGAATTGGTCCAAGTACAGAACCTTGTGGGACCCCCACAAGGTTCAAGGACCACAACAACAGACGAACAATAATAATATAAATAAAATATTTATAAAAATAAATAAAAAACACACAGTTTTAATCCACAAATGAGTAAGACTTTAACGAGCCTGAGGGCTTTCGCCGAACACAGCCGGCATCCTCAGAGGCAGAAATCAAACTGAATAATATACAACTGTGTGTTTTTTATTTATTTTTATAAATATTTTATTTATAACTATGAACTTCCACTGTGTTAACGAAAAAACTTTGAAATTATTGAACAATAATAATATGATGAATGTGTGTCAAGATAGAAAAATTTGGCGTTCGGTTCTTTCTGCCTACCCCGTGAAGCACATGACGTGATGGTGTGTAAGTATATATATTATTTACTTTTCTGCTCCGATACCTATTTCGTTCTACATGGACATTATTTATATTTGAGGAATTTGAATTGGCGAAAATTTAGCTAGAAGAAAATTTGACTTGACGTATCTTTAGCTAGAAGAAATTTGACTTTATTAAATTGAGATATAAGAAACTTTGACTTGACGAATCTTTAGCTAGAATAAATTTTGACTACACCAAACTTTCATTAGACGAACTTATTATTAACAGAGTCCAAGTGTAGGTATTTATTTGATACATATTGATTTTACGAAAATTAAGGCCACGGAGGAAAGATGGGCGAATTTCTCCTTGAGGTATTCGATGTGTGAGAGGGTTCTTAAGTGTGTGATAAAGTAAGGAAAGAACATGGGAATTTCATTGTTCTCGGATTTTGAGCCACTTCAACTGTTTCCTGAATAAAAAATGTATTTGTTTCTAGAAAAAAATGTACCATTACATGCAGGTGTGAAATGGTTGCAGGTCCCTGGTCTATGGTACAATATTTTGATCAAGATCTTTGAAATTCATGGTCTAGTACTCTTGACACAGGAGTGGCATGACCTCGTGTTGTGATTACTTAATTATTATTATTTAAAAGTTGCTACATGTGATGTAATGTTGTCATTGCAGGTATATTTTTGTTAACAAATACACAATTTAAAAGATATTAATAGACTTTACAGACAAGACGAAGGACCTGAGACTTAATGTACCTTTATGACATAATGAACTACAATATTGACTGTACAGAAAATTATTAACTTCAACATACCGAACAAAGCGATCCATGGCATGGCTCCCACGTATCTTTCAGACTTCTGCATCCCTCTCACCATATACGAGCGACAACAAACACTTCGGTCAGCCACCACATCCATGATTGGCAAGTTAACTGAAATAAATAGAGTCAACACTACATCCTTCGGTGATCGTGCTTTTGCTGTGGCTGAACCAGCTTCGTGGAATAAACTACCACCTGAACTGAGGCAATCGACAACTTGGCACTATTCAGGAAACACCTGAAAACTTATTTCTTCCGCGAGTCTTACAAAAACCTGTAATATATTCAACGCGTTCTTGAGGTGAGGTTATCACAAAAACGGCGCTATATAAATCATCCCAATTTATTATTATTATACCAAACAGACGAACAAGGCACACCTCAACGTTCTTTTTAGTAAAATTCGCCATTGTACCGATACCGATTTGTTGGACCACAGTGGATGGGAGTCGCACAGGAACAGGATGAGTGGAGAAGGAGAGGGCAAACACAGGCTGATGATAATGACCGATGCCTTACCACATAAACAATTTGGAAAAGATCAGGTCCGTGGACATATTCTGTATGTCCAGGACCCTTTTCAGGAGCCACATTAGACAGGAATAGTTTATTGTTTTGTTACCAGCAGTGAGTAGATGTAACATGAAATCAAAGGTGGGCTGATTAAGCTACAATTAATTATGTTACTGAATTTAATAATTCCAAAAAAATAACATAAAATAGACTTATCAAATATTGACTGATTTGTAAATTATATTCACTTTATTTTGTATAGATACATTCTGTAGATATATGTAATATTTTGTTTCTTTTGTTTTTAAATGTCAATATGTTTTTTTTAATGCGCATCTTTTTCTGTACCTTGTAATAGTGTTTTTCTGAATATGTGTTGTAGTGTATAAATAATTAAAAAAGATGTATTGCTAAAAAAAAAAAAATTCGATGTATTGCTAGTTCAAAGCCACTTCAAAGCACACTTCGTATGTAATAGCTTCATAATATTATTATCTCCCATCGCCTGTCAACCCAATTCAGAGCTCTCCTTTGCGCAAATCGCTAAGAAAACATCCTGCCGATAATTTGTTGTTGATTCATTCAGCTCTTTGCGGCTTTCTTTAAGATCTTCGTTTGTTATTTTATTTTCTTTTTTGTATAGACGTTTTGAGCTCGCATGTCTTAACGAGGTCGCCCATGGATCGGTCACAGTTGTAACATTGTTTTGGTGCAACATTTGGTGCGTGGACGTGGAACATCTGGACCGATGATTAACGACTTCCTACTCGGAGCAGATTTGCGGACACTCGCCGGACGACCAGTGACACGTGTCCAGTCCTGGCTTCCGAGAATCTAGTGCTGATCAGTAGAGAGCGATAGATTCGGGAAGGTGCCAAACAAAATTACAATCTATCTGTTTATGTGCAGTCAATTGTAGAAATACGGGATCTCTTCCGAACAACCCAAACAACGCGGGACCGCAATTAAATTTGTTAAATTCAAGTAAACATGTAATTTATATTTTTTGTTTTACAACATTACAAATAAATTTGCACAATACATTATTTATTTATGATATTTACTATGGTAAAATTGTTGCATTACCTCATCAAAAAGAATAAAACTTTGTGCTTGATGAGGGAATCATTAGGTATTAGATAATAAAATAAAATATAGAGTTATACATCATCATCACTTCGTTCTGCATCTTCATCCATGGTTGGACAATTAGTTGAAATAAACAGGGTGCATACCACTAATTTCGGCGATCGTGCGTTTGCTGTGGCAGGACCAAATGCATGGAATAAGCTCCCAAATACCCTCAGACAAACTGAAAATATATCTACCTTCAGGAAAAATCTCAAAACACACCTTTTTCGCAAATCTTACCAAAGCCATAATGATACATCTTAATCAATTTTCAGCGCCCTTGAGGTGAGATATTCACGAAAACGGCGCTATATAAATCATCCAAATTATATATTATATATACAATGGTAAAAAAAAGCTATGCACAAACAAAAAACAAATATACATAAAAAAACACAATAGGTACATATAAATACATACATCATTACATGTTATACACCACGTTTATATTGTGAAATGTTTTTTCAGTATTTGTTTGAGCCTTTAAAAATCATTTATCTGTTTTATTTCATCTGGGACTATTGAAACTCTCTATTCCCATATTTATTTTATTTATTTATTTATTTATTTTTTTATTTATTTATTTATTTATTTATTTATTTATTTATTTATTTATTTATTTATTTATTTATTTATTTATTTATTTATTTATTTATTTATTTATTTATTTATTTATTTATTTATATAGAAATAAAATATAACAATTTACAATACTTATAATAGCATACACAAAAAATATTTTATTCATATTACCCCCCAAAAAGAGCTTATACTCGTGGTTTGGGGGGGATTCCTATATAAACTAAAAATTAATCTTCATTATCATAATTCATCAAAAATTAATAATGTACACAATATCAAAGAAAAATAAAGAACAGAAAAAAACATGCAATTAAAATACAGAACAGAAAAAAACATGCAATTAAAATACATTAAATATTAAACAATTCCATTAAGAAGTTATAAAATAAAAAGAGACTTAACAGCATTTTTATAGCTTTCAAAATCAGTTGTATTTAATTTATATTTACCGGTCAGCTCATTAAACCATTTAACACATTGGTATGTATAATGGAGCTGGCCGGTAGTCGTTTTTAATAATGGTATATCAAGGTCTGTCTTTCTTCTTGGATGTTTTCTTGAATTAGAGGTTGGATATAAATTTCTTATGAAATGATCTTTAAATATATAAATGTAATTGTTTTGCATTTGCTTAGTATTACATTTATGAATTTTTAAATCGCTTCGGAATCGTAGTGACATATTTTTTCAAACTTTTGAAATACTTACATCATCTTTAAAAATTTGTAAAATTGACGTTTTTATAAATATCCTCTATTTTCGGAACTTTGAATGTATCAAAAAGTGTTTTCAAAATGTACGTTTTTTATTTAGTATATCATTTATTATTAATTTTTGTACAACTGTGGTCACAATCCTAAGATTGCTTTGCACTGCACACTCCATCTCTACACATATCTCTGTTGTCCGCCAGCCTCTTCATCTCATGGCAGCTCACTTGCCTACTTTTCACATCTACTCCGCTACCTTCACAGCATCTTCCTAATTCTGTCGGCCTCTAGACGGTCACGAAGTGAAGACTCGAGCCTTGTTTATGAACGTGTGAAACGTCCTAATTGCCGCCAACAAGTCTTGTTTCGCTAATCTGATTCGCAATGCAATGATAAATTTCAACTGCCTTGGATATAATTCGCTCTTAAATGCTAAACGATATTTTATACATTCTACGATGAAACAGTAATATGCAGTTTTGCCGGTTTCATCGAGCGGTTTTAGATCAGTAAAATAATATACCAACCGTTCTTATTCCAATATGTACTTACCTAATCATTGAAATTACAGCGTATAAAATTATCAGTTTTGAATGTTTGGTAGTCATTAGTGGCCATTCACAAAATAATGAATAGTTTGTGAATGGCCACTAATGACTAGTAGTAATTGTATCAAAGACTAAGACTTCCTACCTTGTAAAAATACGACTAAAACTATTTAGACCCCTTTCTCACTTGTCGTGCGTTAGGTCCAACAACATGTCAGGGCATGCGGACTAATAAACGCAATCACACCAGCCTTACCTTTTTCATACTTATATTCAATATGGAAGGAATTATAAAAAAAAACAGCAGTCAAAAATGAATTGTCTTTTGACGTTGATATCACTTAGACCATATGTATCGTTTCAAGGACACATTCACTTTTCAAAAACAACTGAAGTGCAACTTGACCCAGATGATTTAAAGTAAAAGTTGCATCTCTGAAAGTGACTACTTCATCGTCAAATGAAACGTTTAATGATAAAATGGTCCAAGTTTGTTTCTCTCTCACTTCTCAAGTGGCTGCACACTTTGCACGCAAGTGTAATTGCGTTACATCACAATAACTCATCTCGAAATGTTGTGTTTTGCGTTTTATGTTGCGGGAAGAAGAGTGTATGTATGACACAACCGACGGTCAATAAGTAGTTGCAGTTGTAATATCAGTACATATGTACATACCGAGCTGTTCTGGTCATCGAAGTCAATGGGGTCATAAATACGTCAGTTGATGAATGAATGCACGCACTTCGAGTAGTTGGTTGGTGGCCAAGAACAATTGTCTCATTCATTCATAGTATCGTGTTTTCCCTGGTGGTGTCGACAAAGACTGCGTCTGTTGATATCCATTTTGCAATTGACAATATACGCAGTATCTTTGGCTGTCTATCTGTCGTTAAATTTTTGCATGCTTCAATAGTCATTCGAGAATCAATATGACGATAAAGGATAATAAATGATACCCTAACATATTTTCAAACTTTGTTGTAATAGAGTTATTAAAATAGACCTTACAACATACATATAAACCGTATCGAAAAAATCCAAAAGAAGTTTGTCAAATCCCGTAATCAAATATACAATTACACTTTTGTCCAATCTACTTCGATTAGAAAAACGAAGAAAAATTACAGATATCCTTTTTCTATACAAAATATTAAATAATTTGGTCGATAGTCCTCTTGTTGAAAGAATGCCTTGATCTGACGTTCTGTCACGCCATAACAGTCTATTTTACACACCTTTGTCAATAACAAATTACGATCAAAACAGTTTTATTAAACGCTGTTGTAACATCTACAATAATCTTAGTCCTCAACCTGATCTATCCTTCCAGTTCATTTCCCAGTTTCCTTACCATATCCTCAATTTCATTCATCTGATCAATGTTCTCTTCATGGAATAATATGCCAAATGTTTATATAATTTAGTCAGGGCCGGATAAACATGTTTTTGCGCCCAGAGCAATATATTTCAAACCGCCCCCCCCCCTCCTTCTCAAATGTTTGGAATTTCAATATTATATTATGCAGTATATTATGCAATATTATACAGTAAAAATCAATATATTAATATAAACCAAAGAACAAAAATAAATTATAATTCTACCTATTCCTATTCATGTATGTACCGTATTTTTATTATTTTTTTTTATTTTATTTAACAGTTTGTATCCTGAGAAGTAGGCATTTTAAACTAAAACCTTAGGTCTTACAATTTTTAAAGTATTGGATCATCACATAAACCGTTTAAAGTAAAATATAATTTAAAAGTCCTTTTAACTATCTCAAGTATTATGTAAATAAACTAAACTTAAAAAAAACTCAATATAACTATCAAATTCCAGTAAAAATTTAAAATCACACCAAACTTAAAATAAAAAAAACAAATCGCGATTCTAATTAACACAAAACACTAAATAAGTTCTTGGTATAATAAATACCTACATAAATTAATATTAATAAAACGAGGTATGCCAATGAATTTTACACAAAACAGCACACGAAATCTCCCATTGATTTCGATACACTTTGCCGACTAGTATTCCATCTAGTTATAGGTATATATTAAAATCTATGGTCTATACTAGACTCGTAAAAAATATGGACACGTGTTAACATTTGACATCAGACAGAAGAGAGAGATAGAAACAATAATATATGAATAATTGAAAGAGTCAGGTGACGAGTCGGCGACCGATATCAAGAAAATAAGTAAGTATGTCGCTAAAGTCGAAAGGGAAAACCTCACTGAAATTATCATAACTTTTCTAAAGAACTTCGTTTCCCTTTTTTAGAAAACCTTGCTATTAGTTGCTGACAGGTTCCGCTTATTTAAACGGCTTATGTAGTTTCATTAACAAGCAATAAGAGTTCTTAGTATAATGTATAATTAAAGTTACTGTGGCGTGTAGCATCTGGAATGTTTTCAAACACGCCGCTATCATCTCATATGAAATTCATTATGAAGCGCCCGGGCGATTTCAGACAGGGGGCGCTGGCTTCATTATGTAGATAATTTAACACTTTAGCAAGTAAATTATTAGAATGATTATTTTGTGTGTGTGTGTGTGTGTGTGTGTGTGTGTGTGTGTGTGTGTGTGTGTGTGTGTGAATCGACTATATATGTTTACGAATAACACGGTAATAGACGGACAAGATATTAACACCGCAGAATTTTATCATACACACCATCACGCCGTGTCCCTTTCGGGGAAGGCAGAGAGAACCGAGTGCCATACCTGGGGAATTTTTGATTTATATAATTAACATTTTAGGATTTTAAGCGCCCTTTTTAGACAAGCGCCCTGATTTCTTGTTCCGGGTTGTTCTATGATTTATCCGGCCCTGAATTTAGTGAAGCATTATAATTGGTTTATTTCTTTGTTAATTATGTAGTATTATGATTTATTTTGTAAAAAAATATTATGTTTCCGAGAAAAATAAATAAACACTATGAACTGGTACGGTTGCAAATGGAATCCCAGAGAGTAATTCATTATTACCATCACGGCATATCCCACAATATGGGTAACCAATGACAGTTTTGCATTACCTTGTAAAAGGAAGCACGATATTATGCGTGTCTTGTTTCACTCAAAAAGGCAACATTCAGAATGGATGGTGAAATTTATTGTTGAACTATGTAAGATGTTATTTTGACTCTTATATTTTATCTACCCGGCTCTTACGCGACACCCGACAACGATGATATTAATACGAAAGAGTGATAGTATTATTCTAAGTCGATGCCTCACTTCTTAAGTAGTCATAAGTACTCAAAAAGAAACGGCTTCGTTGCAATTATGTGTACGAAATGGATTTTTGATTCCCCCAACTCACGCGGAATGGTATCTTGTGTATCTATGCATTTATGCTATTACATTTACACGAGCTACCTATTTCAAAATATCTAGTGTTATAGTAGAATTAATCACCTATTGACATGTTAACATTTGTCTACAACTATTGTTTACTGAACAATGGGCTAACGCGTCCCGAATACATCAAGACAGTTTTCGCTTCTTGTTATTTTGTATGTTATATTTGTTTACTAACTGCTGTTGAGATCTCGCCGTCATAGATTTATTACGTTCATTTGTGTTCGCTCTCAGATGGATCAGACGGCCATAGTAGTTGATTGCTACCGATAGGGTCTTTGGTGTATGCACATATGTATAATATGCTTTGTGCGTTGTATGGTTATCGATAGGCGGCTGTATTCTTTGAATCATTAATTTAATAGGGTTCAGTATATTAATTCATCCAGTCATCAATAGGAACAACAATATTATCTTTGCCGTCTGACGGCATATACATATTTGACTTGAAAACATATCAACGAAAAGCGAGGATAGATTATAATGTAATATAGCATTGAAATATACGAGTTGTTGCAAAATTATCACAATATGTTTTGCATACGAAAAATATAGAAAAACTCTTCTTCGTCTCTGACCTCATTACTAAGGATGGAGACTACACTCAACCACTAGACGAATGCTCTGTAATATGTAGGACGGTCTTGGGCACATCAAAGGGCTTTGGTCATCGAAGGCATTTTAGCGGGACTTCCACTATTCCCATTTGAGCTTCTCTAGGTTATCAGGAGCTCTTCTGGTAATGTATCCAAAATTTTGAATGGTGCGTTCTTACAGATTGACGGCGATCCTTTAAATGTAGTTAATTAGTTCTTAGGACACATTAGTTCTAATAGTAGTCCATGATATTTGAATCAATTCTCTTTCTCTGTGATTCTCTTGTTTCGGGCCTAGGTTGAGGCTCTAAGGGCCTAGGCAGTAAAGGCGGGGGTGGGCGGCTGACGCTGTTGTGCCCTCGTCAATTCTGTACTTAGAGAAGAGCAGGACGAACGTCTTCAGTCTCGCTCGGCAGTTACTCGTCAAACTGTGGCGAATGTTGTGTGGTTCGGGCACACCGCCGGCACAGACGTCGGGTCAGACATCCTGTGTTGACAACTAGACGTCAAATCTGACAGGTGATGATTGCGTCGGATGCCCCCGGTGTTAGCCCGCGGAACCTTCGGACGCCAACACGAGGACCGAGGGGTCGGGGTACAAGCCCCTCCGACTTGAAACGGAGTGTACATAGCGGCCGATTTTGAGACCAATCGGAGGCCCTGACGTGTGAGGTTGGATTCTCGGGGGCAGTGGTTGAACCCGAAGGATGGTGGATATTTTGTGTTTGTCCGATGTTGCGGCTGCGTCCGGTGGTGAACAGGGCCAATGGGCTCTATAGCGTCGCCGGCGTGAAAGTGGATCGCGATCTCCCTCGATGACTCTCTTGGAGTCCATGTTTCTTACCATACACCATAAGATAGATCGAGGAAATTGGATTCCTAATAAGCCTAACTTTTGTGTTATTGGTGGAAAGAGGGAGTTGGAGAACCCAAAAGGAATATCTTTCAAGAATTATTTGCCATATTTTGTATCGTTCTAAATATTTTCTGGTACCTACATATTTATCAGGTAAATTATTTATTTTTTTGTTCTGGAGATATTAATTCGTCATTCGACGACGCTATTTATCAATGGAGGTTGTAATTATTCTGACATGTCGTTTCACGTATCATTATTTATCACATTGTAAGGTGACATATATTAGTGATGGACTTTATTAAATGCCCTTCACACATATCCATCTTCATTGTCTCCGTAGCTGGGGCTGATAACTGATTAGATGAGACAACGACTGATTCATTCAATTTAATTTCATAATCATCACTTAAGATGACTCCAACATAATTTACCGTTTCTTTAGCTATGATAGATTTTGATCCCTTCAAATGTTTCAGTGATACCGCCAAAAATATACCTACAGGTAAAAGGTGCCTACCTACATTTTTAACTCCTAGTTTCTTCCTCTGTGATGTTGTTTTTAGTAAAAATCTATGAGTTGTTGTCATGTTGGACTTTTAATTTTCGAGGATTTTCAGAAGATCAGACAATATTTTCGAGAGATTACAGAGAATCAGCCATTAATTTAAATGTAATTGGGAAACGTAGGTATAATCAGGTAGCGTAGCGTGGCAACAAGCCCAAAGGTTTTTTTTATCCACTTACATAGTTTAATTAATTTTGTTTTTTTTTTTGACGACTCAACTCATATAATGTAAACCTTTTTTGCAAAATATCATTATCCAGAAAATCTGATAAAATAAGACTAGTATGTTGATAGTCAGGTTGATTGTAATGCACGGATTTGATGCGAAATCAACTTCAGCAAAACTACGAGGTGTCAAAACGAATGAAGAGATTCATACGCCCACAGTTAATTGTAGTTCTGCGAGTATTTTCGTTGTACCTACATCCATTCAAAGTCAAACTATGGATAACACGCAATTCATATATCATTCATCATGAAACGCGATGTCCCCAGGTAGTTTTATGCCACCATCTAGATTATTCTAGATGCATGAACAAGAATTCAAGACACAGCTATAGAATCCTACAAACATAAAGTATTTTGAAGAAAGCGATAAGGGTAGCACTATTTGGCTCGGATTCTGGATTTATTGCAGTTTAAAGTGCCTAAATTTTACTGGATCAGGTCTTATTCGATTTCAGCTTTAGAGTAAACGAGCCTCCAAAGGATAAACTATTCCCTGACATACTGAAGTTCAGAATATTAACACCTTGCGTACGACAACTTTTAACGATCTTTTATTGCATTGTCAAGGACAGGGAAGCTTTCTTAACTTCGGAGGACCTAACATGACATGTCTAGAATATGATCATCAAACATCACTATATTATACATTTTTATTATTAAATGGTTTGACCAGCGACTCGCCGAAAAAGGAGAAGTTTTTGTTTAAACAAACTGATGTATCAGGTATTGGAAGTCTGTTATCGTGAAAGGAATTCTTAAATACTCAATAATGGAATTACGAGACTACCACATTCGCATGTCTGATGGGTCCAAAAAATACAACTGACTGGATTTTTTGCTTAGAACACGTAGAAGTTGGAACGTTCTTTAATGATAGATAGGTTCAGAAGTTTGATTTTAATGGTTTATATGATACAGTCTGCGTACGAATTGAGCCAGCTAAATCAAAACAATTGGTATCGCGAACTACTTAATTAATAATAAAGTGTATTTCTCTTTTTCTCGGAACCATAACTGGCTCGGTCTAATTTAGTGATTATCTCATGGGGGCTATTCCAGACTTGGGTCATACAAGAACAATCCGCGATTGAGATACAAGAACAATCCGCGGTAAGGGTACTACAATTGTGTATTTTAAGTGGTGTATTTTCACTTGGTTGTCCTTGGATGGTTTTTGTGAAGGTGATGAAGAATGTTTTATCATAGTTCAACGTAAGCGTGTTATAATTTAACCACTTTTGGACCATGAATTTGGACCATTATACATGAAGTCCTTCGTTAGTTGTGCGTATCAATAATCTGAATAATGTATTTCTAATTTACATGTGACATTTGATAGGTCTGTTATCACTGAAACCACAGTGACCTATCAAATGGAATAAATTGCCTTCTAAAGTGCTTTTAGAGTAGAATTTTGGGGTCTTCAGTAAATTACTTGAGATTTCTCTGTTTCGCAGAGCCAACAAATAAGGAAAAGCGCCCATGGAATCGTCTTTTAACATAAAACGGCGCTACATAAATTTGATTATTATTATGCATCATTAGTTTATGATAACATTAGTTAAAATAACATTCGTTAGTCCGGATATATTGGTCTCTTATATCAAGGAAAACTCACCATACAAATCATCTTCATCTAAAGCAGCCCATTCACGATCGTGCCATTCGGCGTCGCTCCATATGGACCGGCTCCATTTGGCGCATTGTAAAATTTTCATTACACTCACGGGCGCGCCATCAAGCCATCAAAATTAGTAAACGCAAGTGGTCGGCACTTTCGCATTAATAAGTTCTATTTTTTTTATTTTCAAGTAAAAATGAGTTATAATTCTGATGATGAGTTTTATACAACTGCTATATATATTTATATATAAAAAAAGAAAAGAAAAATTGTATTTTCGCATTCACGAGAGTGTCAAACTGCTCGGCGCGATGAGATGGCGCAATGTAAAGCTGGTTTTCACACTCACGAGCATGCCGTACCGGCTGGACGCGCCGCGCGGTTTGTCGCGGTACTATGGAGTTTCGATCGTTTGGAATTCCTTTTTTGTGTGTCAGGCCAATTGGGCTGCGCGGGTTTTGACACTCACGAGCGCATTTTGGAGTGATGGCAAGCCATTTGGAAGGATGGCACGATCGTGAATGGGGGCCTTAAGGCTTAGATTTTTTTATAAATTACGCAGGTATGGATACACATAGCTAAAAAATAAAAGTACTTACCTACTTATTTTTATTTTTTTATAGCAATTCTACATAATCTGTTTTTCCGACTAAAAATAATCTTTAAAAGATTTATGATATAATACGTAAATTAACATTACTTCGTTAATATGTATATTATTGTAAAGTGTTGGTTCTGTATACCTATAATATAAAAATATCAAGAAAACGTTTTTATCTCCTGTGCAACGATCCCTTCTGTGATTGACTGTCGTCTTAATTCATGAAATCTTAATTGTTGTTATTATCTAAGTGTTTATTGCACCGATAATAATATGACGCTGCCTTCAATAAATCGACGCTTCTGTAATTGATGTCTGGGCGTTTCTGGCGCTGAGCTCAATTTCATATCCCATTAGAAATTACCGGTATTATCGTTCGGTAATAACGACTCCGAGTACAGAAATGACAGAGAGTGAAGTCGAAATTATACACCTGATATCGGTACGGTGGTGGAAGATCACATCTCTGAGGCGAAGAAGCGTGCCACAGCGGTGATCGTCGAACTGTCTGTCTATCTGAATCAGATAAAACAGGTATATGATACGGTCAATTATATCGATCGAGCAATATCTATTTGATCACGATCTTTGGCGATCTCTCTGTTCTAAACTGACCGTTTGAAAAAAAGACATGGATCATATTCGAATTCACTCTTGAAATATTCTGAATCCATTGATCATTGAAAAACGCCAGGAATTTAATCTTGGTCATATCTCATCCAACACAGAATTCTTCACAAAACTCTAGGTTAGTGTGCACTTTCTACTTCTTTGAAGGTTGAAAATCTATCAATGCATTCTTATTAAGCTGTCTATAAAAACTATTCAGCTCTAAGAATGCCTTAAATAAATCTTCCAAATTGTCGAAAAGCGGATATAATGTGTGCTGGTGGACTAATCATAGATCCAATTATTATTTAATTGTGACTTGCCAGTTTTGATGACGGTTCGATACGAAAACTTCCATGTCATCTCAATTATTCGAGTTATTGAAAACAAATTATTCAATTTATGATTGACGAAATGCTTACGAAACTCAATAATAACTTGCGTCGACCTTATTAATATTTTCAAGTTTATTTTTTTTAATTTATCACCTTGAAGTTTTTTATCTTTCAATCATTATTTGTGTCTGCATTCAATTAATCTCATAGTTTTCCTCGTCATTTCGTAAATATGTTTTTCCCCGTTCTTTTTTGTAAATCTTTAGACGTTGCTAATTAATCTCTGGAGATTTCTGAAAGTCCAGTCGTAAAATAAATACAACATTTGTCATATATAATCTTAACGTAGTTAGTATTTGCATTCAAATGATTATTTAAAAAATGGTAACACATATTTTGCACCTCTCAGAGTCCCTGTTTCGTGCTAGTCCGTGTACTTTCCAGGTATAAAAGACCTGGGTCTCCCTACCTATAGGTAAAATAAAAGAACTTTTGGAGAGGGCAGTAAAAGCAGAATTTTCCGCATCCTATTGGATTTGGTTGCGCAGGGGAGTGGAGTATCAGTCGGAGATTGGTGAGTGAGTGGTGAGCGTGACTTGAGTCATAAAGGGGCCCCTTAATCCCGCATACATGGTCGCAAGCCCATGTGGCTCGCCTGTTCTGGCTGGTACTCTAGTTGCCTGTGTTCGTGGGCCTGGATTCATGAGTCCAGCATATAATCTGTGGAGTCCAGTGAAACCACGATTGCCTTTCTCTTTTGTATATTATCTGGTATTAACGATACTTTTCTGAGACTCCCTTAAAAACCTACCTTCACCAGTCATTTACGATTTTTTGACATGCTGAGAGAAGCTTATTTTTCTCTTGAGCTTGTTTTTTGACAAAATTGCAATCATATGCTTGCAGAATTCTTCGTAAATTGCTACTTATCCAACGTCATAATATTATGCAAATCAAAACAGCTGTCCACGCAGCAATAAATATTCCGACTATAATTATTTGTGGATTCTTTTGGTCGTTGCTCGGAGCGATTCTGTTAATGGGAAGACGGCATTGGTGTGCGCAAGGTGTTAAAAAGTGAAAATTGTGACACCGGCGAAAACCAGACCGAATTATTATTAAATGTTCTGTATTTGGCGGTTGTCCACTTGTTGAACCACGCGGGCTGCTGTCGAAGGAGAAAAAAATAAACAGTTCATTTCGAAGGCGGTTGCAATTATGTATTGCAAAGGTACAGTGGCGTGTGTAATTACTGTTTAGGCCGCATCGGTTTGGCGCGTGTTGCCCGAACATGACTCAAAGGTTGGGGTCGATCGAAAACAACTGGTCAGTTGTTTTAGTACTTATTTGCATATCTGGTATCGGTCTGTTTATTGGTGCTACCGTCTTAATGACTTCGTATTTTTTTTTCGATTATCGTGTTTGGATGTTTTTCTCAGGAGTATCTTTTTCTTTTATTAATTTATTAGACGACCTATAAGTGCATTGATTTACAAGAAAGGGGAATAAAGAAATTACCAAATATATCATTTAATGTATACTTATGCATAAAACAAAAATGAAAATTGACCAGAGAATAAAAACAGAGTTATTAGGCTAAACATCAGTGCTGGGGGGTTGTCCTCCCGAAACATAGCTGAGCATGGTCTTTTTGTGATCTTTAAAGTTGTTCATTATGTATGTATATTATCGTCTTGTTTTCTCTTACATTTTGACAAAAAGTCAAGGTTCAGTGCTCTACTAACTCGATGAACGACCCAGTTTCCAATTACGAGTTTTGCAGTTTTTGCTTCAGCCTTTATTTCCAAAAATACCTCGATGTTTTGTTTGCTTTCTTTTAATAAGCCTTTTTCATTTAGACGTCCATATTTGCTGAGTTGACAAATATTGAAAACGAATCTATTGCTCGTTCGTGACTCCACCGAAGGACATTCTACCTCACGATCTGTATTCGTACATAAGTGTTGTCTGCCCCTAAAACCGTGAGCAATAAAATACCAGCCGGTCGCTTATCGTCACCTACTGTTGTTCTTGTTGACCTCGGGCAGTTCTCGTTGGCTGTAAATAAAATTTCTGGGTCATAGGACATTTTGCGAGATGTGATTTCTATACAACCTTGTATCCTGTCTGATTTCGCTTACGTGAATATGTCGCCTTACTTGTGCGATAGGACTCTTCCCGTATCAATTATTATCTACATTTTTGGACGTTGTGTAGGTAGTAGGTATACATTGTAATTTTAATTCTAAATTTGTTTACGTTTCTCCCTATCATGTGATAAATTAATTGTCGGTTTTAAAATGACGCCTTTTTAATTGTTGTTTTTGGTTCATCCCGTGCTGTTGAACCCCGTTTATTATTACTATTTCTCCTTTTGCATTTTCGTAAATGTCCCCTCAAGTGCTGCATCTCGTTGACTCAACATGATTTATATTTGATACCTTGATATTAGGGTGTATAATCTCATTCAGAGTTACGTTATGTGTTGTATATGCCGCTTTAGATGCACTGTCTGCTTTGGAGTCTGTATTATGTGTTTCATCGATTTATGTGTCAGGAACAGGCTTTCGTCAGCTGTTTTCTTCGTTTTTGTAGTTCTTCTACATGGCAGACGGCGCGGTACGATGCCTTGAAGCGGTATTTGGCCGTTAAGACATTGAAAGCGAAAACGACTATTAAGTTGTCTTTTGACCTAGGGCTCGGAATTTAATCACTATTAATAATTTAATCTTTTTATTGACATTTTCAATATTAAACACCGATCTGCTGAATAATTGGCGTGCTGGAGTCTCTAGTCAACTTCTTTTTTCTCAGCCCTCCTCTCCACCGCTGGATATATATCTCTTCCCTTCGCTTCCCACTTATCATATCTGTACTGCCACCTTCGCATCCTGATTCTTCCTACCAACTGGACGATATCTTCCTCAGGCTTCAACATTTCAATTCATTTCCTTTTGTTTAACAATTTTTCTATTTTTACTAGTTCTTTTATGGCATTAAGTTGAGGTTTTTCACTGTTATAATGTATTTTTATTTTTTTTACAGGTAAGACGTTCTGCCAGGCGTGCAGCAAGAAATGCTCGGGGGAAGTTCTTCGCGTGACGGACAAATATTTCCACATGGCCTGCTTCGTGTGCCGCACTTGCGGCAACTCCCTCGCCCAAGGAGGGTTCTTCTGCAAAGACAACATATACTACTGTCCTCAGGTAACCCAGCTCCATCTTACATTTCAACCGTTCACAAAATTTCACAATTTCTACCGTTTCTTCTTATAGTGGTGTTGGGCAACAGCAAAAGCCGCAACAGCTCCCAAAAGGCTACAATATCCTTTGTGGCATCCTCTAGGTGGGCTCGTTCGGTGAACGTATCACTTCTCTAATGAATTATAAAATTCCTGTAAAAAATATATATAATTCCAGACAAGTTGCGCAAAATAAATTGGTAATTCCCAGAAAGACAAACTATAACGGTGAAATGACACAGAAAGTAAGCATACCGAAAATATTAATTTAATACCCTTCCAAGTGGTATGGATAAACTCGATAAAATATCCTCAATTTAAACTATATTGTCAGCCTTCGTGGCTCAGTTGGTTAGGTATCTGCCTGCTGATCCAAAGGTCCCGGGTTCGATTCCCGGTGGAGACAAAGTTTTTAATTGTGTTTTCAGTTTAGATCTGTGAGACGATTACTATCGTAAGTCTCCAGAATGTGGCAACTTGTTATTGGGTGCGTGTTAAATTAATATTTGACATAGTACCTGTTAGTTGCCCGAGAATACCTATTTAAAAAATATATTATAGAAAGTAATTAAAAACATTTGACACATACATATGTAAGTAGTAATTTTATCAAAAACATGTAAGTAACTTGTACTTGACTCACTGATAGCCTTTAGGCTAGTGAGATCCCAATTATTATTATCTAAAACTTTTCTGAAAATAAATAAAAAAAAGATAAAAAAAAGAAGTTGTTATAACCATAAAACTCATTTACCTTCACCTTTATCGAAGGGAATCGTGACACCCGTCAAAGTTTGAGAGCTATCACATTGATCGGTGGTTGAGCGATTTATGAACTTGGCCAACAGTCCAGGTATCTGAGTCTAATTTGGAAATTATTGAAGTACTTTTTTCCATGAGTTGTAATTCCTAATGTTTTTTGTTGAATTTCAGGATTATCAGAAGATGTTTGGTACAAGATGCGCAGCTTGCAACACATACGTGGAAGGTGAGGTAGTCTCAGCGCTTGGCAACACCTATCATCAGAAGTGCTTCACCTGTGCTAGATGCAGGTAATAACTATGCCCTTAGCATGCTATTATTGTCTTTGACTCTTACTTTGCTGAACGAGCTATGAAAGGATGGTAAAGTATACTGAAAGTTTACTTCCATATTATCTGTGGCTAGTAAATGGAATTTAACTTTCAAGTTCGTACATATTTGCACTTCAATAGCTGGGTCCACAACGAACGATCCATCTTTTATCGGCGATCCACAATGAACGTATCGGCCGCGGTAAGGAGCGAGCGCTCGCAACACGTGCGCTTGAATCGCGCTCGGCACGTTCACACCGACTGCTCTTCTTGCCTCTCGCGATCGGATGCGGTGGATCGTCCGGTGTGGACACAACTAATGAGATCTGAATTTAAGCAATGACTCCTGACTCAAATGATTCCATATAAATGCTAGCGTCATTTCCAACTAGATTCTGATATCGATTCCAGTTTTTAGTCGATTTCGACTCCTCATTCCGTTTGTCTTTGGTAAATCTGATTCAGCTACGGAATCCAACTACCTGGTAAAATTCCAATTTTAAAGCTGCACTCTCAAAATTTCGTTTTTCCTGAATGATTTGGAAATTTGTGGTCTGTGGAATTGCGATTGCTTCTGATCAATTAATCTCCAGTGAAGCATTTGTAAAATAATCCAACTGTCGATTTGTTCAAGAGAACTTTGTTCTCTTAACATATCGACAATGTTTCAAGCCAGGATACGCGAGAATTGTATGCAGGGTCTACTTTTTTCACGGCTTTTCCTACTCTGAAGTAAAAAAACACCAATTTAGAGGCTTCGCAGCATAATATACGGATTTACTCAGAATTCGGAGTAGAACATTTCGTGTGTCTGTCTGTGTGTCCCCCCCCCCCCTTATAACTTTTGATCCGCTCAATTTACAGATCCCAAAATTTCAGAATATATAAATAGTTATAGGCCTACAAAACTTTTATGCTCAGAATTTTGAATTTTTGTTTCAGTCAGGGGTTATCAACTTTTGAATTTTTGGTTTAATTTTCCATGTATCTCAGAAACCATAAAAGCTAGAACGCTGAAAATTGGTATGAATATAGAAAAATACAAAATCTCAAATTAATTTTTTCAAAAAAATTTCAGAGATTCTCAAACACTTTTTATTAAGAAAAATATTTTTTTTATGATAAATTTCTGTGTTTAACTGCCTATATTTCCAAAGTTTTTAAAAATATCGAAAAAAGCCGAAACACCCTAACTAGTTAATTTAATTTTCTATAAAAAATATTACCATTGTAGTAGTTCATCTCAATTTTTATTTAACAATTTTTTTAAAAATTGAATTTAGTGACGACATTGCTTCATATAATTTGTATGGCAGTCGCCTATATACAATATGTAAGAAGACTTTAGTTTGATACTTAAATCTCCAAACATACATACCATCATGCTGTTTTCATATTCCGGGTAGGAGAAAAGGACTGACCTCCATACTATCCTATCTTGACATACATACCTACATGTGTTGTATAGAAAACAAAATATCTTAAAATATTCATTAATTTGTATTTAAGTGTTTATAGTATGTTACTTATTCTTCAAATATACATACTATCGCTGTCGACAGTTGGATCTCATGTGTTACATGCAACTAGTTGTATAAGGTCTCTTGTAATGTTCTTCAAGAATTATTGGATGAAAATATTTACACACTAAGTAATTGTTATTTTCCAGGCAAGCATTCCCATCTGGTGAGAAGGTGACATACACTGGCAAGGAGGTTCTCTGTCAGAAGTGTGTGCAGGTCCCTGTGAAAGAAACGGCGCGCACACAAACCACCAGCCCCACCACTAGTAATCCAAATGGTAAGTAATAATTGTTAATCGCAGTCTTTGTCTTCATCTATGGTTGGAAAATTATTTGAAATAAACAGGGTGCATACCACTAATTTCGGCGATCGTGCGTTTGCTGTGGCAGGACCAAATGCATGGAATAAGCTCCCAAATACCCTCAGACAAACTGAAAATATATCTACCTTCAGAAAAAATCTCAAAACATACCTTTTTCGCAAATCTTACCAAAGCCATAATGATACATCTTAATCAATTTTCAGCGCCCTTGAGGTGAGATATTCACGAAAACGGCGCTATATAAATCATCCAAATTTATTATTTATTTGTGAGATAGCTGAGACCTATTGAGTCACAGGTCCTCAATTTTAGTTTACTTTAAAAACCTTTTCACAATATCTAGAGTGAATGGACTTAAGATTTATTTGATGATGTTCAATGCTTTGACTGATTTGGTATTAGACTGCATTCATATAGTAATATCAGAGAAAAAATAACTTTTAGGAAGGCAACTCTTTTATTTGAGTGGATAGAATCAACAAAGCCTCTTGCTCTATTGATGCTCTAGTTCTAAGAATTCTTTTGATTGCAATTATTTCTTCTTGAGGTCTGCTGTTAGGTACAAAACCTTCTAAACAACACACAACAAAGTTATTAGAGATGTATTTGTTATTATTATCAGATAGGCAGCCAATATATATTGCACCTAGGACGATCAGCACCACACCACCAACAAAAATCACTCAGTATTAATTACATAATTTTTATTTTATGTTTCAGAATGTGCCGGATGTAATCTGGAGCTTTCTGAGGGACAAGCGCTGGTTGCATTAGACCGGTAATTCCTTGTTTAACAATTTTTTTTAACAACTTTTCAAGCTTTCTATATTATTAGTCATATTCTCTAGTTCTCTATTAATAAATATTTTACTATTTTTTTTTCTTCCGTTTAATGTTTTTAGGCAATGGCATATGTGGTGTTTCGCTTGTCGAGCGTGTGGTTGCGTACTACACGGAGAATATATGGGACGTGATGGAATACCCTATTGCGAGAAGGACTACCAGAGGTTGTACGGTGTCCGATGCGCTTACTGTCAACGATTCATTTCCGGAAAAGTTTTACAGGTACCCACTTAAAATCCTCCAGTAGTAATTTGCTGCTTATCAAATATGTGGTTGTGTATTACACAGTTATGGCTTCCATGTCAGACACTCTTAGACTGATCAAAGGATTAGTAGTTGAATATCCTGTAGACTTGATAAGAATCACTCCACTGGATCGATGAGCGACCTCTGGATTTTTACTCTCCACACTTTTATGAAGATCTTCTCAATGTTGTCAGGGGCCCTTCTGCCAATATATCCAAAAAATAGATGGATGCGGTTTAATATAAATATTTGGCTTGGTAAAATTGTAAACTGCTAGCCCTAGAACAGGGTTACCTAGTTGGGCAGCAGTAATCTTCATAATAGGTCTTTGTGATAAAGGTGTGAAAAATAAATAAATATGGACTCTTTGGTTCTCATAGCAGTCAATGTCTCTACCATCCATATGTTCCATTTTTTTGTCTTTATATTATTTCCCGGGCAACTATCGCACCCAATAATAATTTGTCACATTCTGGAGACTTACGATATTAATCGTTTCTCAGATCCAGACTAAAAACACAATTAAAAACTGTTTATCCGCCGGGAATCGAATGCTGGATCTTTGGATCAGCAGTCAGATACTTAACTAATTGAGCCACGACGGCCGACATTATGATAGCTTTCAACAGTTACCGGGGGCCCCTCTGGTAATGTGTCTAAAATGTTGAAGGAAGCGTTCTTTATGCAGTATCTTAATGTAGTTCATTCAAAGAATCTTCATCGGCAGAGATGTTATTTTCTTGCGTGGTTGACTCCCAGTTATCCATCCACCTCTTTGGTGGTCTGTGGGGTGGTCATTTTCCTTCGGATCACCCACATAGTGCTATGTGAGGGATCCTGGATTTAAAGAATATTATAATTTATTATTGAGGTTGCTGTAAACAGTTGATTATATTGTTGATTTTTTTATGATTTTAGGCTGGAGACAACCATCACTTCCATCCGACATGTGCTCGTTGTACGAAATGTGGTGATCCATTCGGAGATGGAGAAGAAATGTTCCTTCAAGGTAACTAATTATATTTATTCTTTTATCCTTTGAAATTTACTTACTTAAAAGCTGACCATTAATATCTGACTGCATTAAATTATGAATTGAAAGCAGCCTCTAAGTAAAATCACTAAAGTCTCATAATATTAAGAAACCACGGTGCCTTTAGCTATAAAACATAAATTCCTAAGTAAAATGATTGTCTGCCAAAATCTATGCTTTTTGAGAATCCAGTCACGACCTGCTTATATGAGATCCACTATTTTTTTTTTCACTGACATGGACCCCTTGTAGGTCGTCAGAGACCACTTTGGGTAACACTGATCTACTGGTTTTATTTGGAGATGAAAAATGAACTTTTTTTCTTGCCTTTTTAGCCTCATCACTGTGACTTGTATCTAACCTCTTCTGAAGGACAAAATACCTTTACACATCTTGATTAAATCTTCCTATTTGGGTATCTCCATAACATACATTATGTCAAAAGTTGCCACATTCTGGATTCTTAATCAGACTGAAAGCACAATTAAATATTGTTACCTTTATATTATTTTGTATTCCACAGGTGGCGCCATCTGGCATCCACGTTGTGGTCCTGGCCCAGGTCTTGAAGGCGTTCCCCCCACCAACGGTCACCACACCGACTCCGAAGTCGATAGGGCTTCCAGTGTTGCCAACAGTGATATGCAGGTACCTGTGTAGTTACACCCCCCTTTCTGCCTCATCATTCCTCCTTATGTTGTTGTTTTAATATATCATGTGTCGTGTGCTGTGGTACTGAACTAGACAGTAATTAATTATTATTTACCATTTACTCTTAGCGGTACCAAAAAAATATCACAATATGTAGATACAGATGTAAAACACGCTTTTGCTTGTTCCAATAATATATAAAGCAAATGTTGTATACAATATGACCTATTCTGATTTGTCTAAATTTATTTGTCTGAATTTTAGTATATGAGAAATGTCAAAAAGCTGACTGCATTTATATGGGACTCATAATGTCATACCGCGTGGATGAAATACTTCTACACAAGTCGCCCGTTGGTTATAGACGTTTTCGTACTCTGAAACGAATCAGAATAGGACACATTGTGGTCTTTGAACTATAGATATACTATTTATATATCTTTTTCTCCTTATTTCCATGTACATAAACAAATCAATACAATTGAAACCATTGCATTCAAATAATCCTTTAGGGTCATTTACTTGCTTTAATCTCTTTAATACAAATTCAGAAGGTTGTTATGCGTGTTCAGAATTATTACATATATTTTTTAACAAAAATGTATTTTTTCAAAATTTCTATTCACCAAATAATATTCTTTCTTCTGCTTAGTGATGTCTGCTCATCGTTTCTTTTTTTAACCTCTATGATAGTGAGTTTTGGTATGATGTACACACCTATACGGAGTGAGTTATTTTACATATAAAATTTTTAAATAAAAAGTATTATGTTTGACGACTCCTGACACAATAATATTGAAAAATCGTATGATTATTTCAGGTGTCTTCAACTATTGGTTGCGGTGTCAAAAATATATGTACTCTAGTAAATAAATCTTCACTTCATTTCTCTAGCCGTACCGGTACGGCCATACTTCAATTTGCAATGACATTTCCTACCGTATGGGTACGGCCATACTCACTTAGAGGTTAAATGACATTCTGTAATAGATTAAACCAATTACAGCATGTTTGAAAAAACATTCAAGCTCACTATTTCATTAACATTTTAAGGCAGTTTCCCTTAAATTATATCCATAACTCAACTGATATTCAAATGTCTACAAAACAATGGTAGTTTTCATCAAAGTTGATGTGCCGCAGTGAAATGGCCGTGTGTGACCCTTATTACTTCCACCTCTGTAGGTTAAGAGTCTACCTACGAAGATAAGATCCCTTTTAAGATAAGATCAAAGGCAGATTTTGAATGAACAGCATAGCTTCCAATTCATAAAAAGTTATAAACTCAATGATAATATTTTAATTGACAAACTTTTTAACATCTCAATTGAGACGAAGTTGGGATATTATAGTAGAACCAGGAACTGCGGCACCTACAGGGCTTACGACCTGTCTTCGGCTGGTTTACATGATCACTTTATGCACTTGCGCAACGTTCACCAATTATGCCTTCTCATTGAGTTTCCTTATCAATGTAATTCACCTGAAAATAAGGAATTATACTATTGCCATCTATGAAGTAACGAAGAAACCTTTTTTTTTTGTAACGCCATCTATTGAGAAATTAGTTTACTTGTAAACAGTCCTTATAAACGAGATGACAGTGTCTCGCACAGATGTCACCCCTGAACTGCGCCAGAAATATTATTTAATTTTTGGCTTGTTTACCAACTTGTACCAATGTAAATGTTTTTTCAATGATAATATTTAGTTTTAAAGTTATCATTGATGGCATAAACGTTGTGTTGAATTTTCATGCCTAGAAAATTAATTTAATTTTAATAATGTAATATATTCAAAGCTGTTTGAATAATATCTTATCATTAATATGGGAAATTTATGCCGTGTCTGTAGTTCTGATTAATATCTTTATTATCTAAAGTATTATTTAAGATATAATATATTTCAATTATGTTTTATATCTTAGATTGTCTTTGAAACATTCTATTTTGAGACTAAAGATTCAAATGAACTAAGTTAATATAAACATTCAGAATTATCAGATTAGCAATACTAGAATTACAATATTATCTATCGGGCAATGAGTTGTTCACTTGCAAAGCATGAACCATTCATAACATGTAGTTTCTTTTGAGTTAAATGATTGTTTTTACTTTGAAATATGCTTTGTGAAACATCATATTGTTGATAATATGTTTCAATGTTACTTTAGGTATCTTATTCATTAAAATTTTATAAGTTCATGCATTTTAAGCCAATATCTTTCACCCATAACACACAATCTAGTCGCCCGTTTCACTCAATCTTACACCCATTCACAGTAAACCTTCAATATACACAAAATAGTCGCTTCTTAAACTCTCACTAACAAAGCAGCCTAACTCTGGAACTTTTTTTGAATTCTGTGTTACAACCCAATACAGTTGGTAAGCCGTTTGACTGCGGCCGTCCTGGGTTCGATCCCCAGCAGAGGAGAAATTTATTTTGAATTCATTTCTCGCCCAAGTATTACTCCTCTGGGCTGGAAACACTGGTTGGAAGAAATTGCCAAAAGTCAGTAAACTCGCCACTTGCACAGGGTGCAAGGAAATTTTTATTATTATATTTTCCTGAGCAGATTGCAAACCCTCCCCAATGCTACATAATGCACTAATAACTGGTGTCCCCTACATAGCCGTATTAAAAAAAATCTGCATAACAGTTTACTGTTTGCTCAACTAGGTAGTATTTTTGTAGGACATATTGTATGTTCATTATGAAATATGGATGTAATAGACCAACGTAGACACTTATCAAATTCAAAACTAAAAAAATAAAACTCTGTTTTATTAAATCAAATTACTAATGTAGATTCCACAAAGATTTATTGCCTTTCGCAGGACAATTGTTTCGGATGGCCCTTATCAACTGAACTACGGACCTAAATTAGTAATTTGATTTCATTAAACTCTAAATTATTGGGAGTTCTACAATAAAAATATTAAAAAAAAAATACATTTGTTTATGCTAATAAATTTATTTAACCAATATTTGCATTTGATTACTGCCCAACGAGGTAGTATTTCTCTAGTAAAAATAACAGCAAAATGTTGCATCAAAAGATTCAAATAAATCAACCGATATTACAGAGAACTGTAATTTCAATAGATTTATTTTTCATTTGTGTTTTGGCTTTTCATGTTGATATAATCAATTATACATTTGCACATTTTTTTTAGTTTATTTTGCATGCAACTGTAGTAACATCATCATCATTTTTACAATCTGTTTGATTTTTTTTGTTTTTTATAGTTTTATTGTTTTTTATGCTTGTTTAGATGTTTTTTTTTCTTATCATTTTGTTTTTGTTGTTTTTGATAACAATTTTCAGTTTTTGATGAGATCCCGAACACCCAGCTTGAACGGGTCCGTCTACAGCCCGTATAGTAGTTTGAATAGAAAGGTTTGATCATTGCTTCATTTTTATTTTTAATGATTTTATAAATAGGAAAATACCTTTTCATAAATTGGTACTAAATTTACTAAAAATTATCAGCAGGACTACTCATGAAGTTGATTACAGTAAAATTAAGATCAGCTTTAGACTTCAACAATGTTTGAGGTTAAATTAATTGAATAATAATATTGATTTACCTATACAAAAATCAATGACAATTTCATGACATGAATGATCGCAACATATCAAAAGATGCCAAAGTTGCCATTCATAATGCAATCGTAGTCCCAACCCTGACGTATGCAAGTGAGACCTGGACATGGCCGAAGCAGTTGAAATGAGATCGCGATCGAATTTGTAACAAAACGATATATGACTGAGTTCAAAATGAAGATACAAGGAAAGAATGTAAGATGAAGAAAGATATAATTAACAGAATGAAAGTTTACACAATGAGATGGTTTGGCCGCATGGGTAGAATGAATGAAGAACGCCTGACAAAGAAAATATACAAAGCTGACAGGAATGGAAGGAGAGGTCGGGGTCGCCCAAGTAAAGGATGGCACGACCATGTAAACGATATTCTGAAAGATGCAAAAAGCGTGAATAACAGACGAACATGTATGAGACTATGCATGAATGTTGATGAGGCGATGAATGTGTGTCAAGATAGAAAAATGTGCCGTTCAGTTCTCTCTGCCTACCCCTTGAGGGACATTGCGTAATGGTATGTATATATATAAGAACGTATTAAGAATATGTCATGAGTAGCCCCCCTGGTTCATATTTTATTTTGAAAATTGTGATTTACCAATATTTTCCTATTTTTAAAACTTATTTTTAAACTGCCTCAGATATTTAATTTTTTTGTTTTTTGTAATCTCTTTATGAGTGATCTTAGAATTGTTATATTATGTAGTTTTATTCATAATAACTTATGTTAAGTTTGAAACAGTGTATAACAACAGTACTAAAAATCACTATTCATAATAGCATATATATAAGGCAATAATGCTATATAACGACATATTTAACAGCAATATAAGAAGAGTCTATAGGGACAGAACTGTTCCCATAATAGGCATGATGACTAATCTTGAGAAACTATCCCAGGATGTTTTTACTCATCCACTTTTTTCAAATATATATACATTTCTACATAAAATAAAGGTTTAGTAGCAAAAATCGCCATTTCAAAATCAAATTTGTCATTTATGCCAAAAAACGCTTTTAGTGTCATGGCGTCTGCCGGACCTAACTGTGACGTCACGGTATGGTAAACTGCATATCACTACTATATGTACTATATGTATTCTAAGACGTTTTGTGTTTTTAAAATAATATAAATAATAATATAAATATGTTTTTTCAAATCTTTATAACCTATTTTATCCTATAAAATCATAATTTCAATGATTTTTTCATACTGTCATCACGCCTATTCCCAAATGTTGCCGATGGTCGCATTACATTAAAAAGTAGAAACACTTTTCGTAACCGGTGATCGCAGCTTCCATAGTCAATTATGAACTATTAGGTTATTAGATTTTTTTACGGAAATAAGGGTATACAACCAAACAAAAAATAATATACCATGCAATAAAATAGGAAATATCAGCAAAATGTTCTCATATACAATATTCATTATTACCTTATACGATAGTTTCATAGTTTCTGAATAACAGACCAACTAGGTCTACTAAACGAAGAAAAACAAGACGACCTTTTCATATAAAAAACACTGTTTAACCTTAAATATTGATCAATTTCAGCAATATGGCGGTTACTGGAGCCGCGTAGGTTCCCCAGGTCTGATATTGAGAGAGTATGGCAAATCTGTGGGAGACTCTGACCGTGGAGGAGTTCCACATCGCATCCTCACCTACAGTTACCTCACTGAACAGCCAGCTCAGGGATATCTCAGGAGACCCATTGAGCCGTATGACAGGCCCCCGACTAGCCCGCACTTCCATAGACCACATTGTGAGTATATACCTACATACTTTTCACAAACCGACACAAACAGACTTCAAGCAGGAGACTCGACCCTGTGGTTAACCTTAATATAATTTTTATACAATTGAAATTGATTTACGCAAAAACAAAAATACTTTAACACATGAAATTCCCTTTCAGCTTCCAATTCATCTCGCGGTGGCACCCTTTACTCCCGTAGCAGCTCTAAGAACTCCAACCGTCCCGGTATGAAGGTTCTGGTTGACTCCATCAGAAGTGAGACACCGAGACCTAAATCTCCAGCCATGAATAATGAGGTACTATTTCTGTAACTGAAACAATTTATAAATCTCAATTTCTATTGAAACAAATGATGTTACTCCACTAACTTTGAATCAGTAGGGTTCTTTGAGTGTTCATAAAGTGCACTGTTCAAAAGGTTTATAAATTTTTTCCATTATATGTTTTTCTTTGTGGAGATCTTCAGATCTGTTCATGCTGCTGGATTGGTAGTCTCCTGTGATGTGGATTCCCATTATATCTGATCATGTACCTACTTTTAATATCTGACTCAGTTAAATTTTTATATTTATCCATAAGAAATGCCACCTGACATCAGAAGCTTGATTTTATTTAAATATCAAGGGTATTTATGCTCGTAAACACCATGTAAAGGGTGTTTTGCTCCATGGCTGGCTTGAATGAAATGCAATCTGAAGTATAAAAAATCACCCTTTAGACGGTGTTTACAAGCATAAACACCCATCGGTGTTTATAGAGAATCAAACTAAAGCTGGTTTACATGACATTCCCAATCATATGTTTCATGAATTCTGGAATTATGTTCTTCTTCTTCTTATTATTTTTGATCGTAGATCTGTTTTTTCAAGAAAGAATTATGTTGTAATCTTTAATATAATTATAAGATTCTAATGCCATCAATTGGAAAATAGTTTAAACTATATAGTTACTTTCTATTATTGTTACTATAGTACGGCCATTGTATGATGGCGTTTGACGTTTGTATTTGATGTTTGGATTCACATGATAATAATACAACAGGGTTTCATATTATAGTGGAATTGTTAATATTTTTTGTATGTTAATAATAATTTATCCAACTGTATTTTTTTGTTAATGATTTTAAGTGTCTCACAACACTATTACAATCTATCGGAAACGCCATCTTACGATGGCTCCAGTATAGATGTCATCTTTATACATCACCTGTTGTTATATTTATATTATGTTGTTTTAACTAACCCGATCTGTGAAATAATTTGTTTGTTAATAAGTGTATGTTTGGTATGTTGCAGGAACCAATAGAGTTAGCCCACTATCCAGCAGCTAGCAAACCACCTCCGGGATACAAACCAAAGATTGAACGGGATGATTTCCCAGCGCCTCCTTATCCCTATACGGATCCAGGTAATATATGAAATTGCTGCCACCCTTGTCTTATACTTTTGTAATATTTATTTAAAAAATTGTGTACACATTACATTAAATGTGCACAATGGCGCATACCAATTGATGTGAATAAAATATACATATATTTATTGCAATTATAAGGAGAAAAATTTAAGTGTTATTATATGTAAGGAAATGATTCTTCAGATTTCTTTTGAAAGCAGGAATTGTTATTGAAACTCAAAGTTGTGATGGAATGTGATTCTTAAGTCGTTATCTTTGTGATATATATGCTGGTATCCTTGTAATATGTTGCTGGTACTCCTCAATTCCTCATCATGTGATGAGTTAGACGAGCCAATAAAAGTGTGGGGCTGGAAAAAAACCAAATGAAGTAATGAAATAAAGCAGGGAGTTCTAATTATACTCTTATAATGCTTGTTTATAAGTAAAAATTTCTAGTGCTCACCGTGGTAATTATATTTCTAGTAATGTACTACTGATTCCTGTGGTGGAGATAGACCTCCTTTTTTGACATCCTCTCCTCTGTATCGTTGAACTCCTGCCACTCTTTTTATATCCTTGACTATCTTGCTTGGATTTCTGAAGTTGGTTCTCATATATTACTTATTGTAAAATAGAATATATTTTTATGTAATGTAAAAAACTATAGATAACGTTTCTATAACTATTTAACATAAAAATATAAGTATGAAATATAGAAACAAGGTAATCAGTAAGTACTAGATAGGTACCGTAAACTATATTTCACTAGATACTAACATGTTCTGAAGTCATTCGTTTATCTCATTATTTGACAACCATCAACATTTTGATAAGAATTCATAAAAATTTTATACACAGGGTAGTGTGGTTGAGTTTTGTTATTTTTTTCTCATTTGGAGTCAGCGTTGGGACATTTTCAAAACATACCTATTTTCTATTTTCAGAACGTCGTCGTCGCTGGTCAGATTCGTACAAGGGTGTTCCACTCTCCGACGAGGACGAGAACAATTGTGAAGTTGATGGAAAAGTCAACGGAAAATCAGGTGATTACTTAATATTAATTTTTTATGATTGAGAATGGCAGAAACAGAATGTCACTCTTCAGTTAATAATAATGTGAACGAAAGAGGAAAATGTAAGAAGCTTAGATAGTAAAAACTTTGCTTATTTTTTAATTAAATATAACTTTTCTTAATATATTTTGTGATATATCAGTTTGCCTGATAATTTGAATTGTGTATAGTAGGTATGTATGCTATGCTGTGATGGAAATGGTCCAATAGGTGTATTCGGGTATTTCTGTAGTTTGCATATGGATATTTTAACAAGAGACGGTTTGAAGGACTCTCTGATTTACCTGTCTTGATGGGTTCTTTGGTGTTATCATTATAATATTGTATTACTTCTACATATACGGCGTTGTGAGGTTGTACAGTATTTCTTCTGTATTAGTTGTCTTCTCTATATGGGGATGAATACACCAAATAATACACTGTGTAGATTTTATAGCTTGTGTGTCTATATACAATATAATAAATTACTTGTCGCTACCTACTGGCCGTGTGCAGAATGCCCTCAACCTTTTCACACGTCATGCATCCATCCCTATTGCACACTGGTATGTCCCTTTCATACATCTCTCACTCACATATCGCAATACAATATTTCATATATCTTTATACTATTTGAAATATTTAATACTTGTTATTAAAGTGCTATTTGAATATATGTTATTTATTTAAGAGGGTGACTGCTGCCAACGTACCTATTTTTTCAATTTGATATACCATCATTATTACTAAACGAATCATTTTGAAAAAAATAACCTAGTTAGTTTGGATATTAATAAAGAGAAATATACCTTAACTTTTTGATTATGTTCTGTATATATTCTTGTAGAAAAATAATAAGCATATCAATTTCTGTCCATTGGTCATCTCAAAATGTAACCATGGTATATAAATACATGAGGGAAAAAGTGTAAATCGCCCAAGGTTTTCCTCTTTTGAGATATAATCAATAAACCTGTTTATTAATTTGCTAGGTATTAATTTCAAATTATTTTTTAATTGAACTGTAATATATCCGAGTTTGACGTTTGCTTTCAGGCGTTACTGACCCACAATTGAAGAAGGAGGAGGAAGAGCTCTCCAAGATAGAGACGGGAATAGCAAAAGTGTTCTTGAAGAATGTCAAAGATCGAGAAAAGGTCAAACAATGGAAGCGGGCTAACCTCGATCCTAGGAATGCCAGCCGGTAATACCGACAGTTCAATATAATATATTATTTTTCAGACCAGCCTTAGTTTTTCATGTCTGTGGAGTCACAATTTTTAGTTTTATATATCCAATATTTAACATAACCTGTTCCATTACAAAATATGCTATATAATATGCGTATGTATGTACATGTACGTATATTATATGTAAATGTATGTATAAATAAACAATGTAATAGAAAATAAAATTAAACTAGCTCACCTTAGCACAGGCTATGCCTAGTGAGGGGGCTAGTAACAAAAGATACAAACAAAAAGAGATACCATAAACTATGTAAGCACTAGTGAAATAATAAAATGATATCTATTAGAAATGAAATAACTTATATTTAATCGAATATTTTTATTATTGCATATGCGCAAACATTGGATTTTTATAAGACCTTATAAGTCTGGCGCAATTCAGGGGTGACTTCTATGCGAAAAATGCATTGTCACCTCAGGTATAAGAATTGTTGCTCTCATTATTTACAAAAAACCAATTCTCTCAATAGATGGCGTTACAACAAAAATAAATAAAAATAATAAGAATGTTGTTCATAATTTCACACATAAATGGCTGTAGTAAAAATCCTTATTTTCAAACAAAAAGAATTTCAGTATTACAATATATAGAACTTTCAAAAATTGAATTGATAGGGATCTCATTAAAAAAAGGCATAATTGGTGAACGTTGCGCAAGCGCATAAAGTGATCACGTAAACCAGCCGATGACAGGTCGTAAGCCCTGTAGGTGCCTTGATTTCCCGGTTCTCCTACAGTAAATATTCCAACTTCGTCTCTATTGAGATAATTAAAAAAAAAAATCTGTTAAAAAATAACTTATATTTACTTTGTATGTCTACTATGTATGAATAAGCTTATATTACCTTCAATTATTTTGTATCTTATATCTACTCTATCTTTTTGGATAGAAATAAATAAAAAATAAATATCCTTGTGTTGTCTGATGAACAGCAATTACGGGGTCAAATATTTCTATAATGTGTCTCCGTATGGAGTGGAGTGTTGGAACTGTGAAAAAACCTCTCAATGTTCCAATTTGCTTACAACTGATCTGTGTTTCAAATAGGGCTATTGCTGATGCACATTATTTTCACAACTTCATCATGAACAGTAATTATAATTTATTATAAAATATGAATTAAGTCAGTTTTTAAATAAAGTGCCAGATTTAGCGAGATTGTACTCTATTGAGAAGCTACATGAAAGCACACGGAAAAACAGTTATACAGAAAAAATGCACAAGATCAAATAATCGTTGATTATGTAGATGATATATTTCTTAAAATAATAAAGATCATGTATAAGGCAGTGTATGTATATAAACAAAATAATGTATAATAAATAAATTTGGAATGGTAAAATAAAACCAAAGTTTTCAGTTCTACTAATTTAATGACACTGACTAGTTTCGGTCATCCAGTGACCATTTTCAAAGTGTGAAAAAACAAGAGGTGGTTGGTGTTTATATAATATCTGGTTAAGGGGTTTGCAACATTTTTTTTTTTTTTTTTTGTTTATTTATTTATTTATTTATTTTTTTTTTTATTTATTTATTTATTTATTTATTTTTTTTTTTTCTCTTTTTCCGTCAGTTCAATTAGTGTTGCTAGAAAGAACTGACAAAGAAAACTAGCAAACAAAGCGGAGCGTACAAATACAAAAAGAAATTAAATAATTCATATTGCAAAATTATTGAATGCTGCTGGAACATGGCATGATGGTGTCTGTATCTATTATTGAAGTTCTGTGACCAATGGTTGAGAACAGCAATGTAAGGATTAACTGTGTACCTGTAACAAAATATATTACAGGTACACAGTTAATCCTTACATTGCTGTTCTCAACCATTGGTCACAGAACTTCAATAATAGATACAGACACCATCATGCCATGTTCCAGCAGCATTCAATAATTTTGCAATATGAATTATTTAATTTCTTTTTGTATTTGTACGCTCCGCTTTGTTTGCTAGTTTTCTTTGTCAGTTCTTTCTAGCAACACTAATTGAACTGACGGAAAAAGAGAAAAAAAAAAAAAAAAAAAAATAAATAAATAAATAAATAAAAAAAAAAAAAAAAATAAATAAATAAATAAATAAACAAAAAAAAAAAAAAAAATGTTGCAAACCCCTTAACCAGATATTATATAAACACCAACCACCTCTTGTTTTTTCACACTTTGAAAATGGTCACTGGATGACCGAAACTAGTCAGTGTCATTAAATTAGTAGAACTGAAAACTTTGGTTTTATTTTACCATTCCAAATTTATTTATTATTTGAAATGGAGTTCTACCAAGAATTGTCCGTAGAAAAGTTAAAAAAAAAAAAAAAATAATGTATTTTTAGGTATGATTGTACAGCGTTTGGGGTTTTCTGATTAAACTAACATTGTCACGATTTGTCTTTATAATCAAATAATTTTACCGTCTTCAGAACCCCATCGGCCAGCAAAGAGCCCAACTATCGGCTCCGCTACGAGTCTCCCGTTGGAGCTTCTCCCAGTCGAAACCTCGACCATCCTCGACTGTTTGATGACGAGGAGTACTCCCTGACCATGGACAGGTCAAGTAGCTACAGGGGTAGCGTGGGACGCAGTGTCGGACAAATACCCAGCTACAACGGTAAAATATTTGACATTAGCTATGAAATGAATTAAACTACAAAAGTAGATATATATTCTTTCTGACGTTACTAATAATCAGTTACTTTTTTTTTCATGTGATAGTTAATTTTTACATATTATTTTATACAAAGATTAGGTCCCAGAATGCCATTTCATTGAATTTTCTTTTTATATAATATTTTGTTGTATTTTTTACATAAAAAAAAAAATATGTTAACTAAAACTAAAGGCTAATTTATGTCATTTTCATTGAGTAATGCTGGAAGTTCAGCCAAAGAAACAAGTTCTTATTATATATTGTAAAAACAAAACTCTTTTGTGGCAATAATCAGAAGCATGTCGAAATCTTCATACAGCTCCTGTTTGTTTCTTTGATAAAATTAAAAAATAATACATAAATTACGATTACCAAGTATCAATTTGATTTTATTGTAACATACATAAACATACATAACTAATGTATGTTGTTCTGTTTTAAAATAATAAAAATGAAATGTTGAATATTATTTTTTATATAGCAAAAGTGTCTTACAATTCTTTTGAAGTATAAATGATTCTTTAATTTGACTAATGGATGAAAAATGGGGAAATTATTTTGTTTAAAAATTGTTTCTTTCATTCATCCATATTATTCTTTGAGAAAAAAGTAATCACCATTTATACAAAATAAGATTACCTTTTAATTTCCTGTTTTATCTATGGAATCTCTGTTCACTCACATTATATATCAGAAATTTAAACATCTATGTATTTTACAGTATATTTGATCGATTTTTATATTTGAATCACATATTTAGTATAGTTTCATTTTACAAATTTGTACGCTGACTTTAGTGACTCAATTAGTAATTAACTACTAAACCTAAGTGGGTGTGATTCCCAATGGGGTCAGAATTTTGAGGTTTACATATATTGTATTTCAACACTTTTAACAGAAATAATTTGATATTTGGAGACATAATTGCAGAAATATTTGCTGATATCTTTCATTTCTCTTTCAAGCTAATAGTCCACATAGGCACAGCGTACAGATTGGATTTTTGTTTCCAAGAAACGGCGTCGGTATTTCCGATGATCCGATACACCCTCATGAATTATTTATATAAAGAATACAAAAAACCGTATGATACACTGCGTCCGATCTGTACACTGTGTCTATGTGGACGCTAGCCCTTACAGTGCCATTATGAATTATGTCAATCCTAATTATATGTGAACACAGATTTTATAAAATTTGTTTTATTGAATAATTTTGATATTATTACATTGTGCCTAACATTTTTCCATTCACTTTTAGTGTTAACATAAACCCCTTTGAACTTGATATCTGACATATCTCTCTACCCACAAAATATTCATCCCATCATTCTATTGTACATCAATAATTATTTATTTAAAACATGTGCTAGATGCTAGTCAAAGACCAATTCCTCCTACTAGAAATCATCCATACTAATCATTCAGTCATTTCTTATATCATATTCGTTGATTGCATTTATAGATGTAATGTTTCAATAATAGATCCAATTGATTTGATTAATTAAATAACTCAAGGTGCTCACATTTTTGTAAAGATTCAAGTAATTTTATTGGCATATCGGTTATTATAAATTTAATATCTTTATTTATTTAGAAGAAAATAAGCTTAGCAAGAGTATAATATCAATATTTTCTTGATACATTGCTCAATTTGTGCCATCTAGTCTACCAAAAATATAAGAATAGAAGTGACAGGTTGTTTTCTAAGATATAATTATCAAGTTATTACTGAAAATTATTATTGATTCAAACCAATTTAGGAATATTGTGTTAGGAAAGATTCAGACCAATTATCAAAATAACCAATCCATGAATTTTGCTGTATTTTTGTTGATCAATGAATTCTCAGAAGGGGAGAATGGGTGAGTGCGTGGAGGGGAAGATTTTTTGACTTCAGGATGGGTTTGGGGTCCTTAGGATGTAAACCTCCTAAAAGTATCTACTCCTGAGAGGTGGTGAGCTGAAGGGGAGGGGACACCCGGAAGGCCTTCAATTTTGCTTTTTTTCGATTATTATAAATAAAAAATTATAAGTTATAGAAAAGAAACTATAACATATTTGAAGGCTGACATTATTTCCTACATTTTTTACCAGCAGAAAAAGTTTCTATCTTCGACCGTTGTCGAGTTAACTATTTCATTTCAAATATTTCATTGAATGGATTATGAGTACATACTTTTTAAATAATAAATTGTGTTGTTACGTTATGTAAATTCTCATGCATTCAAATTAACCAGAGTCGAAAAATCAGGTGAATTAAATACTCATTAGGGTCCTATCTGTTCAGCCATAATTTTTTTATGAATCTGCAAAAAATACATTTTGTTAAGTGGGTAGGTATGCATAAAATAATAGTAAAAATTAGTTCACTATTGCCCCCCGGGTAACTCATGTAAAAATAATTATATTTATACATAAAATTGTCACAGGTATTACAAAGTGATTAGTATGGATGGAAAAAAGTCCTCTTTGCTATGATTTATTTGAACCTAACAAAAAAAAGTGCTTTTATATTTTTTGTTACGATTCAGTTTTACGCATACAAAATGGCGGAATGCGTAATTTTTTTACAAACATAATTGGTTTCTCATAAAGGTGAGAGAGTGCATGAGGTATATACAAACAGACGGACGGGACGTCAATCAAAACATGCATTTTATTTTTTTATTCATCAATTTTTACGCATAACATTCTTAAAGTTTTCGTAATGACGATAACAATCAACAGTCGAAATCTGACATCAGAACGATTCAAAACTATTGAATATTTTGTAATGATTCTTAAGATTCAGTTTTGAGTGAATATTGCAGGCAATTTGTTTTTGCAGAAATTGTTTTCATTCTAAGCGTGGGGTGTTCTTAAGGAGAACACCTTTGTGATACCTCAAATGGGGCTGTCCTCCCTCCTTCTTATCCACCCTTAACGAGCCTGAGTGGCTTATCAATGTCATAATGACATAACGTGTTCTCCTTAAGAACTGCTACCCGAAAAAAAGAACAACTTGGGGTCGAGAAATTTATAAACAATATTTTAGTATATCTTTTCAAGATATATTAGCAAAAGAAATTATTCATTTAACTATGAGAATTATTGCATTATTTATTTAAAAATACAAAAGATTTTAAAAACTCCAGGGTTCGCAAAAATCTGATATAGTCGTCGCCAAATACCCTGAACTTTTAGCCGAGAAGGGGGGCGATTGGCACGTAAACCAACGAAGCAAAAAGACACAAATTTGTACTCTGCGCAACCAGAAGCTCGTTCAAGATGTCTGGTTAAAATTATATTTATAATAAATATCAAAATTAAGCGCCCTTGAGGTGAGTTTTCACGAAAACGGCGCTATATAAATTATCCAACCATATATATAAAATATCCCATATTTAATATACATATATATTAATGATCAGAATAGATGCAATTTGCATTCTGTAAGTAGTTTAAACTGTCAAAATGGTAAGGTAAAATAATAAAATATGAGCTAGATTAATGTTTTACAAAATGCAATAAAAAATGGAGTATTTTTTGAGATTTCCATGAATGTGAAAATTGTTAACTGTAGAAGAACAAAGGAATCCCCAATTTTGTTATTAATGGCGAATAACTTCTGATAAGATTGCCATTTTGGGAAAATAATCCCAATTGTAGGAATTTGTTAAGTATTGTCAGTAAATACTATTCTGCTAAATTTCTAGTAACATATCAATAATTGATATTTATCCCTGTACAGTTTTATTCCATATATAGACACAAACGACGAACACAGATAGCACTTTCAGAGATTAAAATTTATAATTTTATACAATTAAAATTTAATGGTTCAATGAATTTAACTGATTCCTGCCGTTGAACTTACGATTTCTAGAATATTCTCAATACTAACGTTCATCGGAACGAATAATTAACATTGCGCTGACATTATTTACAGAAGTAAGTTGAGTCATTTGATCATCATCTAGAATATTCTCAATACTAACGTTCGTCGGAACGAATAATTAACATTGCGCTGACATTATTTACAGAAGTAAGTTGAGTCATTTGATCATCATCTAGAATATTCTCAATACTAACGTTCGTCGGAACGAATAATTAACATTGCGCTGACATTATTTACAGAAGTAAGTTGAGTCATTTGATCATCATCTAGAATATTCTCAATACTAACGTTCGTCGGAACGAATAATTAACATTGCGCTGACATTATTTACAGAAGTAAGTTGAGTCATTTGATCATCATCTAGAATATTCTCAATACTAACGTTCGTCGGAACGAATAATTAACATTGCGCTGACATTATTTACAGAAGTAAGTTGAGTCATTTGATCATCATCTAGAATATTCTCAATACTAACGTTCGTCGGAACGAATAATTAACATTGCGCTGACATTATTTACAGAAGTAAGTTGAGTCATTTGATCATCATCTAGAATATTCTCAATACTAACGTTCGTCGGAACGAATAATTAACATTGCGCTGACATTATTTACAGAAGTAAGTTGAGTCATTTGATCATCATCTAGAATATTCTCAATACTAACGTTCGTCGGAACGAATAATTAACATTGCGCTGACATTATTTACAGAAGTAAGTTGAGTCATTTGATCATCATCTAGAATATTCTCAATACTAACGTTCGTCGGAACGAATAATTAACATTGCGCTGACATTATTTACAGAAGTAAGTTGAGTCATTTGATCATCATCTAGAATATTCTCAATACTAACGTTCGTCGGAACGAATAATTAACATTGCGCTGACATTATTTACAGAAGTAAGTTGAGTCATTTGATCATCATCTAGAATATTCTCAATACTAACGTTCGTCGGAACGAATAATTAACATTGCGCTGACATTATTTACAGAAGTAAGTTGAGTCATTTGATCATCATCTAGAATATTCTCAATACTAACGTTCGTCGGAACGAATAATTAACATTGCGCTGACATTATTTACAGAAGTAAGTTGAGTCATTTGATCATCATCTAGAATATTCTCAATACTAACGTTCGTCGGAACGAATAATTAACATTGCGCTGACATTATTTACAGAAGTAAGTTGAGTCATTTGATCATCATCTAGAATATTCTCAATACTAACGTTCGTCGGAACGAATAATTAACATTGCGCTGACATTATTTACAGAAGTAAGTTGAGTCATTTGATCATCATCTAGAATATTCTCAATACTAACGTTCGTCGGAACGAATAATTAACATTGCGCTGACATTATTTACAGAAGTAAGTTGAGTCATTTGATCATCATCTAGAATATTCTCAATACTAACGCTGACATTATTTACAGAAGTAAGTTGAGTCATTTGATCATCATCAGACGACTGTTAATTGTTATTGTATTTTTGAAATTTTAAATTTTTATTTTGGCATCTTTTGTTCAGCAGTTTTTATTAGTAGTTTGCTTTGATTTTTTTAATATTATTATTCGTAGATTTAGTAGTTGATATGAATAATTATTTATCGTTTTCTTTATCGATATTGTTTTCTATCATAAATAATATGTATCATATTTTTTCTATTATGTAAATATGTACGTACAAACTTTTCTTTAATTTTCAATATTTATTACTTTCAAAAAAAAATTATAAATTATTTTTTATTTATGTTATCGATAATATTAAAATTAATCTTTGTTTTCTAAATTTTAATACCTAATAATAAAAAATACACACCTTTATTAAATACAAATTACTCATACACAATCACAATACAAACTTATAAATACTGTACTTATGCATTGTATATGAACATTATATTAATATAGGTACATTGTATTTACACACGATAATGTTTTAACCTTAAAATGACGTTGAAATATATAGTTCGAGTGTTACCACACATACACTGCTCAGTATTTGATTTTTTTGTTGCCACTGTAAAATATTATATCCTACTTTAAATGATATAAATTGTTTCAAAGTCATTTTGTATTTTCACATTATAAAACAAATTGTTTATAAGTTTATCATGACATTTAAAAACATGTACATATTGGTATAATATACATTAATATCTGATAAAAAGTAATTAATAATGCTTTAATTGTTGAATGTAGCAGACTTAATGATACTAAATATCTTTCCCAGACAGTATTTATTATAAGTTGTTATTGTTTTATGACTGTATATTGTTTATCCCTGATTTTGTAGTGTCATTAGGTTTTCAAAAACCCAACAAGTATTCAATTTTCAGTAGGAACAAATTGAAATTATCTTATACTCGTATTACTCCAGTACAATATATAAAATTATTTCTTAGTTGAACTTAAAATTTGAAAATATTGATTAAGTCCTATTAAATACTGCAATTTGTAGTATATGGTTTCATTTATCATTGTTTTTTTAAAAGCTAAATGTTTTATATTATTTATCATTTCATTCAAAAATATTTTGACAACTTCAATTGATTTCTAATTACCAAAATTACCAAAACTATATTCAAAATGTGACAGTATCAGTCACACTTAAATCTAAAACGTGACAATATCAATCACACTCAAATCTAAAACGTGACAATATCCAGTATCAGTCACACTTAAATCTAAAACGTGACAATATCAATCACTCAAATCTAAAACGTGACAATATCAATCACACTCAAATCTAAAACGTGACAATATCAATCACGCTCAAATCTAACATGTGACAATATCAATCACACTCAAATCTAAAATGTGACAATTTGAATATCAATCATATCTATAACTTGACAAATTCAATTACACTCAAATCAAACTTGACAACTTAAATTACATTAGAATCAAACATGGCAATTTCAATTACACTCAAATTATAACTTGACAGTTTCAATAACACCCAAATACAACTCCCCTCGTGTCGTACATAATATGACAATGTCAATCTCACTCAATAAATTCCTTATTATTGTCTGGGTTAAGTCTTTACATTTCATTTGTTTCACATTATAAAGTCTTTCTGTTTTGTAAGTTTTGTGTTTTTGTTGTTATTTTCTTTATTGTTATTATTATTATTATTTAATTTTGTTTGTTGTTTTGACAATTATCATGTGTGTATTGTGTGGTCAGTTGTGCACGCGCCTACACGTCCTGGATACTCTCTAAAGTCATCTACCCTACCGGCTACAATTAGGACAAACGGATGCAACGTAAGTAATGCAAAACTATTTTTGTCCCAAACAGAGTAACCACAATGAAGGCTTTTCATTTTCTATGCTATAATTTTTGATACACATATTTTATACATGATAACATTCTCATTAAGTCCTTTGCACACACAACACTGTAATGATACAATTGCGTCGACCATCAACACATCATAGTTAACTCTTTTTCTATTCTGCCATTCTAAGCAGTGTAGTGTATGTAAAAAATAAAAATAAAACATTTTATCGAATATTTTAAAAGTCGCATGTTTACACGAACATTGGATTTTTCCTTGTCGGGAGTCAATGATATTTTTGACAATTTTTCAACATCTCAATAGAGACGAAGTTGGAATATTATAGAAGAACCTGTGTAAGGATTGATCCTTTCATTTAATAAAAAAACAACTCAATTATAAAAATAAAGATATGACTGACGGATCACATTTATGTTCTGTCAGTTCAGTATTCCCAAGAGATACTATTTCAGATTACTTGTGCAACTAACAAATCAAAATTATAAGATACCTACATAACTACACAATAATATAATGTATAATGCATATCATGATGACTCCAATTCCATTTTTTAACCTGTGTACAATAGTTAAGTTTATATAGTTTAGATACTTTTTAAAAATGCAAATAGGTACAACCTATATGTCTACTGTGAAGTATTATAATATGTACACTGCTAGCCCTAGAACAGGTATACCTAGTTGAGCAGCAGTTATCTATTTTTAATGACAATAATTATTTAAATGGTGTGATAAATAAATAAATAAATAAAAAAAAATAGATAGCATTACAAAAAAAGTTTCTTCGTTATTTCATAGATGGCGACAGTTAAATTGCGTTATTTTCAAAGGAATTGTATAGAATTTTCAAAAAAATTGTATTGATAAGGGAATTCAATAAGAAGGCATATTCGTGAACGTTGCACAAGCGCATAAAATGATCACGTAAACCAGCTAATGACAGCAGGTCTTAAGCCCTTTAGGTGGATGGAGTTCCTGGTTCTTCCATAATATTCCAACTTCTCTATTGAGGTGTTGAAAAATTAACGAGATATAGATTTTTATCTCTATTTTTTAAATTGGTTAATCAAGCGCTTTAAGTGATCACGTAAATCATCCGATGACAGGTCGTAGGTGCCTTATTTCACGGTTCTCCTATAAATATATATTCCATCTTCGTCTCCATTGAGATGTAAAATTTGTCAAAAATTACCTAAATACACCAAGAAGCTAAAAAAAATATAGTGTTCTTTTATCTGAGCATATTTTTAGAAAGAAATTATACATCTTTCTTTAATTGCGATTTGCATGTACCCATTTTACCCATTTTTTTCAATCGCATCATCACCAATGGCGCTATAGCCCATCATGAGCCTTGGCCTCCTCAAGAACTTTCCCCTAATTCCATTGCGCACTGGAGTAGAAGACACTGCAATTTCGCTAAGAACGATGGTGTCATTGATCTTGAAAGCATCACTGAATAAATTATAACATCCATGTAATTGAATTATAAATATTTTTGTCATTACACAATTTCACCTTTGTACAAGATCTATCAACGCTGCATTATTTTTAAATAGGTTCTTGGTGTATACCCCCATAAGAGAACATTTTTTTTTACATAAACTATTCAACCTTATACATATATTATGGACAGATAGACATATTTTGGCACAGCGTTCTAGCAAAAATCAAATTGATATACATCATCACATTCATCAAAATTGAACAATCATCAAACACAAGAATATTTTTTAATATTAAAGACATATGTGACTCGTATAATCATAATATATATTTGATGAAAAAAATGTTTTGTTTTACACTTTTGTTTTACAAAGTTGAACAATCATCAAATACAAGAATATTTTTTAATAATAAAAGCATACGTGACTCGTGATAATAGAGTATTTGATGAAAAAACCGTTATATTTTACAGTTTTGATGTCTTATTTTTTTACATAAAATTATCATTTTTTTTATAAAAATTAAATTGATTTCGTTACAATTTTTGAACATATCAGCCGCCTTACTCTTTCCTGAAAATCCAATTCCAATTTCAAATTTTTCACTAAGAACCTACCTTTGTATCGGAGAATGATGCGGTAGGTAGGTATGTTTTAATCATAATAGTTGATATTTTGAATGTACGCAGGCGACAGATAGGAAAGTTTCCTATAGTTTCAATCATAAATTCAAGATTGGAACTGGATTCAAATGTACAGAGTAAAGAGGCTACAGAACATTACAAATACTGGTTTGATTTAGATAAAACAAAAATATAAATTTTAAAATTATTTGAAAACATGACGATGTAAATAGAAGAATAAACTACTGTAAAATTTAGTGTTTACAAATATTTATTTATTTATTTAATGTTTAATTATTTCACTTAAGTAACGTAGCATTGCACTATCATATGAAAACAAATATTACAAATACGTAGAAAATGGAAAGTTATCATATGTACTATGCATGTTAGATATATATTGTTTTCTTATATTTACTGCACACGTTTAACATTAGTTGTTTTAACAAATCGTTTCTTAGACAATCATGCTTGCTTTTCAAAATATGTATGTATGTGTGAAATTGATTTAAAATGAAAATATGTGCTTGCTTTTCAAAAACAACTACGCTGTCCGTTCTGTTGCGAGCCTCGTTTGAAACCATTTTCGAATAAACATGATACTTTTCAATAATACCGACACGTGCGTCCATTTATTCTCGATAGGAGTTTTGGTCTTTGAACGGTATCGAAAAAAAATGGATCGTTTCATCGCATTTCGAGCAATTTTCATTTCAATAAATGTCAACATTAATGGATTATATTATTAGGAATCGGTTGCAATTTTTCACTGATGTGATTTTTGCAAATTAAAAAATAAATAGCAATCCAGTTGTATTATTTACATCTGCTTTGCTTAAGTTGCTTTTTGTTTACGCTTTTATTTTTCGGTAAACCGATTCTGTCAGATCTTAAAAAAATTTGCTTTTTTTTTTCATTACATGCGCTTCATTTTTGACTTTAATTTTGTGTGATTTTATTAGTAAAATTCAAAATTACATTGTTCAGGAAGAATATAACAAAAAATATATACAAATGAATTGTAAGAATAAAAAATATACTGATTCATCAATGATTTTATTTTAATATTTTGGAATCTTTTGCAAAATTAAACAAATTTAACTACTCATCAGTTAAATTATTACGAATATAAACCATAGTTTTAATCCACAAATTGAGTTAAAATTAGCCTGAGCGCTTTCGATGGTTACACCATCATCCTCGGAGGCGACAATAAAAACGTTTTATAAAAAGTTATTAAAAATAAAAAGATTTTATTGTGGCCTCCGAGGATGATGGTGTAACCATTGAAAGCGCTCAGGCTAATTTTAACTCAATTTGTGGATTAAAACTATGGTTTATATTCGTAATAATTTCATTATGAACTTCCACTCTGTAAACGAAACAACATTAAACTTAATTAATATTCATCAGTTATTTATATATTTATATACAGAATCATTCATTCACTTATATTCAAATTAGAATCTTTCAATCTTAATTGTTTTACAAATGGAGAACTACATATTTTTGTAAAACTTATGTCTTGCCTAATAAAATTATATGATTTATATCTCAATGACTTTTTTTTTGACAGATAAATTCATAAATGATTTAAAGATATTTTATGATAAATTATCGACTGATGCTTGAAATGTGATGGAACGCTCCTTCAAAATTCATAGTCTGTGTAAATCATGAATACGTAATATATCTGGTTGGACAAAAAGTGATGTTTGGCACGGGGTGTGTGTTTTTTAATATATTTTCACAGTGGTGTCATCTTTGAGGCAAGTTCCAAAGCCCGGTTATGGTTTGGGGGCAAGATCGCACACTTTCTCATCAAGTACTGCAGTAAGTTATGGTTTTTAAAAGAAATGTCTTTTTATTTCTGTCGTTGCGTTAAAATAACTCCTGATATAATATGTTTATTTATGTCAAATAGATTTCTAAATTACATTTTTATATCATATCCTTTTCAACAATCATATTTGATCATTTTGTTTATTTTCATTTGAACTATGGAGATTTAAGCAATACAAAAAAATATTAAATTTGGGGTTAAACAATATGATATATTAGAAGGAAATCCAAGATTGAAAGAGAAATTTAAAATATATGTAGGTATATTTTATGGTGATTTGGACACATGGAATGACAAATGAAGGTTGGATGTCTAACTATATTAGTATGCACTGGACTGGTGATAGTTTTTGGAATATTCAATGGTTTGTTATAAAAACTAATTAGTAATTCATTTAACTCAAGAATGTATGAGACACAAATTTGAGCGTGACTTGAGTCATAAAGGGGCCCCTTAATCCCGCATACATGGTCGCAAGCCCATGTGGCTCACCTGTTCTGACTGGTACTCTGGTCGCCTGTGCTCGTGGGCCTGGATTCATGAATCTAGTGAAACCACGATTGCCTTTCTCTTTTGTATCTTAAGTATGTTATTTTAGGCCAATTCATATACATATATTTTCAGATTACAAATATAATCATTTATAAAATTTACAAATAATTAAGTGTTTCAAAAAGAGATTTGAATTAATGAAATAATGTGACACATTTGCATATTAACTGTAATTTTTTCAGACAGTTTTTTCTAGAATAATACCCGAATGCAGAGTCCTAGGTACCTAAATACTAACTCCTAACCTCACTGGAGTATTTAGTATACTTAAGTTAGCAATTGCGTTGCAGAGACATCATTAACTAAATACTAAATATTACGCCAAAATTAAGGTCGATGGCGTAGCATTTCACATTATTGTGTATGAAAAAAAGAAATAGTTAGCTTTCTATGGGCTTAGAAACCTATCTATCTCTTTTCTGACGTCTGACATTTAAAATGTTTTTTTGCTATAACAACACAAACATATGTAACCAACTTCACACTGACAGCTCGATGTCACGATTTTTTTGAAATTCCACTGAATTTTCAGCATCTCATATGGATCGCTGAATACTCTGTTTGGTATTTGATTTGACAAAATTACCAAATACATATTCAACGAAGCCGATAAAATCATCATCCATCGAAAAAATCTCTTATTTTAGTACTAAACCACTCGTAAGGTTCCTCGCTATCAACCTTACTTTTTAACAATTCGCAAATGTTAGTTTACGCCTATGCGCATGCCCTAAGTATTTAGATATGTCTCTGCAATCCAATTCTCATAGAAAAACGTTGTATCATCCTCCAGTTAGGAAGCCACGCACGTGATCTCCTAACTTAAGTGAGCGACTGTGCAGTGAAAACATGATTAGTATTTAGGTAGGACTCTGCATTCGGACCTATGTCTCAAATATTTAACTGTATACATTCATCACAATGTCTTATGTGATGAACTAAAAACAAATTTGTTTCTTATTACAACACACCAATAAGGTGGTATTGTCCTACAATTGAACCTGAATTAAAGAGAGTTTGCAGAGAGGTCAATATCATTGATGAAAGAATTGTATTTTGAACAAGCATTATAGAACAATAGCTTTTCTTTATACAATAACATTTCATGATGTTGGTACATTTTAAAAACAAACAAAAAAATACTTTAGGGTAGTATATATATTTTTTATTATGTTGGTGATAGTAAACTATTAAAAATAGGGTAATTGTTTACAAGTACTGTCCCTGGCCGATCGCAATAATTTTTACGGTGCCACTATTTTTACGACCGGAATTGGCGGGAAAAGCGTTTTCCCGCCAAAAAGTGTCTATTTACACGACAAATTTTCTGACGTCGTCTATGTTTTTAGGTCATTTATAACCATAGAAAGCGCAGATAAATCAAAATACAAAAATATTTACCTTTGTCATTTTTTCAATGGTCACAAAAATGCATCATGGAAACAAACTTGAAGAAAAAATAAATAATATTGGCATCTTATTACATTTACTTAATTTTATAAATCATTTTTTCATCGAGATCTACAATTATAATAAAGTATAAACAAAGGTAAATATTTTTATAACTTGATTTATCCGCGTTTTCTGTGGTTATTTTTGGTTTTCGTCTATGGTTGAGTCATGTAAATAGTTGTATAGATAATAGATAGATGAACGCGTATATATTACAGAACAAATAAAAACTTTTGGCGGTAAAGCTTTAAGAAATTATAAAAAATAAATAAACTTACGAAAAATGTATGGAGGAATCAATTACAATTTGTTAGTTTTCTGACACTCTTTTGAATTGTCGTAACTCACCACTAGGTGGCGATTCTGCCGCCAAACTACTAAGGTTTTGAAAGCAAATTCTTAACAATAATACAATAGGTTGGTTAGGTTTGTATGTAATTATCATTTGGACTCGCGTGAGCTAGTTGCATTAATTATCAGAATGAGTCATAAATTTTTCAAGAAATGAAAATGTGAGTATAACTTAAATATTATGTTGTAGTATAATTGTATTGCGCTAGTGTTCAAGTCTGGTGGTGAATTTCGGAAACTTGAGTAGAGTCAGGAAACTAACCATTTTTACTATGGATTCCTTCATACATTTCTCTCAATTTTATTTTATAATTTTTCAAAGCATGACCGCTGAATAAAATTTATTTTCCTGTAATATATACGCGTTTATCTATCTATTGATATAAAAATTATTACGATCGGCCAGGGACAGTATACTTGTAAACAATTACCAAAAATAGTCCTTTTGTGATAGATTTATCATTGTTTTAGTATAAATTTAAGAATTTTAAATTAATTAAGTGTTGCAAAAGTAATAAATAAAAACTAAATTTATTTGATATTTTACAGGGCGACTTTTCGTTCAGTGGTCTCGGTGATAAGACTCACAGCACTGAGTTCTCAAGTGGAAAATCCGACAGTAAGTTTGTGTATTTAACTTTGACGTATCTATTTTATAGTCTAATAAGATTTATTTGATACTAACAATCTCGTAGTTGTCACTGTTCAAAAACATGAGCTAGAATATTTGATAGTATTGGATCGTACAAATTTAATCTGGAAGCCTCAACTGTATATTAGAATTAATATTGTACACGGATTAAAGACTAAATTAACATTTCAAATTCATGGAAGGATATCAAAAGTAATGGGTTACTTTAATTTTATCAAATGACAGAATTTGACATCAAATCACTTGTTAGTGTTGACATCAAATAATTAGTAATTTAGTGTCACTACATGACAATAAATGGTTTGCTGTCACATTGTTTTGTTTTGACATAAAATAATTAGTAATTTAGTGTCACTACATGACAATAAATGGTTTGCTGTCACATTGTTTTGTTTTGACATAAAATAATTAGTAATTTAGTGTCACTACATGACAATAATGGTTTGATGTCACATTGTTTGACACTCAATCACCGGATATCACTGTATTTGAAATCTATCTATGATATAACGGGTACCTACTCAGTTTATCATTCGACAATCGGCTGTGAATTAGTAATTCATATTTTTTTTCAAAAAAAAAAAAGTAATTTATATTTATGACTGTCTCAAATATATATTTTATATTATGCTTGCTTTTTATTCTTCTTTAAAGTTGTACTTTTATAATTTAAGGCATATAAAAAATAATCGTAATAATAATTCTCACTCACAAAACTAATACATAAATCCTAATCAATCGAATGATCTAATATTATATATTATGTATATTTTGATTGTACATATATAAAACAAATAATGTTTCCAATTAATTTACGTATGACGACTTTTGTACATTTTAACTTTTCTTCTTTTTGCATTTTTAGTTAATGTGCATTTATACATAATAATAATATGAACAGCTGTTGAACAAAGTATTGGAGTATTTTGTTGTTGTAGTATAAAGGGTTGGGTAGTTTTATAATTGTATTTAGTTTTACTTTTCATTAAAAACGTAAAGAACGTTCAACGGTAAGACAGTTAACAACAATTATTTACGTAAGGTTTATTTTTTTAAGGTTCAGTATAATATTTTTAAAACACATTAAATGTCCAGAATCCGAGAATTACTATATTACTTTTGATAGTATGTTTTTTTATCTTCTGTTGTATTATACATTACATGTTTTTATTAGCACTTGTTTTTTTGTTTATTTACATGTGTCCTCTTTTTGTGTCTTCCGTTTTTAAATCCTACATCATAGATAGTCATAATTACTTGCATACATAAGTATGGATTTATGCATATTTTTATATAAGATTATTTATCAAATATTCCTGTTGTTAGTGCAGGAATATGAATCAAATATTCATATTTTTACTGTATGAATACTTACTATATTACAATAGTATTTTTTATTGAAAATTACCGGAATATATATTAAAAATTCATATTTGTTCTACAGGAATATTTACCTATAATTAATATTCCAAATGCAGGAATATTCGTCAAAAAATTCTATTTTTACCCTAAGAATATTCATATTGCAGTAATATTTTGGTTTTACATTGCCCAAATATTTGTTGAATATAATATTGCCGTATATTTAAAACTTAAAAATTAAATTTTACTAAATGTATAATTGCTTAAAAAACATAAAACTTTTAATACTTTTGCTATGCATAAAAAAGGAGTTTTATATATGTGGCGGGACTATTGCCTGTAGGCAATTTCTGCCAGTCAACCACACTTAGGATTTAAATTTGTTTTTGTAAATTATTGGTATTATTGTCTGTCAGGGTGTGTACATAAGTATTGAAAATGTAATTTTTAGGTACTTGCCTTTAAGATATCGTATAGTATTTAATTATATTATGTAAAAAAAAAATAAGATATATTTACATTGCTTCTGCTTGTTTCTTATTTGCGGCGACTCTTCAGTTTCTGGTGGATCCATCACGGATGTGGACAGAAGTGCGATGGTAAGATAAAATAATCTTTTATTCATTATTTAAATAATATGTATATTTATATCACAGTATTCTTTAATCATCTCATTTTGATGCCGCCACTCTAGTTCTTGTCTGTTCCAACATTACGTTTATTTAAAGTATCAGTGAACAATATCATCATTTTAAGTAATCAATTTCAGTATTATTATGAGTAAAATAAAAATTTGAATTTAAATTTTAACAGGATATTGTAAAAAAGCGTTGAAAAAAAGCAAGTTATAAAATTTCATTTCAATAGTGTAAATTATGAAAAAAAAATGTGCTAATTTTTATGAAACAATTTGGCACTTTTATTATTTTATTTTGATAACGAAAATTTGAGGTATATTTACTAAAATTCATTGAAATAAAGTGAATATTCAATACATTTATATATTTTTGGAAAATATGCTTTGGTAGAAAATTATTCATTGTTTTGGTTTGTTGAATGTTTAGCTAATTTTTTGGCTAATAAATATCACAGAATACCTGTAGTGTTATATCAACATTTATTTATTTGTGTACGTGGATTTTATAGAAAACTTAAATAAAGAATCCTTTTCTTTGTCGAGAGACTATGTGTGGTTTTTTGGGTATGGAAGAACTACGGTTATTTGTTAATTTTATTGTATATTGAACATTTGATTTCTAACTAAAATAAATGTTTTATAGAGGAGTAAAATTTGACAATCAAAAAATCTAGTGACAGAAAAATTATTCGAAAAACAATTATTCGAATGCTCAATTTTACGAAAATCAATTTTACGAATGGCAATTATTCGAATCACATTTTTTCGAAAAACAATTTTCCGAACACACAATTATCAGAAATTACAATTGTTCGAATTTTTATGACGTCATATTGGTAGTATTGTGAGAGGAATAAACCATAGATTTTTACTATTATATACCAGATGTCGTAGTTTGCAAATTTTGTATGAAACGAAGTGAGGCATTTTCCGGGGGATTTTTGACGTTTTAGTGCATCGTTTTTCCATAGAGAATAACGACTAATGTACTTAAATTGTTTTCAGATTTATTTGTCGTAAAAAACACTTTGTTTATTTAGATTTATAGAAAAGTTATTTAGGATGTGTTGAAATGTAAGGAAAACTGAAATATAAAATCTATGGAATAAATAACATGGCGACGCACCACGCTGTCAAACATCAGTTATTAAAAATGTGCAAGCATACGTACCCAACAATAATACAACAAGTAATAATTGTCTTCACCGAATATATTTTACTGGCAACAAATATGTCAAAAGAGGCAACATAATGACACAAAAATATATTAAATTCGGTCAATTGGTTTTCCAACAAATGTTAGTTCGAATAATTTGCTTTCGGACAATTGTCATTCTGATAACTGATTTTCGAAAAATTGTTATTCGTACAATTGCACATTCGAACAATTGTGTTTCGAAGAATTTTCATGTAATCAAAAAATCTATACGAAGCTATTATTAATATTTTCCGAGTTAACTTTATGGCAATATTTTTTAATTTTTTAATTCACTTTGTTTAAAACATAAATGAGTTCTTTTATATGACTGGTTTCAAAACCACCGCTTCTATAATAAAACGAGCATTTTATTATTATGTCTTCTTAGAGTTTCACCCAGAATCGTTTGTCGACATCCAAAATAAAATATAAATGTGTTATGTATGATTTTCAGTCTGTGTAAGAAATAAATCTTTCAGAAATCAACTGTTGACTATACATGTTTATTTATATAATATCATTTTATTGCATGTACCTAAAAATTTAATTAACACACTACTTATATGGTTTGCTAAAAACTTAATGGTTAGGTAACATTTTTAACACAATATTATGATGTAACGTAATTAACATACATATTTGTATATTGAATGTTTTGGATTGTAAATAATCATTTTAGATTATTTCTTTTATATATTGTGAAAATAAATGTGCATTTCTTCAAGTATTTTTAAGAACAAATAATATAATGTATTTATCGTCTACAAAGTAAAACACTTAAAAAAACCAACTGTTTATGACATTTGTGCATCCACCCTATCATGTTAAATTATTGAATGTTACACATACAGCACCTATCAATCGCTTTTTTGTTCACTTCTTCAACTAACACTCTATACTGTGTCTGTACAATCTGTGGTTTTGTTTGGTTATGCACCGAGTCACTGTGTTATACATTTGTCTGGAATTTATTTTTGTATTCATTTATTATTTTTATCAATATTATTATAGTCAGGATGTGAGAAAATGAATGCATTTTGTTGCGTGTATTAATAAAAGATATTTTTAGTCAAATAAAAATACAATTATTAATAAAGAAAATGTGTCATGTGAAAACATTTCCAAGAATTTGTAAAATATCTTTAATTAATTACACTTTAATTGATTGTCGTTAGTATGATGCATTTATAATAGGCAAGAGCTGATCATTTTTTTTATTTATAGAAAGTCAATATCTACAACATACTTAGAGAAATTAGCTTTCATTTAATTTTATTTAAATTTGCCGACCACTGGCACAGTTGGTAAGCCTTTTGGCTTCTGTGCAGGCGTCCTGGGTTCGATTTATTTAAATTCATTTCTCACATAAATATATTGCTTTTCTGGGCTGAAAACACTGGCTAGTCCGTAGAAATTGCCATATGGCAATAAAATCACCACTTGCGTAATTTGTTGTATTAAAAGGTGACGAGTATTTTGAATTAATTTAATCTTTGAGAAACATACGAGAATAACAATATTTTAAAGACAAATTGGTATTATAGGTATTCTATGAACTTTATTATGAATTCTTCAAATCTAATTCTTAGAATTACAACTCTGACACAGCTCACTGTGCCGGCTCATTGTGTTAACTCAAAATTGCGCCATGGTGCAACTAAATGGAATGCGCGTAAACTGCGTTGGCTTTCTGACTTCACTGAGCGAGTCAGTGACACAATCACACAACACATTTCCAAGCAACTCATTGACTCTGGTAGCTCACTACGCTACACCGGTTCATTGAGCTAATAATAAAAGTAAAATATTTTTTATTTTATTAATACATAGAACCAACAGGTTATAATAATATTAATAAAGGTATATTAAATTACAAATTATGTTATAAACCTTTTAAGGCTCTCTTTAGTAGGTACAATTTGTTTGGTAATTGCTGAAGGGAGAAAAAAATATTAAAATATGTAGGTATTGTATTGTATATAAGTAAGGTTTATTTAGGTATTCATTATATTTCCAGTACTCACTTATAAATATCACTACTTTTATGATTCTACTTTTCATTCCTTCTTTAATTTAAAAAAAAACTCAACAAGAAGTCGGTTAAAAAGCGGGCAACTCAACATCTTAACACCTTTCAAATTTCCACAGTCCTGAGCTAACTGCGCTGTGCATTAACCCATTTTGAAGAAGTGAGTTAACACACCCGGCGCAATGAACTGAATTGACTCAATTGCGCGGAGCAGCATAGTGTTACACGGCTCTAGTATTTTTCAACGGATATTTTACATTTCATCTTTGTCATTTTCATTAGGTGTTGTATACATGATTTTTTTACGCCTTTCCAATATACTGACTTTCTTTTGACTGTCTCCTCTTAGACCGCAGCTGAGATACCGGTGTCTTCGACGTTTGTGGGGGTCCTTCGAGCCGGCGCCCCCCTCCCCCCCCACCGCATGGGTTCGGGGGGAGTGGGGGGCAGCGGAGGAGGGGGTGTCAGACGCTCGCTGCCCAACATGGCACACTCGCACCTGGTGCACGAGCCGGCCAAGATATACCCGTACCATCTGTTGCTCATCACCAACTATAGGCTGCCGCACGACGTCGACAGGCTAAATCTTGAGGTACGCAGGTTATATTATTAAATTATATAATTAGTTGCCTATTATCCATCATCCATTATTGTCCAAAAAAATATCGTTAAAGAAGTTTCAAACAATTTTTTAACGTCTCAATAAACACGAAGACTCAGGGTTTCGACCTATCATCGGCTGTTTTTTTTTTTAAAAGAATATGTTCTTGTTAAACAAGTACATATACATCTTCCTATGTTCCCTAAAATAAGCATAAATGCTTGTGCTATAGGTGAACGAAATGATTGTGATCATTTTATGCACTTGCGCAACATTCACCAATTATGCCATCTAATTGAGTTCCCTATTAATCCAATTTTCGGAAGTTCTATAACACCATTGCCATCTATGAAGTGACGAAGAAACTTTTTTGTAACAACATCTATTAAAAAATTGGTTTGTAAACAATGAAAAGATTAAATATGTAAGCAAAGACGTCATGTTTGTGGATTTTTTAAAATTTCATTTGTGTTTCTAAGTATTATTATAGTCAATGTATATTCAACACCTTATATTACAAAAATATCATGGAAACAACAGATGACATAATTTTGAACTTTGAAAATGACAGATACAATCGATATACAAAGTTATAATAGGTAATAACTTTGTCGGCCTTCGTGGATCAGTTGGTTAGATGTCTGACTGCTGAGCCAAAGGTCCCGGGTTCGATTCCCGGTGGAGACACAATTTTTAATTGTGTTTTCAGTCTGGATCTGTGAGACGATTAATATCTTAAGTCTCCAGAATGTGGCAACTTGTTATTGGGTGCGTGTTGAATTGATGTTTGACATAGTACCTGTTAGTTGCCTGAGATGCAATACTCAAATAAAATAAAATAAAATTAAGAAGAAGTTAAGATGGCAGAAATTGAGTTCTCAAAATTAGGCTGTTTTTAGTGTCTCTTAGGTAGTTCTATTTTAGATGGTGAAATCAAAATTCACAATAGGAAGTACTAAAGAGTCGGGAAACATTGATGAAGTCGACCATTATATAAATTAAATAATTAAAATTATTCTTCTCTCCAGTGCTATATTTATTAAATATAAAAAAAACACAAATATTTATCTTGTCCTTTTTTTTCAGCGTCACCTGTCAGATGCTGAATTCGAAGCGATCCTTCAGTGCGGTCGTGTAGAATTCTACCGTCTTCCACAATGGAGACGTAATGAGATCAAGAGGCGGGCCTATCTATTCTAAACAATAAACATTATTACATCATTAAAAAAAAAAAACATTTAAACAAACGTACATCATGAATATATAACTAAACGTACATACCCAAATATAGCTTATAAGGTATTAATTTTACTATATTATATATTTTCATTCACTATCATTTACTATATTATTATCATCATTATTAATGTGTACTTTTTTAGTTTATAAGTCGCACTGTGAGGAGACAGTGCAATAATTGATTACAATGATTTTCTATACCAATGACTACGATGAAAGGAATTATTATTATTATAATTGTTACAGATATTATATATTTCTGTATTTTACCATGCAATTAAATATTTTTATAATTTAGGCCTTAATGATGTCGTATACTTTTGTTTTTAATTGGTTTATTTGTTTCAATTGTAAATTTAATAATACATACAACACTCGACAATGTCCATTGGTAAAATTTGGATTTGTCAAAATTATTTAAATCTTTAAATTAATTGAGTCAGATTTAAAAAAAAAACCGAGTGAATAAGAGTGTTGTGTATATTTTATTTTGAATTCCAATTGAATTCTATCATATTTTAATTTAATTCAGTCATAAAAGTTCCATTATAATCAAATTCCGCTACTAATACTAATCTAATACTCTTACAACAGTTACATTCTTATCCAATGCTGCTACAATTGTAAATTACAATCAGTTACTTTCTATCTGAATTCTGCCAAGATAATAACAATCTAGTGAATCTTTTTTAATGTATAATTCTTTAATATGTAACTTTTGCATTCTGTCACAAATGTTTCTTTGTTACAATAATATACCTACATTATTTTTATTATTTTCGACCACTGATTTTATATTGTATTAGTTCATACTAATGTATGTGAGACTAAGCTCTGTATAATTTCTCTCGGTAAAATAATAGAAAAATCTTTATTTGTGTACAAAGTATTACTTTATAGTTTCATTACAATTTTTTTCTTCCATTAAATAACTAAATGATATTAGTATATCCAGTTAATAATTGACAATTCTCTTCCAAAATAGTACTCAAATTTTTTATTCCTATTTTATATTAACACTTATTTGGCATATTTTTCCTCTTGTTTAGTAAATTGTAATTTTTAATTATATGTTTATTTTTCGTTGTTGATTCACTCACCAATGCTTATTTTATTCATTCACTCGAAATCAGAGCATATAAAGGAATTCGTGAGGTGTATTAATTTCGTTTGGAAATGAGATAAAAATATTGAGTCTTAAATATTATCGTTACGTACGAAATGGATATGTTTATTTACACTCTCCGGTTCCTAATTTAATTAGTTATTTGTATATCATGCTGAATTTAATAAACCCCGTTATTTGTTTGTCACAACGTGTTCACAAGAATCAATAACATACGAAATGCTCAAATTTTTTCTGAAGAGTGAGAGGACATTGATTAAATTAATTGTAAGGGAAGGGATATATACATGTTGTTAGAATACCTATTTATAATTAGTTTTCATTTCGGTGAATCACTTAAATTCCGTCTTCCCATCTGAGTCCAATCAATATTATTCGCAATTATTTTAAAATTCTTACTAATATGTATGTCCACATACAGTATGTGGACACATATATTTTTAATTTTTATGTTCTCAGTTAAAATAATAGACTAATGCAACATGTTGTTTATTTTAACATTTTAACAATAATAATTTATACAGTGCCGTTTGGTGATACAAGATCATTCCAAGGGCTCTATAACTCAATTGTCGGAATTCTTGGCTCCATGAAACAATAAGTCTAATTCTATAACTTTTTATGAATTTACATAATTTTATATTCTGTAACTGACATTGTTCCTAAAACTAAAATTTGTAAAATTGATATAACTAATTCGTGGCTTACTTCAAGTAAAAACAATCCTATATAAGAACGTTCCTATTTCAGCGTTGTAGAATATCATCATGGACTTGGGTATAGAAACGCACCTATTTTAGCTGAAACATTCTTTAAAACTTATTGAATCAGACATAATTAACTAAATGTGTCTGCTCTGAGCTCCTATATATGTCAGAGGTTCATTTATTCCACTTTAAAAGTCCATTTACTCCGAAGCTATGATCATAGTAAGCCACCTTATTGATCTACTCTGTACTCTGTGGTCCAGATGATTTCAATGTAGGATATTTTCCTGATGGCACATTCTTTGACAAGAAACTTTTGTATTCACTCCGTACGACATGTTTTATATCCCTGTTGTTACAATTAACCCTCTGCGGTGCATTCAAAACATATTATGTACAATGGTGCTATATTATCAATCCAGTGGTGTTCAAAAATGAAAATGATTCTCAAGTGTGTAATGTAAGATTATTAATATTTGAAACAATGTCATCTAACATCCTCTAAAGGGATTGTCTTTTTTGACTCTTTTATATTGAATTAATATTATTTTTAACATATAAATCTTGACATGTCTCAAAATCCATACTAAGTTTTTTTTTATTTGAGGCACGTATTTTCATTTGAGGAAGCAAATATAAAGTTAAGAAAAATAAAACCTATTTTTTTTAATTATCCAGATGTTTATTTGATACTGTTTTGTCATACCAATTTTTAAAAATACATTTTAAAAGTTTTGTACTTGTAGATTAATAATTCTCAATGATCATGTTTGGTTGAAGTTTTTTTATCATCATCTTTTGCTATTGATTTAAATACCAAGTAAGAATTTTTCTAATCTATTGATGATAATTATGTGTCAATGTTTATCTCCCAATGGTACATATGAATCCTTATGTGACAATGTATATCTCCCAATGGTACATTTGAATCCTTATGTGACAATGTCTATCTCCCAATGGTACATTTGAATCCTTATGTGACAATGTCTATCTCCCAATGGTACATTTGAATCCTTATGTGACAATGTTTATCTCCCAATGGTACATTTGAATCCTTATGTGACAATGTCTATCTCCCAATGGTACATTTGAATCCTTATGTGACAATGTTTATCTCCCAATGGTACATTTGAATCCTTATGTGACAATGTCTATCTCCCAATGGTACATATGATTCCTTATGTGACAATGTTTATCTCCCAATGGTACATTTGAATCCTTATGTGACAATGTTTATCTCCCAAAGGTACATTTGAATCCTTATGTGACAATGTTTATCTCCCAATGGTACATTTGAATCCTTATGTGACAATGTTTATCTCCCAATGGTACATTTGAATTCTTATGTGACAATGTTTATCTCCCAATGGTACATTTGAATCGTTACATTTTGACACATTTATCATCAGTAGAACAACATAATTTTCTTTGTGTCAAATTTTATTGTTTTTACATGCCAATAGATTTTAAGATTGTGTCTATAGGTTTTTTATTAAGTTTTTACATAGGAGGATGTGGTAAAAAAAGGGATATTGAATAAAAAAATCTAAAAAATTATATACCTTGATATTCCTTAGCATAATAGAGCAATATGCGCTTTGTATATCGCATTTAACATATGAATTTGCTTCTCCGATGTGTATGTATTTTAGTATGTGGAAGCTTATTTTGTAAGAACACGCCTATCTGTGTGTATCAAGTGAAATATTTTTCACTTTGTGTGATAGTTTTCACTGCGCGTGATAGTTTTCACTTCGCGTGAAAAAAAAAGGCGCGTGATAAAAAATGGTATTTTTTTCACATTTTTCACGCATGTAAAAATTGACATTGTATTGGAAGCTTGACGTGCCTGAAGTATGAAAAAGATTGAATTTTATATAGTTCATGTTCATAATATAAAAATATAGATGAAATGCCTTTAAATTTTTAATATTTATCTGTACTGAATGTAGCTTAAAAACAATATTATAATTCAATGTTATTAATTTGCGAGTATACTTTTCTACTTCATTTTTAGATTTTCAAGAGACTTGTCTAGTTCTTGGGAACTATGTAAAATATTTCAGAGCTTCTACTTATTACGGTTATTATAAAACAACTGTTTTTTTTTATAAGTACCTACCCTTTTTATTTCACTTGCACTCCTAACTATGAATATGGCACAATCATACAAAGATGTAATTAATTTTACGCCCCAATATTTTCTACTATTTGTACCCTTTTTCATATTAAAATGTATTTTATTGGAATAGAGAATGTTTAGGAGTTTTTCCATAATTTTCATTTTATAATTTTGACACTTATTTTTGGAACAATTAATTTTTCAAAGTTCTTTTATGTTCATTATTTGCTTTGGAAATTCTCCATTTTGCTTCATAAATTTTTTCTTTTCAGTAATTTTGAATGTCATCAGATTTGTCAATCCTGTTATTTAAAACAAATTCATTGTTTTAAATACAAATCTAATTTAAATTTGAATAAAAATTTTAATGTTCGTTGTATATATTTATTTATAGACTTTTTGGCGTTATTTTAAAGTTTATTTTTGTATCATGATCATGGTCTTATGTCTGTAATTGATGTGCAATTTTTCAGTTAGAAATATTGAATTATTCAACAAAATATATTAAGCTATTCAACAAATTATATTGAACTATTCAACACTGAATATTGTATTTATCAATTTTGACCTGAGACCATAGTTTCATTGTCAAGCTATGAAGAGTTTTAATTGGGGAATTAGTTCTTTTATTTACTGACTTACCAAGCCCTGATAATATATTGGTGTCTATTAGTAATTTCCTTGATATAATTTGTGGTGTATGTTTGATGGGAAGTATATTTATAGAATACGATGAAGCTGTACTATTTTTTACTTTGGCTAGTCTTAAAAAATAGATATATTGGTGTATTTTGTAAAGTTGGTTTGTTTGAGGAGAATTATTTGAAGCGGGCCATTAGAAGAGTTATATTTTAGATCGATAAAATACGGTCACATGCGATTATTACATCATTTTCTGTTCATATGCAATATGAAATAAAAATGACATAATTTTCACATGAGATTTATTCTATCAATTCAAAAATGTGAAATTTCGATAGAATCAAAAATTGATGCTTTAAAGCTATAAATACTACCAACCTTATGTGTGCGTTATTTAAAAACTATGCATATTTTCTGTACGGTAAAATATCCAGTGATGTATAATTTGAAATAATTAAGATTTGACACTATTTCCAACATCAAATTTAAAATTTTTACATACATTCGAATATTTTTTTAAAATCAATATTGATAAGTAAATTGATCAAGTTTTAAGTTTTACTCTATACTTATTAGACACTAATCAGAAAATATATTCAAGTGTCTATTGAATATAACTTAATTGTAAAACATAAAACTTACCTGATCAAGACAATTTTTTAATTTGCTAACGAGTTCCATAATGTATTATCACTTTGCCAGTTTGATTTTATATCTGTCGTGTTGCCATAGTGGCCGCCATAATTTTGTGAGATGGAATGGAGGTCATTTTTTAATTATTTCGAAGTGTGCAGTATCGAAAAGAAAAAATGAATATATTAATATATTTTTACTAGATATTTATTTTAGTTTTTACCTGTCTAGTTTGTAATTATTATGATATAATTTGTTATGTCCAAATGAAATAAGGAATACATGTTTGCTGAAAATATTTCGTGATAATCCTATTTGTTTTTATTTTTAATTCTTTTTATTATTATATTCAAATTCAATTTTATCTTACGTTAATGAAAAAGAGAAATGGATGTCGTTCTATTTGAATTTTATCCAATTAAAAAAAATATATATTTAGGTATTCAGATTTAACAAATTAATACAGATTCAAGTAAGTATCTAAATTAAACATTTTTTTTTATTATTTACTTAAAGGTATATTAGATAGTTAGTTTTTTGACTTTGTTTGAATAAAAAAAAATATGTTTTCTAAATACCTACTTAGTTTATGGTTCTAGAATTTTCTTATTTTTCCTTCCTTTTTTTCTTCTTTTGTTAAGTTAAACCTGTTTTCCTTAATATTATAATTTTCAATAAATTCATTGAGGTCATGTAATTGAACATGATTGACTATTTGTAAGGAGAATTTTCAATTAATTTGTTATTTTAATAATGATTTAAAAAATTAGACATAGTAGGTACTTACTTTTTATTTTAAATAAATAAATAAACACTACCTAGCACCCTGCGCGAGTGGAGAGTTTTCTGTCATTTGGCAATTTCTTAAAATATTGTTTCTGATTCATATTGATGGCATTCCATTTCTCAAACTTAAATGTTATTTTTTTAGGTAAGTGTATGTCATATTCTCTCTTCTAAGATAATGTCTTATTTCAAATATTTGTACTATTTATATAGAAGCTCATCTTAAAAATGTAACATCTTATTGATCTGTAATAAATTTTACAGTCGGTTTAGATTAAACTTCAATTCCTTGTAGTTTTATTTTTAAAATTCCATGGAAAAAAGCTATATTTTAATATTTAATTCAAAAATCTATTTATTTTATTTTCGTTTTGTTAAATTGTTTTCAAAGTATATTTACATAATGACATACATAATATAATATTATTGTGATGCAAAAAAAAAAAATGCATTTTTCATGTATTTTGTTTTACTTTTATTTTTGTTGTAATTATTACACCATTTGCAAATTTAGAATGATATATTGGAAAATAAATCATTTGCTTAAAAGTTTTGTTTTAATCACTATATGTGCACGTAAAACATGAATATGGAAATGAAATCACTCATGTAGTAACACCAAATGCAGTTCTATTGAAAATATATATTTTTTCTCCTCACTATCATGGAGTAGTGGAATATTATGATTTTTACAATTTTGAATCATATTTTTTAAATTTAGACCTAATCTCAACAACTCTGTGGATCAAACCCAGGATGTCTGAACAGAAGTTAAACGGCTTACCAATTATTTTAGCTTGGATTCCAAGCCATTAAGCCAAAAAGTAGATTTGATAGCAAAAACAGCTTCTGAACACAAAAGTAATAAATATAATATGTATTACATTTATCTGACATTTTGTAGAACCTATACAAAACTTGTATAATAATTGGCAAGAATATTGGAATATCTCTTCCAAATTCAAGGGAAAATATTATGCTTCCATTCATAACACAATCCCAAAAGTTCCATGGTTCAAAGAAACCAAATCTAGCAAGTTTGTTATATCATCAATCTCTCGTATGCGCATCGGACACTGCTGTATCAAAACACATCTACTGAAATTAAATATAGTAGAGGAAGCTTCTTGTGACTGTGGATTGGAGGAGGAAACTTTGAACCACGTTTTCTTCAATTGTGAAAAATACCCCACAAAGGAATTCTACTTTAAAATAGCATCGATTAATCCCCTTCCAACAAGATTAGAAACGTTACTTCATAACATAAATCAAAACACTTTAAACTTATTTTGCATTTTTTTAAATGAACATAAAATATATTCTAAAGGGGTTAGTTCACTAACCCAACAGCTGGAAACAACAAGAGAGTATGAGCCGTAGTTTACAATAATTTTTAGTATCGATGCGTACATGAAGATTTCATCTGCCTGAGAAGTCCACAAAAAGGTGAAAAAGCTAAAAAATAACTGTGCCACGGTGGTCGGCACTAATATAAAATTGGGCTCGCAAAATAACCAGTTTCAAAACAGAGGAGGGAATGTTCTCTAGGAGTCCAGGGAGACAAGTCTGGTCCAACTGGCGAAATCAAAACCCTCACAACTACCCATATCATGTATATAATTATTATATGGAGTTCTAGTAATATCTTTAGATGTCATAGAACTCCATATGATAATTCTTCTTCTTCTTCTTTGTCAGCTATCCTCTCCACTGCTGGATGTAGGCCTCCTCCAATGAACTCCATCTCTCTCGGTCATGTGCTTCCCCCAGCCAACCCCTTCCCGCAACCGGAATGATATCGTCCACCCATCTTTTTTGTGGTCGCCCTACCGGTCTTTTATTTTCCCACGGTCTCCATTTTAGTATTCTGGGTGTCCACCTCTCGGTACCCTGTCTTGCAACATGCCCTGCACACTGCCATTTCAACTTTGCAACACGGTCTGCTATGTCAACGACTTTTGTTTGGCGTAAATGATATATGATATGATAATTATTTCAATAGTACCTTCAATGAAATATTCAAGATATTTTTACTTATTTCGGGGATAGTTTTGATAATAGGTATATAAAATTTAATCAGACACGCAAATTGAAATATTTTTTTTATTTACAGTGAAAAGTCTACACATGCATGTTTCAAAGAAAAACAACAAGAAATTGACATGTATTATTTTTAAACATTTGAATCACAGTTCAAATTTTACTTTGTATGAAAAATATGTAATTATATAATAGGTATAGATACTAACAAGGTATGACTGACAAATATATGGAAAATATTTTATGAAATGTTGTCAATATTTACAGTATACGGAGTAAAACTCTATTGTATCGTAAGGGCCTAGTCAGCCGAAACCGTTGTTCAGATACAAAGAAAATATATATTGTCGCTTAAGGTCTATGACACTGCGTAAGTCAATATCGGCAACTTTACAGTTGAACAAAAAAAAAACTATTTAAAATTCTTATTACATGTCATTTAAATATACTTTCTTTTGCAATACTAATAAAAAAACATGCCAACGCGGCTTTGTTTTTTTATATTTTTTTCAAATTTCATATAAGAATTTTAGAAAGTTTTTTGTTCTACTGTAAAGTTGCTGATATTGACTTACGCGGTGTTAGACCTTAAGCGACGATATGTAGAACCTAAATCAATTTTGATTAATTTTTAAATACCTAGTATTCCTGTGAAATACAGTAGGTATGTTTAAAATACAGTATGATGTATTCAGTAAGTTGAAATACAGCATGATGTATACAGTAAGTTTGAAATACAGTATCTTAAAAATACTGATGTGACACCTTATTCAAATAAATAAATCAAATAAAAGACAACAATTTTGTTGCAAATATTATTATCATTAAATTGCATTAAATTGAGAAATATTCTGATACATAAAACAAATTACTTTTTTTTTTTCTATTTGAAAAGTCTATTAGTTTTACCCCACAATTTATTGAGAAAAATAGCAGCTCAGTCATTTTAAATAATTAAGCATCAATATACTTAAAAATATTTACAAAGAGTTATTTGTTAAAGTCATTATATATATACATATTTGACTTTTGATCGTGTACCAGCATTTTTATTTTTTATAAAATTACATTATAATTTCTGGTTTGTATACAATATACAGACAAATAGTGTGACAAAATACAATGTGTTGTTTTATTTCATATTATTACTATGTGTTAAAATGATTTTTTATACAAATATGACATGTGCTCACTAATCTTTGTATACCTACAAATGATTTACAAAATAATCCTTCTAATAATTATCTGTAAGTTACCTTAAAATTAAAATTATGAGTGCCAAACAAAAAAATAAAAAAGCTACATATTTTAAGGGGGCATATAAACCTAATCACCCCAATTTCAAATCAAATTCCTCAAATATGTTAAGTAGTGTGTTTCTAGAAAAATTAGTATAACTTTTTACAACATTTCTCTAGTGAATGTTCGTCACACAATTTTAAAATTCGGCCTAAATTCCCCTAAAAAAAATATTCAAAATATCCTTTTTTACGGCATTATTTTAAAATAACTCCATAAATATGTGTCTTAGAGAAATACATTTTTTATATGCTTAAAGTGTGCATAAAATCAAAATGAATGACCAATAAAGTTTTTCATTTCAACTAAGGTTTGTTCTTAAAACCCAAAAATCAATAAATTTTGGGTTTCCGATAGTTTAAATTACGTAAAAACATTTTTCAACGCATGCGATAGTTATCCTTACTAAAGCGTAACTTCATAGTGCATTAGGTGATTTTAATATATTGTTTTCAGTCACTAGATAGTTATATGTCCTCTTAAATATAAAAATTAATAAAATTGAACTCAACGATTGACGAAGTTTTTATTTTGTAGAATTCCATTATAAATTATGTCTATAATTAAAAGTAAACCACTTTTTGATTCTACATGAATTTTATTATGTGCGATAGGCCTATTTCGCCTTGTTAGGGCATTAAAGCTAGTAAGCTAAGCTAGTAAATGCCCTAACAAGGCGAAATAGGCCTATCGCACATAATAAAATTCATGTAGAATCAAAAAGTGGTTTACTTTTTTATAGACATAAAATTGAACTCAGTTCAATTTATGTCAATAATTGACATAAATTTATTTTGTCATTTAATTGATTGAAATATTTATTGACAAATTTTAATGTCTCAGTAGAGACGAAGCAAGAATATATTATAATCAAAAGAGAACCAGGAAGTCAGGCACCTAGAGGGCATACAACCTGTCATCAGCTGGTTTGCGTGATCACTTTAAGAGGACATATAACGCTAAATCTAGTCAATAAAAACATGATAAGTATATTAAAACCGCCTAATACACTATGAGGTTACGCGTTAGTAAGGGTAACTATCGCGTGCATTAAAAAAGGTTTATAAGTGATTTAAATTATCGGAAATCCAAAATTTGTTGATTTTTTGCAATTTAAGAATAAATAAGAGAAACGAAAAATCTTTATCGGTCATTCACTTTGATTTTATGCATTATTTTAGCATATACAAGATTTATTTCTCTACGACACATAGTTATGGAGTAATTTAAAAAAATGCTGTAAAAGAGGATATTTTTAATATTATTTCTAGGGGAATTCAGCCTGAATTTTAAAATTGTATGACGAACATTCATTAGAGAAATGTTGAATACACTTATGGTATTTTTTCTAGAAACACACTGATTAAAATATTTGAGGAATTTGATTTGAAATTGGGGTGTTTAGGTTTATATGCCCCCTTAAGCGCTTGTGCAAGGTTGATTTTCTCATATCAATCTATCACGTCTCTATTGTGACATTAAAATATGTCAAAAAAATATCATTGACTCCCGACAGGGAAAAAATCCAATGGTTGCGAAATAAATTTTAAAAATATTCGATTTTTTTATGTATTATAAAAAATATTTGATTGAAATATATTTTTTATCCCAGTTTTAAAACACTCTGTATAAAATATAGTGGCATTGTTGAGATTAAGTGAAATTATCTCTAGGGTGTCCTTGAGATTTTGTGTTCATTGACTGTTATTAACCTTAGGTGAAACAGATTGTATAATAATAATAAAAACTTCCTTGCACCCTGCGCAAGTGCCGAGTTTATAGCCATATGGCAATTTATTCCAACTAACCAGTGTTTCCAGCCCAGAGAAGCAAGAATTGCGTGAGAAATGAATTCAAATAAATTTCTTCTCTGCTGAGGATCGAACCCAATACACCTGCACAGAAGCCATACGGCTAGCCAATTGTGCCACGGCGGTTGGCATTCACTAGAGGTTCTAGTACGAGCAAATTTCGATATGACTTGTCACAAAAAATGTGATACCCTACAACTTGTGGATTTCACAATTTTTTTGTGACATTCCTATCATAATTCGCTCATCCTAGACCCTTAGAACATTTTTGATATAAATTAACAGATTCTATACATTCATCAGAAATAATCAATGATGATTGAAGATAATGTACTATATTTTTTATTGAAACTTTTTCTCTTTAAATTATTCAGTTATTTTCATTCGCACTTTTCAGTGACGAATACAGAGACGCTTGATAATTTTTAATCACTTCATTTTTCGTCTTTTGATATTCCGTGTCTCCCATAAACGTGGACGCCTTCGGGTATTCGTTCATCATTTTGGAATTTTTCAATTTGGGCGAATGGGCTATTCTATTTTTGACATTGTCACTCAGATCTGACGTGACACCGCCAACGTTTTCGTTTTTCGAAGACTCATCGATGTCGCAATCCCTGTCGCTTTTATTGCCGCTGACTTTGAGACTGCTCGCCCTGGTCACAGTCTTCAGAGACTTCGGTCTCAGATTAAATAGACCGATGTCGAAGGAGATTTTATTCTGTTTCTTTTTCAAAGACATGATTTCGCTGTCACTTATGTTGCTAATTCTGTTTTTGTTTGTTGAAATGTCACCTAACCTATCCCTGTTTTTACACTCGCATAGTTTTAGATCACTGCACTCACATTTGATATTTTTGTCACTATCTCCGAGCATGTTTTTACTACAACCACTACTGCTCTCTGATTTGCTCTTAACTCTTTTACTGCTCACAGTTCTCTCTTCGATATATTTGTACATTTCACTTCTAGATTGTTTGTAGTATTCGGTATTTTTCGATTCTAAAATATCACAGCCGTCCTGAGTTCTTTGTGTCACTTCACCTTGATCTTTTCTTTTACTACCACCACTGCTAGACTCATCTTCCGTGTTCTTTTCGTGTAACGAGACGTTCTCTCCCATCGCCATCGCTAGTTCCTTCTCCCATTCCTCTTCTTTGATTTGCCTCTCTAACCTGATCCTCTCCAACTCACGTCTTTCTAGCTCCTTGTATCTGTTGTAGGTGATATATTCAGGAACGGTATTCATCATAGCCGGTTCTAGCGTCGGGGAGTTTTGAGAATCCTGAAAATGAAAAGCATGATTAGAATCAACTACATATTAATATCGAAATTAATCTGTCTAGCTAGATAGTTGTTAAAGATACATTTGCATAAGTTAAAAAGTAGGTACATGATTAAAGGTATAATTTGAATAATAATTATAATAGTGAAAGGTATAATAGTGACCCATTTTAGAATGATCATTATTCATAAAAATATCCCTTATACGATGATTGCCACAAATCATTAGCTAATCGGCCTTCATGGCTCAGTTGGTTAGGAATCTTGCTGCTGATCCAAGGGTTCCGGGTCCGATTCCCAGTGGAGACACAGTTTTTATTTGTGTTTTCGGTCTGGATTTGTGAAATGATAAATATCACAACAAGTCTTCAGAATGTGGCAACTTGTTATTGGGTGCGTCTTAAATTAAGTTATGCGTGTCATTATTTGACATAGTAAGTACCTGTTAGTTGCTCGAGAAGCAACATAAAATGAAATTAAGTTAATCATTTATACACACTTTGTTTTATTTCATTAAAATAGATGAAATACACAAATTAATAATTCAATAGGTATGTATACGCAAGTGGAAAAATGGGGGGCAAGTCTGGTCCAACTGGCGAAATCAAAACCCTCACGATTACCCATATCATAGATATAATTATTATATGGAGTTCTACAATATCTTAAGATGTCATAGAACTCCATATGATAATTATGTCCATGATATGGGTAATCACTAGGGTTTTGATTTCGCCGGTTGGGCCAGACTTGCCCCTAAATACAAACATGAATAATAGTAGTATCCAATTAACTTGGAATTTATTCTAGGACAATATTGTTTTTTTTAAACATATTTCATCCTCCATCTTACCAAATCTAAGCTTCCGACTTGCATGTCTCTGATGGACTTCTGTTTAGCCAATCGTTTCTTCTTCTTATGGAGCGGTTTAGTTTCAACGATCATCTCTTCCAGTTCAAATGTCGGATCGCAGTTGAGGTGATCCTTGGGTGGACAAAAGTCTGGTTTGTACGCCTTCTGGAAGACCAGGTCGAACTCCAGGTTGGACATGGCTGGGATCTTCTTCAACTCTTCTAACGACGAACATCGTCCACCAGGACTCACGCAGAGAAGCTGAAAAAATATACAAATAAACAATTATTAACATGTGACTGTGGAGAGCAGCAGACCACCGCACATCTGTGCAGCTGCCCCTCAAGTCCTGTCAACTGCACCATGCACGATCTTATGGTGGGCAATGATTGTGCTATCGATGTTGCTAGGCACTGGCAAAAGATTGTATAAATGCGTTGCTGACACGATAGAAGAAGAACAATAATTTTCAGGTTTTCTGGACACGATTAAATAATTTAATCAAAACTAGATCACTAAAGAATACGTTATGATATTGTTGATGCCCAAACAAAATTTATAGTATAATTGGCAGAAAATTTCGATTAACTCATCCAAATTTAAGGGAAAACACTATAGCTGCAGTTCGAAATGAAATTCCAAAGATTCCCTGACTCAAAGAAAAATGTAGCAAATATACTCTATCGACAACCTTGGTCACTGTTGTTCCAAGAGTCATTTATTCATATTGGGTGTTGTGGATAGTGAGTGACTCTTGCGACTGTGGGTTGGAAGAGGAAACAATCGACCACATATTTTTCAATTTGTAAAAGGTACCAGACGAAAGTGTTTTACTATAAAATAGGTTCAATTAAAACCCCTCCTAACAAGATCGAAGACTATTGTCCAATATTCATCAAGCAAAATTAAGCTTGTTTTTAAAATTCATAAACGATAACGGATTTTTTTGTGAACGTTCATTTAATACCTGACTCCTTAATGTCGATGCGTAAATAGATTATGTAATTGCCTGAGAATGTCCCTATAAGGTGAAGGAGCAGAAAATTTTTTTTTTTTTTTTTTTTTTTTTTTTTTTTTTTTTTTTTTTTTTTTTTTTTTTTTTTTTTTTTTTTTTTTTTTTTTTAACATGTCTACGTAGGGGACGCCAGCTATTAGGATTTGGGTCCATTGTACTCTTCCGAAGAAGCGCACTACGTAGCGTTGGGAGGGGTTTGCAATCTAGAGAAGAGTTTATTAATTCGGATTTTAAAAAGACCCGGGTTGTACGAAGATGGAAACACAGAATTCGGAAGATCGTTCCACAGTCGGGCTGCTGTGTTAATAAAGGAGTTCGAGAAGCGACTTGTTCGTATATGTTGAAGGTCCACTGTGAATGGATGCTGCGATTGAGTGAAGCGAGTGACTCTGTTGCGAGTGGGTGGAGGGGGGACCAAAGATGCAAGTTCTTCTGAGCAATTCCCGTGGTAGTATCCATAGAATAAACTTAAAATACCGACTCTGCGTCTGTGTTCTAGTGATTGCAATCCATCAGTCAGTGATGGATCATCAATCAGACGTATAGCACGCCTTTGGACAGCGTCGAGGGTATTCAGTAGGTATTGGGGGGCGCCACTCCAGAGGTGACTGCCATATTCAATAATTGGGCGTATTAAAAAAAAAGAAAACAAAATTGAGTTACCCATCAAAATTATTTTATTATAAAATAAACCATTTTCCAATAAGAGTGTAGTCTGCTATCCGAAATAAATAGATTAAAAATACACATATGAAAATGGAATTTTCGAGTGATCTTTCGAACAATGTCTGGCTTCTTAGTATCGATGCCGATGAAGACGTTGAAGACGTGGTAACTGCCTTCTTGATAAAAAAATAAAATAAACACCTCATAGCACCCTGATAGTAGTGTTTATTTAATTGGAACCCAGACCTGCTTTTTACCATCGCCGAAGAAATGGTTGATGGGGGTAACTGTAGAGGTCGCCCCAGAAACAAATATATAGACCAGATAATCGGTGACGTGCTCTGTAGCAGTTACAAAGAGATGAAGAGACTGGCGGACGAAAGAGTTAAGTGGAAAGATCGAGTGTTTGGTGCAGACCAATCCTAGGATTGTGACCCAGAAGCAGAGTACCTAGTGTTTCTAGTCCAAAGAATCTAGAACTGCGAGAGAAATTATTTTCGATAAACATCAATATCCTTTGCCGGTAAATAAAGACTTGACGAAAAAACAAGCGCAGTTTTTTTGTTAATTTTATATATCTTCATATTATGTAAACCTTATCCTTTAATTTTTATTGACGAACTTTTTTTATACATCTCAATAGAGACAAAGTTTGGATATTATAGAAGAGCCAGGAACTCGAGACACCTACAGGGCTTACGACCTGTCATAGGCTGGTTTTTTTTTTTTTTTTTTTTTTTTTTTTTTTTTTTTTTTTTTTTTTTTTTTTTTTTTTTTTTTTTTTTTTTTTTTTTTTTTTTTTTTTTATGTAACCCATCTAGAGACCCTCTCACGTCGACTCAATAGTAGTCCATTGTGATACTTTGCCTGCTAGATGTCATTCCATAGTCCTATCTCCTGGAAGAACTGTAAAATCCTTTGTGGATCGGTGTCTCTGATTTGCTTTTGATCAGCAATATGCAAACCTATTTTCTTTACTCTTGTTTGCATTAGTGGGCCACATTCTGTAAGTAGATGCATCGGTGTTTCATGTTCATCCATGCAGAACCTGCATAGGTACATTTCCGATAGATTCATCGTGCATAGATGTTTATTGAGTCTACAGTGACCAGTTAAGATTCTAGTAAGAATCCTAAGGTTATTCCTGCTCATTGTTAGGATCCGCTTAGAGTGTGTTGAAGAGAATCCTGAAATGAGTGCTTTTGAATGTCTTTGTCCTGGGGTAGATAACCAGAGTTCAGTGGCATTGTTAAGCATTCTTTGGTAAAGTGTTGATTTGACAATACTATTAGCTAGGAGACAGTGAGGCTCCGGCCCATAGGTAGCTATGTCCGCTCCCCTATTTGCCAGAGCATCAGCCTCCTCGTTACCTTTATAATTGGAGTGTCCAGGTACCCATCTTAATGTGATTTTGTTACCATAGTTTACTGATAGAGTCTTCAGCGCTTCAATGCAGTCTAGTACTGTTGATGAAGTTACTGTGTAGGAATCAAGAGCTTTAAGAGCAGCTTGACTATCAGAGTAAATGTATATTCTGTGGTTCTTATAATTCCTTCTTAGGATTTCATAGGCACAGAGTGTTATGGCACATATTTCTGCCTGGAAGATCGTTGCATACTGTCCCAAGTGCTTGTGGATCTTCACCCTAGGCACTTGCCCATATATGCCCGATCCTATACCATTCTTTTTCTTGGATCCGTCAGTGTACCAGGCTGGTTTACGTGATCACTTTATGCTGTATATATTTGAATAGTGTGTAACTTGAATAGTGTGAAAATTGAATGGTGTGTATATAGAATTTTCTCATAAGAAGAAGGCAACTCAATAAGAAGGCATAATTGGTGAAGGCATAGCCGATGACAAATCGCAAGCCCTGTAGGTGCCTTGAGTTCCTGGTTCTCCTATAATATTCCAACTTGGTCTCGATTGAGATGTTAAAAATTTGTCAAAAAATACACATTGATTAATAAAACAGTAGGAAAATGTGATATGTTACCCTTTTGATAAGATCAGCCAACTGTCTGTTCATTCCGTGGGGCATTTTGAGTGGGACCTGGAAGAGCTGCCTGACTTCAGCCACTCCTGTGTGGGAATGTATGTCGTAAGGTCTTTCTCCCATCAACATCTCATAGGCGACTATGCCCAGTGACCACCAATCAACCGGATAACTGAAAATAGATTAAAAAGACGATATTCAAAATATGAATGTGTGTCAAGATAGAAAAAATGTTGTCTTCGGTTCTCTCTGCCTGCCCCATGAGAAACATGGCGCTATGGCATGTATGAATGTATATGTAATAATATATTTGATACAATTCGACTATACAATAACACGAGTTATACAGATTGCAGACGCCTTTAGAAATTGTAGAGTTTGATGATTTTTTCTTATGAGTTCGTTCTATCATCAGAACTCGATGGAACTTATATGTGTGATCACCTCTGAAGCACTCTGTGGTATATTTATCAATGAACAAACCAATACAATTCAACACTGTTTATTTTACATTAATCAATATATTTACAATAATTATAGCAAATTATTTTACTTAAATTTCGCACGCGTATTCTATGCCTACAGATAATACCTAGTTTGACATAGTGTGAACGCTTTCAAGGTTGGACGAAGAATAACCGAAAATTTACGACAACTAACGACATGACCCGATATTCACTGTCGTTGGACAAGTACATGCCTAATGTTCTCAGTGGTATCAAATACCACACACTCCCTTCCTATTTAAAAATAAATAATTAAAATCGGATAATGCGGTAAAGAATAACTATCGCTGAAGTTAAAACGAAAGAGTTTGATGATTTTCACATAGATCCATGATCATATCTTGACAACATTGAAATGGGACCAATCGACAAATATACCCTTTCTAATGAAAGGAAAATCATCGAAATCGGACAACGCACTAAAAAGTAATCGCTGAACATACATAAAAAACTTCACGTCAAAATGATCATATTTCCGTTTTGCAAAAGTCGGTTAAAAACACAATCTATTTTCGTCTTTTTACTCTTCACAAAGTAGATACTCTTCACAAAGTAGATACTCTTCACAAAGTAGATACTCTTCACAAAGTAGATACTCTTCACAAAGTAGATACTCTTCACAAAGTAGATACTCTTCACAAAGTAGATACTCTTCACAAAGTAGATACTCTTCACAAAGTAGATACTCTTCACAAAGTAGATACTCTTCACAAAGTAGATACTCTTCACAAAGTAGATACTCTTCACAAAGTAGATACTCTTCACAAAGTAGATACTCTTCACAAAGTAGATACTCTTCACAAAGTAGATACTCTCCACAAAGCAGATACTCTTCACAAAGTAGATACTCTTCACAGAGTAAATAGGTACTCTCTACAAAGTAGATACTCTTCACAAAGTAGATAGGTACTCTCTACAAAGTAGATACTCTTCACAAAGTAGATACTCTTCACAAAGTAAATACTCTTCACAAAGTAGATAGGTACTCTCTACAAAGTAGATACTCTTCACAAAGTAGATACTCTTCACAAAGTAAATACTCTTCACAAAGTAGATAGGTACTCTCTACAAAGTAGATACTCTTCACAAAGTAGATACTCTTCACAAAGTAAATACTCTTCACAAAGTAGATAGGTACTCTCCACAAAGTCCATATGTCATCTATTGACCACACAAAGAGAAGATTTAATTGTTAAAACTAAATTTATACTATACATATTTAATTAACTTGAAACTGGTCGTAAGCTCAATACTATAGGAGTCATTTCGCCAAAAAAAAAATAGATAGGTACCTACTATGGAACATGGACAGTCCTAAAGGAAGGTGCACAATAGATCAAACACAGTCGCAGTGCGGGGGCGTAGGGTTCCACTCCTAACTTATAATAATAATAACTATGATATTGTTGAAGGTTATGATTTCATATTTTACTCAACATGTAGAGAGTGCATAATATACTTTAGCGGTATGTAGGCTCACCAGCATGGTCAAAGTTGCCACTTGGGTTGGAAGTGTTTGCACACCAGCCGGAGCTGATATGCAAACCTGTCGGCGTGAGCCGCGACAGATAGATGGTGGTAATGCCGGTCTGCTGGACGTGTAGGTATAGAACCTGTGTGTCCGCCTTTGGTAACATACAACTAAACGATACCACACCTGTCGGAATCGAACTGGGATACCGCCTGTCGGAGTCTCCCGACAGCCAGGCACACAGATAGATCGATCAAGCAAATGTGATACCGTATATAAGAGATAATAAAATACAGAATGAAACTCAGGTAGATATTGATGACAGAGATTGAAAGATGTAACAAGAATGTAACTTACTCGTTTAATATACTTCGAAATACAATGGTAATTGTTTTATGCTTATTTGATATATAAAGTACTTAATTTTAATGTATAAATTTAAATCGCGGACTTTGAACGACGACTAGGCGATCGAGCAGCGTAAGGACGTAGCAGGAGGTCTGGATGAAACCGAATGGCCTCTGAACTCGGTGTGCGTCTTTACATAGGGGGATTGTCGTAGCCGGGTGAGCTTGACAGACAAGTCGTAGCTGCGTGTAGCGCAGGACATGACGACGTCGGCGTTGCGCTACAATACAATTTCGACCAACCCAATCCAAGTTGGATATTGCGGCAAATAGGTACATCCGTCGTAAGTACATCTTTTGTCGTGTAGTTTGCACTAAGATGAGGTCAATAACCTACCAGAATATTGACAACAATACAATTACAAGGGGTACTTTTCTATGGAGGTACGTTCGAGAACTAGAGTGGACATTGACCCGGTACGTAGGTACTCATTAAACCACCTTCTTGAGGGTATAAAAGGCCATGTAGCGCTCGATACATCGTCGTAGTTATCGATATCTACCGTGAACGTTTATCTCTCAGTTATTCAATTTTTAATCATATTTACCTATTTGTTCATTAATAATTAATGTAAATGTTTATATTGTGAAAAATATATAGTTTAGGGCGAAGGCTTTTCTCTCTCTCTCTACAGGCTAAATTAATGCCCCGACGTGGCTAAAATATCATATTACTTATGTATTAAGTGCATTCCATAGAATTATAATGTACTCTAGTACAAATTTCGAATTCAAATGTATGCCAAGTTTTTTTTACATGTGTGTGTGAGGCGGTAGATCGGTTGGTCTACATTTTATGTAGGTGTGCGTATCGGTAGGTGTACGTATACTAGAAATTCTTCTGTTTCCTCGTAGTTTTAGTTGGCATACATTCATTGCGCTGACTAGGTATCTGTATCATATATAATCTAAGGTGCATTCATTTAGAGCTGATTCGTGTTTCTATGGACGTCGGTCCATTTCTTTTCTACGATTTCACCTGTAAACACTATCAAAATGCTCCTACGCTGTGGAAAATTGAGTTTTTCAATTTTTATTACAATAGTGCAATTAGGTAAGTACTTAATTGAGAAAACTCAATTAATTTTACCGTAGGTATATTTTGAGTAAAAATATTTAATAATTTCAGAAGAATAAAGTTTACTTCCCTCGGTGAATTTGTTTTATGATTACTTACATAGTTTATCGACATAACTTTATTTTCTTGGACTTAGTGAAATGGAAGACTTTTGATAACATAAATCACCTATTATACTTACAAGTACATAATAACATATCTCGAGAAGACTATAAGACTTCACTGAAGCTAGCTGATATAATTTTAGGATAAGAAAATATGATTATATGTTTGTAGGAGGACAGGGCCGGTAGGTATGAGAGAAATCTTCAAATAAATATAATATTCTATAAAATTAGTATCTACTTAGGTATATAATAGACCAAGTTTCAGCGACTTCCAGACTTACGTTATAGTAAAAAGACCATTTTTTCTGTGTAATGATACCACAGCAGAGCAGGTAACGACGATTTCATACTATGATTCCTGAGTAGTGGTGACTTTCGGTGTGGTCACCACTACTCAGGACATTTAATTGTTTTTTTGTATATATTTTCTGTAAACTTTTATGAACCTATATATTTTTTCTTGTATATTTTATTAAATAATTTTCAAGACCATAATTATTGTAGGTTACCACTGGAAAATATATAGTTTTGGAATATTGTAAGTGACCCGTCTCAGAACAGGTTTTCCTAGTGAGACGGGGAACAAATAATTTTATAATATACCTACCTACTATATATTTTAGAATAATTTACGTTGGGTTGCTGGCACTAAAACTAAAAAAAACTTAAAAAATATTGAATAAAAAAATAAAAATTCAAATGTTTATTGAAGTTATTGAAAAATCTTGCCTCAATCTGAACACAAAATTTAATAAATACCCGTAAGCGGTTCTGGTGTAAGTGTGTATGTATGTAGGTAGATAGATACACAGACTTGTACAAAGTAAATCCATTGAAAAGGAAACAAGAAAATGTAATAATCTATTTGAGTAAATTCAATATACAATCTTTGTTTCTCAACTCTAGTTCAAAATGACAAACGTTTACTATTATGATATTGGATAGTGATTTGCCATCTATTGAATGTATTCTGAAACTATATTCAAGAATAATATCGGGAAAAACAATTGAATAGCGCGAATTTTTCAATATAATTCACTATGCTCACAATACGTGGTTGGTGTAAATATTTTAATAGCTTATTAAAATCATTCAAATAAAATATAACATCAAATATAGTAATATTTAAAGATTAGCCTTCCTTACCATATCAACATTTCATGATAGTAACTGTAACACCATAACATTCTGTGAAATTTTAATCGTTGCAACAATAATAATTTATAACTACCCACTAATTGTTTCAATATTCTTATATTTATGTGTGTAGGTATAATATAGTGACGTTTTTGAAATGTTAATATGAAGCAAGCTGTTGACGCGCTGAATTGGAGGGAGAAAATATTTCATCATCTTTTAAAAAGAATCAAAAACACAACATTTTTATGAATCTAAAATTTCATTTAGATCGGTTAATTTGTATATCCTTGCGTGTCCCTAAGTAAAATTAAATAAAAATTAAATATTATATCTAGTAAGTATTGCGAAAAGATGAATATCAATAGCAAAATCTTTGTTATTTTTCAATTTTAATCATTTTCAATGATAGCGTAATAATAACAATGGGCAATTTACCATTTATTGGTATTTTGTTTTAAAATATAATGATATTACGTCGTAAACCTCCCTAAACATACCCAAACAAGTAGGTTGTGGCCAACGTTATACTCATCACTACCAAGTCACTCCATAAAGTATTAAAATTTTGTATGGAAAATTTTCAGCATTTTCATGAAATGAATTTATAAAATTGTTCGCTATAATTATGTTATAGTGAACGATATGATCATACATATGTCATATATGCAGATGGATAGGTAGGTATATGTAATGAGATGTCAATATTTTAAGATTCAATATTGTTGCATTTTATCCTACCTACTTCCTTTCATACCACAAATTTGCCTACAAAATTCAGTCATCATCAGGACCACACCGTGTGACCTTTATGTTTCAGACTCTCATCAAACCTAGTAAAAATAATTCATTCATATCAAACATCGTCATCCAACTTATCAGTTTAGTGTCTGTGAATATTGTGTGAAGTGAGCATCAGGAGATATTGGGAAAAATCTGAACCACACCAGGAATAAAAGTAGGCAAATATTCCTTCTTTTCCTTCCTCCTGTCACTGGGTAAAACCAGTGGCATACACAAAAATTATTTTTGATTTTTTATCAATTTGAAAATAACAAATTGTTAGTTTCTGAGCTTAGGATCACAAAAAATGAGAAGCACTATACAGATATCCTTCAAAATCTATTGAGGCCTAAGCGAGTATTAGATATACAAATGTGCCAAAAAATAATCGAATGATACTTTAATCTATATAATAATAGGTATTACCCATCATTATGTCAGCCACTGGCATTATTACAAAATCGTTTAGCCGTTATTTAGAAATTTTAGATATATTAGCTGTGAGGCACCGGCTTAGAATAGTGCTTCCATTTTTTTAAATCATTGTTTTCGAGTGTCCCGTAAGAGCCGGGTAATCGAAAATACAGCAGGCAACAATAACATCTAACATAGTTCAGCAATGAGGTTCACCACCCATTCTGAATGTAGTGCCTTTTTTGGTGAAACGAGAATGGTGTGTTGGTATACATAGATGTGTTGTTCTCCCCTTTATAAGGCAATGCACACCCGCACACCTTTCGCTGGTTACCCCACATTGTGGGATATGCCGTGATGGTATGCATAAATGAATAGATATATTGTTTAAACGTTTATAATAAGGAATCATTAAGTGTTGATAGGTAGTATAGCGACTTCATCAGAGCCTAATCCTTTGATATGTTAAGTATCTGGTTGGGTGAATCACTCCCAATTGAAAGCTTGATGATGCGTTTGTTACATTTTATTTTGTTCTATTAAATAATTAACAATTTACGCATTGAACTACTAATTCTTTTGTGAAATTGTAAAATGGTACCTAGTAATAATAATTATTTGATGTATTGAATTGTTATTAGTATCATCAAAAAACAGACATCATCGTAAAAATAAATAAAATGCCGTTTAGTGATACAAGATCATCCAAGGTGATGAAAATTTCTTCTTTGCTTGGAATTTTAGGTATACTCAGGACGCCGGTACAGAAATCAACCGGCTTATCACTATCCTACGCCTGTAGCTTAGATATATCCATATCACGAAATATTTTCACACATTACATATGAACCAAAATTGTATAGAAACAGAGAATATTTGTTTGTGACTAGTTGCATGTAACACATGAGATCCAATTGTCGATAGCGATAGTATGGTATAGTTGAAGAATATGTACCAAACTATAAACCCATAAATACAAATTATTTAATATTTTAAGATATTTTGATTTCTATACAACACATGTAGGTATGTATGTCAAGATAGGATAGTATGGAGGTCAGTCCTTTTTTCCTACCCAGAATATGAAAACAGCATGATGGTATGAATGTATGTTTGAAGATTAGTATCAAACTATTAAGTCTTCTTAGATATTGTGTGTAGGCTACTGACATACAAATTGTAAGAAGCAATGTCGTCACTAAATTCAATTTTTATAAAAATTGTTAAAAAAATTTGAGATGTGCTAATGCATTCTTAATACTTTTTATAGAAAATTAAATTATCGAGTTGAGGTGTTTCGGCTTTTTTCGATATTTAAAAAAAATGGAAATATAGGCAGTTAAACTCATAAATTTATCATTAATAAAATATTTTTCTTAATAAAAAATGTTTGAGAAACCCTGGAATTTAAAAAAAAAAAAAATTTGAGATTTTGTATTAGTCTATCTTTATGCCAATTTTCATCGTTCTAGCTTTTATGGTTTGTGAGATATATGGAAAATAAAGTAAAAATTCAAAAGTTGATAACCCCTGACTGAAACAAAAATTCACAATTCTGAGTATAAAAGTTTTGTAGGCCTATAACTGTTTATATATTCTGAAAATTTGGGCTTTGTAAATTGAGCGAATCAAAAGTTATAAGGGGGGACGGACACACATACAGACACACAAAACTCACATAAAATGTTCTACTCCGAATTCTGAGTAAATCCATGTATGGGAACATATATGCTGCGAGGCCTCTAGTTGGTGTTATTAGCATGCAAAAAGTCCACTACACCATACAAAATTTTCCTTCGTACACGCATCTTGGCTTAATAATGTCGATTCATTAAGAGAATTGAATTCTCATGAACGAATCGACAGTTGGAATATACATTTTTTTTGTTAAATAATTAAGGTGGCTGAAGTTTGGAACGTTCGTCAAACGTTCGATCGTTATAACGACGTTATAACGACGTTATAACAACGTTATAACGACATTATAACGACCGAAAAAAACAACGTTATAACGACAGTAACGACGTTATCGTTATCGTTATCGATCGTTATAAAAAAATTAAACAAGGATACAAGTACAAAATCACTCCATCATGCCATGTCCCTGTTATTGTGGTAGGAAAAGAAAACCGAGTGTCAAAATAATACAAATTTAAAAGTTCGAACAAACAACACATAATTATTTTTTTTCTCGATGTCTAAGAATTTTTTTTTGATATATTCGTTAGATCATGCATCACAAATAGGTGAAGAAAAAATATTCTTAGTATATTTTGTCAGTTATCATCATAAAATCAGAATCCAATTTATTTGAATATTGTTGCTGTATAAAACGACTGCTTTTGACATTACGTGTTTGACATTTGCAGTATGAATTCTTTTAGTCTTTATAAAGAGCGGTGAAATAATAGAAAGACCTATTCAAGGGTCATCTCTGATAAAAATATTTTTTCTCAATGTCTAAGGAAAAAATTTTTTTCAATATATTAGATAGATCATGTATCACAAATAGGTGAATAAAAAATATTAATATATTTTGTCCGTTATCATCTTGAAGTCCCAATCCAATTTTAAGGAGCGGTAAAAAAATAGAAAGAACTATTCATGGGTCATCACTACAAAAAATATTTTTTCTCAATGTCTAAGGAAAAAATTTTTTTCAATATTTTAGTTAGATCATGTATTACAAAAAGGTGAATAAAAATATTAATATATTTTGTCAGTTATCATATTGAAGTCCCAATCCAATTTTGAGGTGCGGTAAAAAAATAGATAGACCTATTCATGAGTCATCTCTGATAAAAATATTTTTTCTCATTGTCTAAGGAAAATTTTTTTTTCAATATTTTAGATAGATCATGAATCACAAATAGGTGAATAAAAAATATAAATATATTTTGACAGTTATCATATTGAAGTCCCAATCCAATTTTGAGAAGCGGTAAAAAAATAGATAGACATGTTCATGGGTCATCTCAGATAAAAATATTTTTTCTCAATGTCTAAAGAAAATTTTTTTTTCGATATATTTGTTGGATCATGTATCACAAATAAGTGAATAAAAATATTAATATATTTTGTCCGTTATCATCTTGAAGTCCCAATCCAATTTTAAGAAGCGGTAAAAAAATAGATAAACCTATTCATGAGTCATCTCTCATAAAAATATTTTTTCTCAATGTCTAAGGAAAAATTTTTTTTCAATATTTTAGTTAGAACATGTATCACAAATAGTAAATAAAAAATATAAATATATTTTGACAGTTATCATATTGAAGTCCCAATCCAATTTTAAGGAGCGGTAAAAAAATAGATAGACCTATTCATGAGTCATCTTTGATAAAAATATTTTTTTTCAATGTCTAAGGAAAATTTTTTTTTCAATATATTAGTTAGATCATGTATTACAAAAAGGTGAATAAAAAATATTCATATATTTTGTCAGTTATCATATTGAAGTCCCAATCCAATTTAAAGGAGCGGTAAAAAAATAGATAGACCTATTTATGAGTCATCTCTGATAAAAATATTTTTTCTCAATGTCTAAGGAAATTTTTTTTTTCAATATTTTAGATAGATCATGTAACACAAATAGGTGAATAAAAAATATAAATATATTTTGACAGTTATCATATTGAAGTCCCAATCCAATTTTAAGGAGCGGTAAAAAAATAGATAGACCAATTCATGAGTCATCTTTGATAAAAATATTTTTTCTCAATGTCTAAGGAAAATTTTTTTTTCAATATATTAGTTAGATCATGTATTACAAAAAGGTGAATAAAAAATATTCATATATTTTGTCAGTTATCATATTGAAGTCCCAATCCAATTTTAAGTAGCGGTAAAAAAATAGATAGACCGGTTCATGGGTCATCTCAAATAAAAATATTTTTTCTCAATGTCTAAAGAAAATTTTTTTTTCGATATATTTGTTGGATCATGTATCACAAATAAGTGAATAAAAATATTAATATATTTTGTCCGTTATCATCTTGAAGTCCCAATCCAATTTTAAGGAGCGCTAAAAAAATAGATAAACCTATTCATGAGTCATCTCTCATAAAAATATTTTTTCTCAATGTCTAAGGAAAAATTTTTTTTCAATATTTTAGTTAGAACATGTATCACAAATAGGTGAATAAAAAATATAAATATATTTTGACAGTTATCATATTGAAGTGCCAATCCAATTTTAAGGAGCGGTAAAAAAATAGATAGACCTATTTATGAGTCATCTCTGATAAAAATATTTTTTCTCAATGTCTAAGGAAAATTTTTTTTTCAATATATTAGTTAGATCATGTATTACAAAAAGGTGAATAAAAATATTTATATATTTTGTCCGTTATCATCTTGAAGTCCCAATCCAATTTTGAGGAGCGGTAAAAAAATAGATAGAAATATTCATGGGTCATCTCTAAAAAAAATATTTTTTCTCAATGTCAAAGGAAAATTTTTTTTTCAATATTTTAGTTAGATCATGTATCACAAATAGGTGAATAAAAAATATATTAATATATTTTGACAGTTATCATATTGAAGTCCCAATCCAATTTTAAGGAGCGGTAAAAAAATAGATAGAACTGTTCATGGGTCATCTCTATAAAAAATATTTTTTCTCAATGTCTAAAGAAAATTTTTTTTTCGATATATTTGTTGGATCATGTATGACAAATAAGTGAATAAAAATATTTATATATTTTGTCTGTTATCATCTTGAAGTCCCAATCCAAATTTAAGGAGCGGTAAAAAAATAGATAGACCTGTTCATGGGTCATCTCAGATAAAAATATTTTTTCTCAATGTCTAAAGAAAATTTTTTTTTCGATATATTTGTTGGATCATGTATCACAAATAAGTGAATAAAAATATTAATATATTTTGTCCGTTATCATCTTGAAGTCCCAATCCAATTTTAAGGAGCGGTAAAAAAATAGATAAAACTATTCATGAGTCATCTCTCATAAAAATATTTTTTCTCAATGTCTAAGGAAAATTTTTTTTTCAATATTTTAGTTAGAACATGTATCACAAATAGGTGAATAAAAAATATAAATATATTTTGACAGTTATCATATTGAAGTCCCAATCCAATTTTAAGGAGCGGTGAAAAAATAGATAGACATGTTCATGGGTCATCTCTGATGAAAATATTTTTTCTCAATGTCTAAAGAAAATTTTTTTTTCGATATATTTGTTAGTTCATGTATCACAAATAAGTGAATAAAAATATTAATATATTTTGTCCGTTATCATCTTAAAGTCCCAATCGAATTTTAAGGAGCGGTAGAAAAATAGATAGACCTATTCATGAGTCATCTTTGATAAAAATATTTTTTTTCAATGTCTAAGGAAATTTTTTTTTTCAATATATTAGTTAGATCATGTATTACAAAAAGGTGAATAAAAAATATTCATATATTTTGTCAGTTATCATATTGAAGTCCCAATCCAATTTATAGGAGCGGTAAAAAAATAGATAGACCTATTTATGAGTCATCTCTGATAAAAATATTTTTTCTCAATGTCTAAGGAAAAATTTTTTTTCGATATATTTGTTGGATGATGTATCACAAATAAGTGAATAAAAATATTAATATATCTTGTCCGTTATCATCTTGAAGTCCCAATCCAATTTTAAGGAGCGGTAAAAAAATAGATAGACCTATTCATGAGTCATCTTTGGTAAAAATATTTTTTCTCAATGTCTAAGGAAAATTTTTTTTTCAATATATTAGTTAGATCATGTATTACAAATAGGTGAATAAAAAATATAAATATATTTTGTCAGTTATCATATTGAAGTCCCAATCTAATTTTAAGGAGCGGTAAAAAAATAGATAGACCTATTCATGAGTCATCTCTGATAAAAATATTTTTTCTCAATGTCTAAGGAAAATTTTTTTTTCAATATTTTAGATAGATCACGTATCACAAATAGGTGAATAAAAAATATAAATATATTTTGACAGTTATCATATTGAAGTCCCAATCCAATTTTAAGGAGCGGTAAAAAAATAGATAGAACAACTCATGAGTCATCTTCGATAAAAATATTTTTTCTCAATGTCTAAGGAAAATTTTTTTTTCAATATATTAGTTAGATCATGTATTACAAAAAGGTGAATAAAAAATATTCATATATTTTGTCAGTTATCATATTGAAGTCCCAATCCAATTTTAAGTAGCGGTAAAAAAATAGATAGACCGGTTCATGCGTCATCTCAGATAAAAATATTTTTTCTCAATGTCTAAAGAAAATTTTTTTTTCGATATATTTGTTGGATCATGTATCACAAATAAGTGAATAAAAATATTAATATATTTTGTCCGTTATCATCTTGAAGTCCCAATCCAATTTTAAGGAGCGGTAAAAAAATAGATAAACCTATTCATGAGTCATCTCTCATAAAAATATTTTTTCTCAATGTCTAAGGAAAATTTTTTTTTCAATATTTTAGTTAGAACATGTATCACAAATAGGTGAATAAAAAATATAAATATATTTTGACAGTTATCATATTGAAGTCCCAATCCAATTTTAAGGAGCGGTGAAAAAATAGATAGACCTATTTATGAGTCATCTCTGATAAAAATATTTTTTCTCAATGTCTAAGGAAAATTTTTTTTTCAATATATTAGTTAGATCATGTATTACAAAAAGGTGAATAAAAATATTAATATATTTTGTCCGTTATCATCTTGAAGTCCCAATCCAATTTTGAGGAGCGGTCAAAAAATAGATAGAAATATTCATGGGTCATCTCTACAAAAAATATTTTTTCTCAATGTCTAAGGAAAATTTTTTTTTCGATATATTTGTTGGATCATGTATCACAAATAAGTGAATAAAAATATTAATATATTTTGTCCGTTATCATCTTGAAGTCCCAATCCAATTTTAAGGAGCGGTAAAAAAATAGATAAAACTATTCATGAGTCATCTCTCATAAAAATATTTTTTCTCAATGTCTAAGGAAAATTTTTTTTTCAATATTTTAGTTAGAACATGTATCACAAATAGGTGAATAAAAAATATAAATATATTTTGACAGTTATCATATTGAAGTCCCAATCCAATTTTAAGGAGCGGTGAAAAAATAGATAGACATGTTCATGGGTCATCTCTGATGAAAATATTTTTTCTCAATGTCTAAAGAAAATTTTTTTTTCGATATATTTGTTAGTTCATGTATCACAAATAAGTGAATAAAAATATTAATATATTTTGTCCGTTATCATCTTAAAGTCCCAATCGAATTTTAAGGAGCGGTAGAAAAATAGATAGACCTATTCATGAGTCATCTTTGATAAAAATATTTTTTTTCAATGTCTAAGGAAATTTTTTTTTTCAATATATTAGTTAGATCATGTATTACAAAAAGGTGAATAAAAAATATTCATATATTTTGTCAGTTATCATATTGAAGTCCCAATCCAATTTATAGGAGCGGTAAAAAAATAGATAGACCTATTTATGAGTCATCTCTGATAAAAATATTTTTTCTCAATGTCTAAGGAAAAATTTTTTTTCGATATATTTGTTGGATGATGTATCACAAATAAGTGAATAAAAATATTAATATATCTTGTCCGTTATCATCTTGAAGTCCCAATCCAATTTTAAGGAGCGGTAAAAAAATAGATAGACCTATTCATGAGTCATCTTTGGTAAAAATATTTTTTCTCAATGTCTAAGGAAAATTTTTTTTTCAATATATTAGTTAGATCATGTATTACAAATAGGTGAATAAAAAATATAAATATATTTTGTCAGTTATCATATTGAAGTCCCAATCTAATTTTAAGGAGCGGTAAAAAAATAGATAGACCTATTCATGAGTCATCTCTGATAAAAATATTTTTTCTCAATGTCTAAGGAAAATTTTTTTTTCAATATTTTAGATAGATCACGTATCACAAATAGGTGAATAAAAAATATAAATATATTTTGACAGTTATCATATTGAAGTCCCAATCCAATTTTAAGGAGCGGTAAAAAAATAGATAGAACAACTCATGAGTCATCTTCGATAAAAATATTTTTTCTCAATGTCTAAGGAAAATTTTTTTTTCAATATATTAGTTAGATCATGTATTACAAAAAGGTGAATAAAAAATATTCATATATTTTGTCAGTTATCATATTGAAGTCCCAATCCAATTTTAAGTAGCGGTAAAAAAATAGATAGACCGGTTCATGCGTCATCTCAGATAAAAATATTTTTTTCAATGTCTAAAGAAAATTTTTTTTTCGATATATTTGTTGGATCATGTATCACAAATAAGTGAATAAAAATATTAATATATTTTGTCCGTTATCATCTTGAAGTCCCAATCCAATTTTAAGGAGCGGTAAAAAAATAGATAAACCTATTCATGAGTCATCTCTCATAAAAATATTTTTTCTCAATGTCTAAGGAAAATTTTTTTTTCAATATTTTAGTTAGAACATGTATCACAAATAGGTGAATAAAAAATATAAATATATTTTGACAGTTATCATATTGAAGTCCCAATCCAATTTTAAGGAGCGGTGAAAAAATAGATAGACCTATTTATGAGTCATCTCTGATAAAAATATTTTTTCTCAATGTCTAAGGAAAATTTTTTTTTCAATATATTAGTTAGATCATGTATTACAAAAAGGTGAATAAAAATATTAATATATTTTGTCCGTTATCATCTTGAAGTCCCAATCCAATTTTGAGGAGCGGTCAAAAAATAGATAGAAATATTCATGGGTCATCTCTACAAAAAATATTTTTTCTCAATGTCTAAGGAAAATTTTTTTTTCAATATTTTAGTTAGATCATGTATCACAAATAGGTGAATAAAAAATATATTAATATATTTTGTCAGTCATCATATTGAAGTCCCAATCAAATTTTAAGGAGCGGTAAAAAAATAGATAGACCTATTCATGAGTCATCTCTGATAAAAAAATTTTCTCAATGTCTAAGGAAAATTTTTTTTTCGATATATTTTTTGGATCATGTATCACAAATAAGTGAATAAAAATATTAATATATCATGTCCGTTATCATCTTGAAGTCCCAATCAAATTTTAAGGAGCGGTAAAAAAATAGATAGACCTATTCATGAGTCATCTCTGGTAAAAATATTTTTTCTCAATGTCTAAGGAAAATTTTTTTTTCAATATATTAGTTAGATCAAGTATTACAAATAGGTGAATAAAAAATATAAATATATTTTGTCAGTTATCATATTGAAGTCCCAATCCAATTTTGAGGTGCGGTAAAAAAATAGATAGACCTATTCATGAATCATCTCTGATAAAAATATTTTTTCTCAATGTCTAAGGAAAAATTTTTTTTCAATATTTTAGATAGATCATGAATCACAAATAGGTGAATAAAAAATATTCATATATATTGTCAATTATCATATTGAAATCCCAATCCAATTTTAAGTAGCGGTAAAAAAATAGATAGACCGGTTCATGGGTCATCTCAGATAAAAATATTTTTTCTCAATGTCTAAAGAAAATTTTTTTTTCGATATATTTGTTGGATCATGTATCACAAATAAGCGAATAAAAATATTAATATATCATGTCCGTTATCATCTTGAAGTCCCAATCAAATTTTAAGGAGCGGTAAAAAAATAGATAGACCTATTTATGAGTCATCTCTGGTAAAAATATTTTTTCTCAATGTTCAAGGAAAAATATTTTATCAATATTTTAGTTAGAACATGTATCACAAATAGGTGAATAAAAAATATAAATATATTTTGACAGTTATCATATTGAAGTCCCAATCCAATTTTAAGGAGCTGTAAAAAAATAGATAGACATGTTCATGGGTCATCTCTGATAAAAATATTTTTTCTCAATGTCTAAAGAAAATTTTTTTTTCGATATATTTGTTGGATCATGTATCACAAATAAGTGAATAAAAATATTAATATATTTTGTCCGTTATCATCTTGAAGTCCCAATCCAATTTTAAGGAGCGTTTAAAAAGTAGATTAACCTATTCATGAGTCATCTCTCATAAAAATATTTTTTCTCAATGTCTAAGGAAAATTTTTTTTTCAATATTTTAGTTAGAACATGTATCACAAATAGGTGAATAAAAAATATAAATATATTTTGACAGTTATCATATTGAAGTCCCAATCCAATTTTAAGGAGCGGTGAAAAAATAGATAGACATGTTCATGGGTCATCTCGGGTAAAAATATTGTTTCTCAATGTCTAAGGAAAATTTTTTTTTCAATATATTAGTTAGATCATGTATTACAAATAGGTGAATAAAAAATATAAATATATTTTGTCAGTTATCATATTGAAGTCCCAATCCAATTTTAAGGAGCGGTAAAAAAATAGATAGAGCTATTCATGAGTCATCTCTGATAAAAATATTTTTTCTCAATGTCTAAGGAAAAATTTTTTTTCAATATTTTAGATAGATCATGTATCACAAATATGTAGGTGAATAAAAAATATAAATATATTTTGACAGTTATCATATTGAAGTCCCAATCCAATTTTAAGGAGCGGTAAAAAATAGATAGACCTATTAATGAGTCATCTTTGATAAAAATATTTTTTCTCAATGTCTAAGGAAAATTTTTTTTTCAATATATTAGTTAGATCATGTATTACAAAAAGGTGAATAAATAATATTCATATATTTTGTCAGTTATCATATTGAAGTCCCAATCCAATTTTAAGTAGCGGTAAAAAAATAGACCGGTTCATGGGTCATCTCAGATAAAAATATTTTTTCTCAATGTCTAAAGAAAATTTTTTTTTCGATATATTTGTTGGATCATGTATCACAAATAAGTGAATAAAAATATTAATATATTTTGTCCGTTATCATCTTGTAGTCCCAATCCAATTTTAAGGAGCGGTTAAAAAATAGATAAACCTATTCATGAGTCATCTCTCATAAAAATATTTTTTCTCAATGTCTAAGGAAAAATTTTTTTTCAATATTTTAGTTCGAACATGTATCACAAATAGGTGAATAAAAAATATAAATATATTTTGACAGTTATCATATTGAAGTCCCAATCCAATTTTAAGGAGCGGTGAAAAAATAGATAGACCTATTTATGAGTCATCTCTGATAAAAATATTTTTTCTCAATGTCTAAGGAAAATTTTTTTTTCAATATATTAGTTAGATTATGTATTACAAAAAGGTGAATAAAAATATTAATATATTTTGTCCGTTATCATCTTGAAGTCCCAATCCAATTTTGAGAAGCGGTAAAAAAATAGATAGAAATATTCATGGGTCATCTCTACAAAAAATATTTTTTCTCAATGTCTAAGGAAAATTTTTTTTTCAATATTTAAATTAGATCATGTATCACAAATAGGTGAATAAAAAAATATATTAATATATTTTGTCAGTTATCATATTGAAGTCCCAATCAAATTTTAAGGAGCGGTAAAAAAATAGATAGACCTATTCATGAGTCATCTCTGATAAAAATATTTTTTCTCAATGTCTAAGGAAAATTTTTTTTTCGATATATTAGTTGGATCATGTATCACAAATAAGTGAATAAAAATATTAATATATTTTGTCCGTTATCATCTTGAAGTCCCAATCCAATTTTGAGTAGCGGTAAAAAAATAGATAGAAACATTCATGGGTCATCTCTACGAAAAATATTTTTTCTCAATGTCTAAGGAAAATTTTTTTTTCAATATTTTAGTTAGATCATGTATCACAAATAGGTGAATAAAAAATATATTAATATATTTTGTCAGTTATCATATTGAAGTCCCAATCTAATTTTAAGGAGCGGTAAAAAAATAGATAGACCTATTCATGAGTCATCTCTGATAAAAATATTTTTTCTCAATGTCTAAGGAAAAATTTTTTTTCAATATTTTAGATAGATCACGTATCACAAATAGGTGAATAAAAAATATATTAATATATTTTGTCAGTTATCATCTTGAAGTCCCAATCAAATTTTAAGGAGCGGTGAAAAAATAGATAGACCTATTCATGAGTCATCTCTGGTGAAAATATTTTTTCTCAATGTCTAAGGAAAATTTTTTTTTCAATATATTAGTTAGATCATGTATTACAAATAGGTGAATAAAAAATATAAATATATTTTGTCAGTTATCATATTGAAGTCCCAATCCAATTTTAAGGAGCGGTAAAAAAATAGATAGACCTATTCATGATTCATCTCTGATAAAAATATTTTTTCTCAATGTCTAAGGAAAAATTTTTTTTCAATATTTTAGATAGACCATGTATCACAAATAGGTGAATAAAAAATATAAATATATTTTGACAGTTATCATATTGAAGTCCCAATCCAATTTTAAGGAGCGGTGAAAAAATAGATAGACATGTTCATGGGTCATCTCTGGTAAAAATATTGTTTCTCAATGTCTAAGGAAAATTTTTTTTTCAATATATTAGTTAGATCATGTATTACAAATAGGTGAATAAAAAATATAAATATATTTTGTCAGTTATCATATTGAAGTCCCAATCCAATTTTAAGGAGCGGTAAAAAAATATATAGAGCTATTCATGAGTCATCTCTAATAAAAATATTTTTTCTCAATGTCTAAGGAAAAATTTTTTTTCAATATTTTAGATAGATCATGTATCACAAATATGTAGGTGAAAAAAAAATATAAATATATTTTGACAGTTATCATATTGAAGTCCTAATCCAATTTTAAGGAGCGGTAAAAAAATAGATAGACCTATTCATGAGTCATCTCTGATAAAAATATTTTTTCTCAATGTCTAAGTAAAATTTTTTTTTCGATATATTTGTTGGATCATGTATCACAAATAAGTGAATAAAAATATTAATATATCATGTCCGTTATCATCTTGAAGTCCCAATCAAATTTTAAGGAGCGGTTAAAAAATAGATAGACCTATTCATGAGTCATCTCTGGTAAAAATATTTTTTCTCAATGTCTAAAGAAAATTTTTTTTTCGATATATTTGTTGGATCATGTATCACAAATAAGTGAATAAAAATATTAATATATTTTGTCCGTTATCATCTTGTAGTCCCAATCCAATTTTAAGGAGCGGTAAAAAAATAGATAAACCTATTCATGAGTCATCTCTCATAAAAATATTTTTTCTCAATGTCTAAGGAAAAATTTTTTTTCAATATTTTAGTTCGAACATGTATCACAAATAGGTGAATAAAAAATATAATTATATTTTGACAGTTATCATATTGAAGTCCCAATCCAATTTTAAGGAGCGGTGAAAAAATAGATAGACCTATTTATGAGTCATCTCTGATAAAAATATTTTTTCTCAATGTCTAAGGAAAATTTTTTTTTCAATATATTAGTTAGATCATGTATTACAAAAAGGTGAATAAAAATATTAATATATTTTGTCCGTTATCATCTTGAAGTCCCAATCCAATTTTGAGGAGCGGAAAAAAAATAGATAGAAATATTCATGGGTCATTTCTACAAAAAATATTTTTTCTCAATGTCTAAGGAAAATTTTTTTTTCAATATTTTAGTTAGATCATGTATCACAAATAGGTGAATAAAAAAATATATTAATATATTTTGTCAGTTATCATATTGAAGTCCCAATCAAATTTTAAGGAGCGGTAAAAAAAAAATAGACCTATTCATGAGTCATCTCTGATAAAAATATTTTTTCTCAATGTCTAAGGAAATTTTTTTTTTCGATATATTTGTTGGATCATGTATCACAAATAAGTGAATAAAAATATTAATATATCATGTCCGTTATCATCTTGAAGTCCCAATCAAATTTTAATAGACCTATTCATGAGTCATCTCTGGTAAAAATATTTTTTCTCAATGTCTAAGGAAATTTTTTTTTTCAATATATTAGTTAGATCATGTATTACAAATAGGTGAATAAAAAATATAAATATATTTTGTCCGTTATCATATTGAAGTCCCAATCCAATTTTAAGGAGCGGTAAAAAAATAGATAGACCTATTCATGAATCATCTCTGATAAAAATATTTTTTCTCAATGTCTAAGGAAAAATTTTTTTTCAATATTTTAGATAGATCATGTATCACAAATAGGTGAATAAAAAATATAAATATATTTTGACAGTTATCATATTGAAGTCCCAATCCAATTTTAAGGAGCGGTAAAAAAATAGATAGACCTATTCATGAGTCATCTCTGATAAAAATATTTTTTCTCAATGTCTAAGGAAAAATTTTTTTTCAATATTTTAGATAGATCATGTATCACAAATAGGTGAATAAAAAATATAAATATATTTTGACAGTTATCATATTGAAGTCCCAATCCAATTTTAAGGAGCGGTAAAAAAATAGATAGACCTATTCATGAGTCATTTTTGATAAAAATATTTTTTCTCAATGTCTAAGGAAATTTTTTTTTTTAATATATTAGTTAGACCATGTATTACAAAAAGGTGAATAAAAAATATTCATATATTTTGTCAGTTATCATATTGAAGTCCCAATCCAATTTTAAGTAGCGGTAAAAAAATAGATAGACCGGTTCATGGGTCATCTCAGATAAAAATATTTTTTCTCAATGTCTAAAGAAAATTTTTTTTTCGATATATTTGTTGGATCATGTATCACAAATAAGTGAATAAAAATATTAATATATTTTGTCCGTTATCATCTTGAAGTCCCAATCCAATTTTAAGGAGCGGTAAAAAAATAGATAGACCTATTTATGAGTCATCTCTGATAAAAATATTTTTTCTTAATGTCTAAGGAAAATTTTTTTTTCAATATATTAGTTAGATCATGTATTACAAAAAGGTGAATAAAAATATTAATATATTTTGTCCGTTATCATCTTGAAGTCCCAATCCAATTTTGAGGAGCGGTAAAAAAATAGATAGAAATATTTATGGGTCATCTCTACGAAAAATTTTTTTTCTCAATGTCTAAGGAAAATTTTTTTTTCAATATTTTAGTTAGATCATGTATCACAAATAGGTGAATAAAAAATATTTTAATATATTTTGTCAGTTATCATATTGAAGTCCCAATCAAATTTTAAGGAGTGGTAAAAAAATAGATAGACCTATTCATGAGTCATCTCTGATAAAAATGTTTTTTCTCAATGTCTAAGGAAAATTTTTTTTTCGATATATTTGTTGGATCATGTATCACAAATAAGTGAATAAAAATATTAATATATCATGTCCGTTATCATCTTGAAGTCTCAATCAAATTTTAAGCAGCGGTAAAAAAATAGATAGACCTATTCATGAGTCATCTCTGGTAAAAATATTTTTTTTCAATGTCTAAGGAAAATTTTTTTTTCAATATATTAGTTAGATCATGTATTACAAAAAGGTGAATAAAAAATATTCATATATTTTGTCAGTTATCATATTGAAGTCCCAATCCAATTTAAAGGAGCGGTAAAAAAATAGATAGACCTATTTATGAGTCATCTCTGATAAAAATATTTTTTCTCAATGTCTAAGGAAATTTTTTTTTTCAATATTTTAGATAGATCATGTAACACAAATAGGTGAATAAAAAATATAAATATATTTTGACAGTTATCATATTGAAGTCCCAATCCAATTTTAAGGAGCGGTAAAAAAATAGATAGACCAATTCATGAGTCATCTTTGATAAAAATATTTTTTCTCAATGTCTAAGGAAAATTTTTTTTTCAATATATTAGTTAGATCATGTATTACAAAAAGGTGAATAAAAAATATTCATATATTTTGTCAGTTATCATATTGAAGTCCCAATCCAATTTTAAGTAGCGGTAAAAAAATAGATAGACCGGTTCATGGGTCATCTCAAATAAAAATATTTTTTCTCAATGTCTAAAGAAAATTTTTTTTTCGATATATTTGTTGGATCATGTATCACAAATAAGTGAATAAAAATATTAATATATTTTGTCCGTTATCATCTTGAAGTCCCAATCCAATTTTAAGGAGCGCTAAAAAAATAGATAAACCTATTCATGAGTCATCTCTCATAAAAATATTTTTTCTCAATGTCTAAGGAAAAATTTTTTTTCAATATTTTAGTTAGAACATGTATCACAAATAGGTGAATAAAAAATATAAATATATTTTGACAGTTATCATATTGAAGTGCCAATCCAATTTTAAGGAGCGGTAAAAAAATAGATAGACCTATTTATGAGTCATCTCTGATAAAAATATTTTTTCTCAATGTCTAAGGAAAATTTTTTTTTCAATATATTAGTTAGATCATGTATTACAAAAAGGTGAATAAAAATATTTATATATTTTGTCCGTTATCATCTTGAAGTCCCAATCCAATTTTGAGGAGCGGTAAAAAAATAGATAGAAATATTCATGGGTCATCTCTAAAAAAAATATTTTTTCTCAATGTCAAAGGAAAATTTTTTTTTCAATATTTTAGTTAGATCATGTATCACAAATAGGTGAATAAAAAATATATTAATATATTTTGACAGTTATCATATTGAAGTCCCAATCCAATTTTAAGGAGCGGTAAAAAAATAGATAGAACTGTTCATGGGTCATCTCTATAAAAAATATTTTTTCTCAATGTCTAAAGAAAATTTTTTTTTCGATATATTTGTTGGATCATGTATGACAAATAAGTGAATAAAAATATTTATATATTTTGTCTGTTATCATCTTGAAGTCCCAATCCAAATTTAAGGAGCGGTAAAAAAATAGATAGACCTGTTCATGGGTCATCTCAGATAAAAATATTTTTTCTCAATGTCTAAAGAAAATTTTTTTTTCGATATATTTGTTGGATCATGTATCACAAATAAGTGAATAAAAATATTAATATATTTTGTCCGTTATCATCTTGAAGTCCCAATCCAATTTTAAGGAGCGGTAAAAAAATAGATAAAACTATTCATGAGTCATCTCTCATAAAAATATTTTTTCTCAATGTCTAAGGAAAATTTTTTTTTCAATATTTTAGTTAGAACATGTATCACAAATAGGTGAATAAAAAATATAAATATATTTTGACAGTTATCATATTGAAGTCCCAATCCAATTTTAAGGAGCGGTGAAAAAATAGATAGACATGTTCATGGGTCATCTCTGATGAAAATATTTTTTCTCAATGTCTAAAGAAAATTTTTTTTTCGATATATTTGTTAGTTCATGTATCACAAATAAGTGAATAAAAATATTAATATATTTTGTCCGTTATCATCTTAAAGTCCCAATCGAATTTTAAGGAGCGGTAGAAAAATAGATAGACCTATTCATGAGTCATCTTTGATAAAAATATTTTTTTTCAATGTCTAAGGAAATTTTTTTTTTCAATATATTAGTTAGATCATGTATTACAAAAAGGTGAATAAAAAATATTCATATATTTTGTCAGTTATCATATTGAAGTCCCAATCCAATTTATAGGAGCGGTAAAAAAATAGATAGACCTATTTATGAGTCATCTCTGATAAAAATATTTTTTCTCAATGTCTAAGGAAAAATTTTTTTTCGATATATTTGTTGGATGATGTATCACAAATAAGTGAATAAAAATATTAATATATCTTGTCCGTTATCATCTTGAAGTCCCAATCCAATTTTAAGGAGCGGTAAAAAAATAGATAGACCTATTCATGAGTCATCTTTGGTAAAAATATTTTTTCTCAATGTCTAAGGAAAATTTTTTTTTCAATATATTAGTTAGATCATGTATTACAAATAGGTGAATAAAAAATATAAATATATTTTGTCAGTTATCATATTGAAGTCCCAATCTAATTTTAAGGAGCGGTAAAAAAATAGATAGACCTATTCATGAGTCATCTCTGATAAAAATATTTTTTCTCAATGTCTAAGGAAAATTTTTTTTTCAATATTTTAGATAGATCACGTATCACAAATAGGTGAATAAAAAATATAAATATATTTTGACAGTTATCATATTGAAGTCCCAATCCAATTTTAAGGAGCGGTAAAAAAATAGATAGAACAACTCATGAGTCATCTTCGATAAAAATATTTTTTCTCAATGTCTAAGGAAAATTTTTTTTTCAATATATTAGTTAGATCATGTATTACAAAAAGGTGAATAAAAAATATTCATATATTTTGTCAGTTATCATATTGAAGTCCCAATCCAATTTTAAGTAGCGGTAAAAAAATAGATAGACCGGTTCATGCGTCATCTCAGATAAAAATATTTTTTCTCAATGTCTAAAGAAAATTTTTTTTTCGATATATTTGTTGGATCATGTATCACAAATAAGTGAATAAAAATATTAATATATTTTGTCCGTTATCATCTTGAAGTCCCAATCCAATTTTAAGGAGCGGTAAAAAAATAGATAAACCTATTCATGAGTCATCTCTCATAAAAATATTTTTTCTCAATGTCTAAGGAAAATTTTTTTTTCAATATTTTAGTTAGAACATGTATCACAAATAGGTGAATAAAAAATATAAATATATTTTGACAGTTATCATATTGAAGTCCCAATCCAATTTTAAGGAGCGGTGAAAAAATAGATAGACCTATTTATGAGTCATCTCTGATAAAAATATTTTTTCTCAATGTCTAAGGAAAATTTTTTTTTCAATATATTAGTTAGATCATGTATTACAAAAAGGTGAATAAAAATATTAATATATTTTGTCCGTTATCATCTTGAAGTCCCAATCCAATTTTGAGGAGCGGTCAAAAAATAGATAGAAATATTCATGGGTCATCTCTACAAAAAATATTTTTTCTCAATGTCTAAGGAAAATTTTTTTTTCAATATTTTAGTTAGATCATGTATCACAAATAGGTGAATAAAAAATATATTAATATATTTTGTCAGTCATCATATTGAAGTCCCAATCAAATTTTAAGGAGCGGTAAAAAAATAGATAGACCTATTCATGAGTCATCTCTGATAAAAAAATTTTCTCAATGTCTAAGGAAAATTTTTTTTTCGATATATTTTTTGGATCATGTATCACAAATAAGTGAATAAAAATATTAATATATCATGTCCGTTATCATCTTGAAGTCCCAATCAAATTTTAAGGAGCGGTAAAAAAATAGATAGACCTATTCATGAGTCATCTCTGGTAAAAATATTTTTTCTCAATGTCTAAGGAAAATTTTTTTTTCAATATATTAGTTAGATCAAGTATTACAAATAGGTGAATAAAAAATATAAATATATTTTGTCAGTTATCATATTGAAGTCCCAATCCAATTTTGAGGTGCGGTAAAAAAATAGATAGACCTATTCATGAATCATCTCTGATAAAAATATTTTTTCTCAATGTCTAAGGAAAAATTTTTTTTCAATATTTTAGATAGATCATGAATCACAAATAGGTGAATAAAAAATATTCATATATATTGTCAATTATCATATTGAAATCCCAATCCAATTTTAAGTAGCGGTAAAAAAAATAGATAGACCGGTTCATGGGTCATCTCAGATAAAAATATTTTTTCTCAATGTCTAAAGAAAATTTTTTTTTCGATATATTTGTTGGATCATGTATCACAAATAAGCGAATAAAAATATTAATATATCATGTCCGTTATCATCTTGAAGTCCCAATCAAATTTTAAGGAGCGGTAAAAAAATAGATAGACCTATTTATGAGTCATCTCTGGTAAAAATATTTTTTCTCAATGTTCAAGGAAAAATATTTTATCAATATTTTAGTTAGAACATGTATCACAAATAGGTGAATAAAAAATATAAATATATTTTGACAGTTATCATATTGAAGTCCCAATCCAATTTTAAGGAGCTGTAAAAAAATAGATAGACATGTTCATGGGTCATCTCTGATAAAAATATTTTTTCTCAATGTCTAAAGAAAATTTTTTTTTCGATATATTTGTTGGATCATGTATCACAAATAAGTGAATAAAAATATTAATATATTTTGTCCGTTATCATCTTGAAGTCCCAATCCAATTTTAAGGAGCGTTTAAAAAGTAGATTAACCTATTCATGAGTCATCTCTCATAAAAATATTTTTTCTCAATGTCTAAGGAAAATTTTTTTTTCAATATTTTAGTTAGAACATGTATCACAAATAGGTGAATAAAAAATATAAATATATTTTGACAGTTATCATATTGAAGTCCCAATCCAATTTTAAGGAGCGGTGAAAAAATAGATAGACATGTTCATGGGTCATCTCGGGTAAAAATATTGTTTCTCAATGTCTAAGGAAAATTTTTTTTTCAATATATTAGTTAGATCATGTATTACAAATAGGTGAATAAAAAATATAAATATATTTTGTCAGTTATCATATTGAAGTCCCAATCCAATTTTAAGGAGCGGTAAAAAAATAGATAGAGCTATTCATGAGTCATCTCTGATAAAAATATTTTTTCTCAATGTCTAAGGAAAAATTTTTTTTCAATATTTTAGATAGATCATGTATCACAAATATGTAGGTGAATAAAAAATATAAATATATTTTGACAGTTATCATATTGAAGTCCCAATCCAATTTTAAGGAGCGGTAAAAAATAGATAGACCTATTAATGAGTCATCTTTGATAAAAATATTTTTTCTCAATGTCTAAGGAAAATTTTTTTTTCAATATATTAGTTAGATCATGTATTACAAAAAGGTGAATAAATAATATTCATATATTTTGTCAGTTATCATATTGAAGTCCCAATCCAATTTTAAGTAGCGGTAAAAAAATAGACCGGTTCATGGGTCATCTCAGATAAAAATATTTTTTCTCAATGTCTAAAGAAAATTTTTTTTTCGATATATTTGTTGGATCATGTATCACAAATAAGTGAATAAAAATATTAATATATTTTGTCCGTTATCATCTTGTAGTCCCAATCCAATTTTAAGGAGCGGTTAAAAAATAGATAAACCTATTCATGAGTCATCTCTCATAAAAATATTTTTTCTCAATGTCTAAGGAAAAATTTTTTTTCAATATTTTAGTTCGAACATGTATCACAAATAGGTGAATAAAAAATATAAATATATTTTGACAGTTATCATATTGAAGTCCCAATCCAATTTTAAGGAGCGGTGAAAAAATAGATAGACCTATTTATGAGTCATCTCTGATAAAAATATTTTTTCTCAATGTCTAAGGAAAATTTTTTTTTCAATATATTAGTTAGATTATGTATTACAAAAAGGTGAATAAAAATATTAATATATTTTGTCCGTTATCATCTTGAAGTCCCAATCCAATTTTGAGAAGCGGTAAAAAAATAGATAGAAATATTCATGGGTCATCTCTACAAAAAATATTTTTTCTCAATGTCTAAGGAAAATTTTTTTTTCAATATTTAAATTAGATCATGTATCACAAATAGGTGAATAAAAAAATATATTAATATATTTTGTCAGTTATCATATTGAAGTCCCAATCAAATTTTAAGGAGCGGTAAAAAAATAGATAGACCTATTCATGAGTCATCTCTGATAAAAATATTTTTTCTCAATGTCTAAGGAAAATTTTTTTTTCGATATATTAGTTGGATCATGTATCACAAATAAGTGAATAAAAATATTAATATATTTTGTCCGTTATCATCTTGAAGTCCCAATCCAATTTTGAGGAGCGGTAAAAAAATAGATAGAAACATTCATGGGTCATCTCTACGAAAAATATTTTTTCTCAATGTCTAAGGAAAATTTTTTTTTCAATATTTTAGTTAGATCATGTATCACAAATAGGTGAATAAAAAATATATTAATATATTTTGTCAGTTATCATATTGAAGTCCCAATCAAATTTTAAGGAGTGGTAAAAAAATAGATAGACCTATTCATGAGTCATCTCTGATAAAAATATTTTTTCTCAATGTCTAAGGAAAATTTTTTTTTCGATATATTAGTTGGATCATGTATCACAAATAAGTGAATAAAAATATTAATATATTTTGTCCGTTATCATCTTGAAGTCCCAATCCAATTTTGAGTAGCGGTAAAAAAATAGATAGAAACATTCATGGGTCATCTCTACGAAAAATATTTTTTCTCAATGTCTAAGGAAAATTTTTTTTTCAATATTTTAGTTAGATCATGTATCACAAATAGGTGAATAAAAAATATATTAATATATTTTGTCAGTTATCATATTGAAGTCCCAATCTAATTTTAAGGAGCGGTAAAAAAATAGATAGACCTATTCATGAGTCATCTCTGATAAAAATATTTTTTCTCAATGTCTAAGGAAAAATTTTTTTTCAATATTTTAGATAGATCACGTATCACAAATAGGTGAATAAAAAATATATTAATATATTTTGTCAGTTATCATCTTGAAGTCCCAATCAAATTTTAAGGAGCGGTGAAAAAATAGATAGACCTATTCATGAGTCATCTCTGGTGAAAATATTTTTTCTCAATGTCTAAGGAAAATTTTTTTTTCAATATATTAGTTAGATCATGTATTACAAATAGGTGAATAAAAAATATAAATATATTTTGTCAGTTATCATATTGAAGTCCCAATCCAATTTTAAGGAGCGGTAAAAAAATAGATAGACCTATTCATGATTCATCTCTGATAAAAATATTTTTTCTCAATGTCTAAGGAAAAATTTTTTTTCAATATTTTAGATAGACCATGTATCACAAATAGGTGAATAAAAAATATAAATATATTTTGACAGTTATCATATTGAAGTCCCAATCCAATTTTAAGGAACGGTAAAAAAATAGATATACCTATTTATGAGTCATCTCTGATAAAAATATTTTTTCTCAATGTCTAAGGAAAATTTTTTTTTCAATATATTAGTTAGATCATGTATTACAAAAAGGTGAATAAAAAATATTCATATATTTTGTCAGTTATCATATTGAAGTCCCAATCCAATTTCAAGTAGCGGTAAAAAAATAGATTGACCGGTTCATGGGTCATCTCAGATAAAAATATTTTTTCTCAATGTCTAAAGAAAATTTTTTTTTCGATATATTTGTTGGATCATGTATCACAAATAAGTGAATAAAAATATTAATATATTTTGTCCGTTATCATCTTGAAGTCCCAATCCAATTTTAAGGAGCGGTTAAAAAAATAGATAAACCTATTCATGAGTCATCTCTCGTAAAAATATTTTTTCTCAATGTCTAAGGAAAAATTTTTTTTCAATATTTTAGTTAGAACATGTATCACAAATAGGTGAATAAAAAATATAAATATATTTTGACAGTTATCATATTGAAGTCCCAATCCAATTTTAAGGAGCGGTAAAAAAATAGATAGACATGTTCATGGGTCATCTCTGATAAAAATATTTTTTCTCAATGTCTAAAGAAAATTTTTTTTTCGATATATTTGTTGGATCATGTATCACAAATAAGTGAATAAAAATATTAATATATTTTGTCCGTTATCATCTTGAAGTCCCAATCCAATTTTAAGGAACGGTAAAAAAATAGATAAACCTATTCATGAGTCATCTCTCATAAAAATATTTTTTCTCAGTGTCTAAGGAAAATTTTTTTTTCAATATTTTAGTTAGAACATGTATCACAAATAGGTGAATAAAAAATATAAAAATATTTTGACAGTTATCATATTGAAGTCCCAATCCAATTTTAAGGAGCGGTAAAAAAATAGATAGACATGTTCATGGGTCATCTCTGATAAAAATATTTTTTCTCAATGTCTAAAGAAAATTTTTTTTTCGATATATTTGTTAGATCATGTATCACAAATAAGTGAATAAAAATATTAATATATTTTGTCCGTTATCATCTTAGAGTCCCAATCGAATTTTAAGGAGAGGTAAAAAAATAGATAGACCTATTCATGAGTCATCTCTGATAAAAATATTTTTTCTCAATGTCTAAGGAAAAATTTTTTTTCAATATTTTAGATAGATCATGTATCACAAATAGGTGAATAAAAAATATAAATATATTTTGACAGTTATCATATTGAAGTCCCAATCCAATTTTAAGGAGCGGTAAAAAAATAGATAGACCTATTCATGAGTCATCTTTGATTAAAATATTTTTTCTCAATGTCTAAGGAAAATTTTTTTTTCGATATATTTGTTGGATCGTGTATGACAAATAAGTGAATAAAAATATTAATATATTTTGTCCGTTATCATCTTGAAGTCCCAATCCAATTTTAAGGAGCGGTAAAAAAATAGATAAACCTATTCATGAGTCATCTCTGATAAAAATATTTTTTCTCAATGTCTAAGGAAATTTTTTTTTTCGATATATTTGTTGGATCATGTATCACAAATAAGTGAATAAAAATATTAATATATTTTGTCCGTTATCGTCTTGAAGTCCCAATCAAATTTTAAAGAGCGGTAAAAAAATAGATAGACCTATTCATGAGTCATCTCTGATAAAAATATTTTTTCTCAATGTCTAAGGAAAAATTTTTTTTCAATATTTCAGATAGATCATGTATCACAAATAGGTGAATAAAAAATATAAATATATTTTGACAGTTATCATATTGAAGTCCCAATCCAATTTTAAGGAGCAATAAAAAGGATATGGTAAGGACAGGAGAGGAAATCGGGATCAGGTGTTCAAGGATAAATATTCCTTCTTTAGTTTTTTCTTGAAAATACTAAGTGAGTTAGACGACGCAATATCCGGACTAAGGCTATTCCATAATCTTGCTGATTGTACTTCGAACGAAGAGCTGAGAAATTCTGTATTATGGATAGGTATGGATACTGTTGTACGTTCAGCAGATCGGAGTGGAAGTCCATGATTGGATAAATAAGTGAATTTGCTTTTTAGGTACTGTGGTAGGTTTGGGTTCGAGAGAATATTGTACAATAGTGACAAAATGTGTATATTGCGCCGCTGGCGTATCCTGGGCCAACAAAGAAGATTGCGGTAAGGTGATATGCGATCAAATTTTTTCAACCCAAAGATGAATCTGATACATATATTCTGAAGACGTTCAAGTTTATTGAGATGCACTTCATTTGCATCCAAATAGCATACATCGGCATAATCAAGCAATGGAAGAAGAAGTGATTGAGCAAGAGTTATTTTACAACGGAATGGAAGGAAATTTTTAAGTTTATAAGTGAATGTTGGGCAAAGAAAATAGATTTACTAACATCCGATACCTGTTCATGCCACGAAAGGTCATCATCGATGAAGATTCCAAGATCTTTTACAACCCTGGTATAAGGAATGCATTGGTTATTGATATACAGCAGTGGGAGTTGTAAATTCCTTATAGATGACAGCAGACGAGGACTACCGATTATAATTGCCTGGGACTTAGTCGGATTAATAAGAATATATATGAAACATCAATTATCTAAATCTAATGTCAATTAAATGTGTCAAACACATTTTTGTTTGTGTGTTGTGTAAGTAGTTAATTATTTATTTATTTAATTATTATTCCGCTTATGTAAAGGAGAGGGTGTGTATATGTGTGTGTGTGTGATGGTGTGTGTGTGTGTGTGTGTGTGTGTGTGTGTGTGTATGTGTGTGTGTGTGTGTGTGTGTGTGTGTGTGTGTGAGTGAGGGTGTGTGTGAGGGTGTGTGTCTGTGTGTGTGTGTGTGTGTGTGTGTGTGTGTGTGTGTGTGTGTGTGTGTGTGTGTGTGAGTGTGTGTGTGTGTGTGTGTGTGTGAGTGTGTAAAAGAGAGTATGTTATAATATGTAAGTTCACTGACTCCAAGACTCTTGGCTAAATCGCTGATCGTCTTCTTCCGCTGGCAGACTGACATATATAGATCATCCTGGTCTTATTTCATCTTCATGTATTATTCTTGATTTTTTTCCAAACAATTTCTTTCTTTCTTTTAGATATTATAATATATTTTATCACCCATTAAACAAGTTTCTCTCTTAAATAAAAAACAATTTTGGTATAACATACTCTTATAATTTAAATCTACAATTTAAACTTTTCAACATGAGCCTCTAACACAAGCCGATTGAAATTTGCAAGGCTTGCTCTCTATGAATGGTAGTAGATTGTTTAGATAACTCGGAAAAAAGCTTATTAGCAATACGAATTATTTTTAAATCACGCGCTCTTACATGTAATTCGTTTGTGTAATACCTAGTAGTTATTATTTTTACTTAAATGTATAAACATAACATAAATTAATACATCTAGTTTAAAACAAAACATAATATACAAAAAAAAAACATTTGGAAACAATTCCATGCTCCGTGCCACCGTGAATATAATATTTTATGATACGTGGTTGTATGTTGCATGCTAGAGAAGCAAGAGCCTTCCACCGACTGCCATTGGGTATTACAAGTGACTAAATAAAATTTTGTAAAAAATATCTTTGTGGTGAGTGTGTTGATTCAAAATTGAGTAGAAGACAAAAAGAAAGTTAAATATAAGAAATTTAAAATAAATACCTACCTCTTCGCGAAATCTTTTATTTTAACATATAATTGGTATGTAATATATTCAATAGAATATTACCTGACATAGAATCCAATATCTCATGTTATGAAACAAACTTCAAAACACTGGAAACAAACTCGCTAAAAAGAACCTAATGGCAGAATATAACCTTCTCATGTACTGTTAAATATCTTATCCTAGCATGAATTCACCACTACCTTATGAGGACCTCTACCATAGCTTGATACCATTCATCATTTCGATCACACCCTTATCACTTGGAAATATAGGCAGTCAAACACAAATTTATCATAAAATAAATATTTTTCTTAATAAAAAATTTTGAGAAACTCTGGAACGTTAAAAAAAATTTAGATTTTGTTTTTATGTATAATTAAACTAATTTTCAGAGCTCTAGCTAGATTTTTGAGAAAAAATAATTAATATTTTTAATAAACAAAAATAGAGAGTTTTGAAATATATGGTAAAATACATTAAAAATTCAAAAATTGATAACCCCTACCTGAAACGGTAATTCTAAATACTGAGTATAAAAGTTTTGTTGGCCTATAACTATCTATATATTTTGAAATTTTGAGCTCTGTGCATTGAGCGGATCAAAAGTTATAAGGGACACACAGACACAATGAATGTTCTACTCCGAATTCTGACTAAATATATACAAATAACATATATGCTGCGAAGACAATGGTGGTGTTTTTTGACTTCCATGTCGAATAAACCATGATAAATATAACCATGATACTTTGTCGATATATACATATACCTATAGGTCTGTTTAAAAATGAACAATAATACTCACTAATAAATTTAAAATGTTACGACGACGCATTATTTAAATATAATATTGAATAAAATAATTAATTGAATTTACTTTATGAATCGCCTCTGTTTGCTTTCGTCGTCATATTTCAATAAAGAAATATCGTCTTAAAAAATAATAATAGCTTATCCTTCAAATAAAAACCGCCGTCAAATAACAAAGGACACATGAGAATCTAATGACAGAGGTTATTTTTGCATAACGTAAATAAAAATTAAGACAATTTGAATCTGAGATACAACTTCCTGTTACCAAACCCGCACGTGTTTGTTTGTCTTCATGTTATTAATTAGGTAGGTATATTATTTTTGTTTTAAACTGATAGGTATCTTAATTTAATTCTTAGACAAGTAGTAAACAAATGTTGGTACACCTATTCATTAATATATGAATACATTTAACAATGACTCAAAATTATAAATCATTTTTGTAAAATAAATAGGTATTATATATTTTTTCAAGCATAGAGGTTCGGATATCACAAAATCCGATCTTTGCATATTATTTTTACCGTTCATTTATTGTCGTTCCAAAGCAATTTTTTTCGAGTATGTCAACATATTGAAAAACTGCAAGACCGCAAGAGTCTTGCATTTATGTCTTGCAAGACTCTTGGTCTTGCAAGCATGGTCTTGGTCTTGGTCTTGCGTCCCTGGTCTTGGTCTTGGTTTTGCAGTGAAGCATGTGGTCTTGGTCTTGGTCTTGCAAAAAATGCAAGACCAAGACCAAGACTGCAAGACTTGCAAGACTTTTGCTCATCACTACGGATGGTTGGTTTGGGAGTCCATCGTCCACATACAAACAAACCAACAAATATACGTGCATCCATTTATCCATAGGTAGATATCGCTTCTTAAAATTATTACACTGAATTCTTGAGTACTTATGTAATCTGATGAATGATATAAATGAGAGATTTATATCTTTCCAATGAACGACATTACCAATTAACAAAGTAATAAGTGAAACGGCTATTGAACAAATATGAACCTAACCATATTATTTGGTTTTCAGTCTATTCATGCAAAGTCGTATGAATCATAAAGACTACAGTTATATATCACATGACATTTGAAACAACAGACCCAAAACACTTGTGTTTTTTGCGCCATAAAACTACCCCTCACCCCGTAGACGAGTGGATAGCCGTAAATCATTATAGAATATTATTATACCTCTCACAACATACCTAGCTACAATTTTTTTGCCAGCACAGTTTCTCATTAGATTCGATAAACGATCTTTACCTATATTCAATGTGATAGCAATATTATTATCGTAGTTGGGTGAGTAAAATTCAATTGAGTTAACATATTACACGTAAATATGAAACATACCTGGACTTATTTACCAATTTATCATATTTGAAGTACAAAACATGTCCTTGTTAATGAATAATATTGCGTGTCAATTATCTGTGATATGTGTTGATTCAAGTTGATTTTCAATAACATTATCATAGTTATATTAAAAAAAAGTATCTCAAACCATTGTGGTGTGTATTTTCCCTTTCACATTAAGACTGATACATTTTATGATAGTGCCTTTATTTACTAGACGTTGATCTGTTTACTCTAGTTTATCATCTTTCCTTATCATTTTGCGTGAGTGTGAAGGAACGAAGATATTTTACATAGACAGTCATATCCGGCGCTGCATGCTTAATATATATCTCTTTCTTTCCTATGTTCTTTTCATACACTAGAAAAGGACAAGACATAATGAAATTACTAAAAATTACTGGATAAACTATGGAATTCAATCTAGCGTCATCTCGTTCGTGAAAATTGTTACGCGATATTGAACTTTACTCTCTTTGAAAATAGAATATTCTAAAGGCATTTTTCCCAAAAGACCGACACAAAGATTTAAATCCTTGAATATTGTTTGTGGTATAAGACACGCGATTTTAAGCCCTAGTCTCTTTGAAAATAAAGTAGGTATTCTAATGGCATTTTTCTCAAAACAACTTCACAAAGATTTAAATCCTTACATCTCGTTTGTTACATTTGACACGCGATATAAAACCTTATTTCCTTAGAAAACAGAATATTCTAGTGGCGTTTCTCGTAAAACAACGACATGTAGATTGAAATCCAAGAATCTCGTTCTCGATGTTTGGCAAGCTATATGAAACCTTAGTGTCTTTGTAAATAGATTATCTTAAGGCACTTTATACCCAAAAAAACACACAGAAAGAACTTAATTGTTGAATCTCGTTCGTGACATTATTTGCCACGCGATGTTAAACCATAGTTTCTTTGAATATATAGTAACTGAATGACATTTTCCCAAAAAAACGAAAAGAACCGATTGAATTTGGCATTAAGGATTTAGGTCTTTGAGTTAACTTGAATATCTAGAGTATTTGCTTGAATACCGGATAAATAAAAACGAATACTCAGATTCTGAACAAGACTAACACCGGCCGCGTGCCTAAACGCCGAGCATCATCTATACTATACATGCCCTCATGGCTTTACACAATTGTGAACCTTCATATCTCAGTTAATTGATACTTGATTGAGACGAAAATTGGATGAATATTACTCCCATATATTTGACTTCAAGACATCAGTCGGTGTATCAACAAAACAATTATTAATAAAATATCAAGAACTCTAAACACTAATTCATCGATCGTCACCGGCGATATTTACACTCTCCCGCGCTTAGTAAGGATCCTAAAACTCATGCGCATAGGAAAGAGGAATACTGCGTCAGTTCATTTTGTTGTTTCGCGATGAACATTCTGCTTTGAAATCGATCCGAACGAATACACAATCGGCGCATATTCCTTATCGACATCAAATGCCGGAAGGATCACGTGACATAATGATGCCGCCATTGTACTTTTTATATGGAGATAACTACAATATCATTATTCATAATTTATCTTATGTTTATATTATGAAGTGTTCAATTTCATTGAGTATATGTAATCTTTAGTTTATCTTTGATCTTTTTTATGATATATCTACATCGTTAGATTTTTTTTTTAAATACTAATCGTGGACACATCATGTAGGGAAGATATCATCTCCACAATTGGAACTGCCGCTTCATTTTTTTACGACTAATAAGTAATATAATATGCGTTTGCATCATGGGCCCACGTTAGTAAGGGCCCGTGACGCAAGTCCCAACCACCTTTCACCTGTACTCAAATACCTATACTAAAATTCCCATACAAAAATTGTACTGAAAATTTTACATACAAAAAAATGTATTAAAATACCGTCACTACGAAAAACTTGCGGAACATATATACACGAACTTTTTCACTTTTTTCCCTTATATCCTATGACCATCAAATTTTGCCGAGATATTCATTGGCTCGATAGATATTACACCTCATTTATTTGATGGAATATAATCGTCTAGGAATCCAGATATTTAAGTTTGAAAATTCAAATTTTCATACAAAATGAGAAAAAACTCGATTTCTGGGAAGATTAAAAATCATGTTTTTTACATGTAAAAAACGTGTGTGTCAATAACGAAATTTAGCGGACAGAAATTATTTTAAAGTTATATTATATCTTAATCCCAAACTTCTAAGACATCTGGCATTAAAATATAGTACCCTCTCAAAGAATCCTCGAGAGTTTTTTGGTTTAAAAATCTGATTTTTTATGCGAGGAAAACGTCAAATATCTTATTATCCTTCCCACCGTTAGCGTTAGTTTCAATTTTTAACACCAGGGGGCAAATTATTTATGCCGGTTTGTCGTGTGTATAGGTCGACGGTCAAATGTCTACATTGTGGATTGATATGTAATGGCAAATATTATTATCAATTATTATGTAATATTTTGAAGTGACTAGACATTTATTTATAATGTTTTGTAGCATACTAAATATATGAATTTATATAGATTATTTTGAATCCTACAAATAGGTACGTACCACTAAAATTTGTCGTTACAAATTCTTTAATTATTGTTATAGTGAATTCATATTTTAATCTAGTCTATTGTACACAAAGTGCATTTATTAGAGATGCCAAGAATATTTAACTACTAGTTGCATGTATCACATGAGATCCAACTGTCGATAGCGATAGTATGTAGGTATAGTTGAAGAATAAGTACCAATCTATAAACCCATAAATCCAAATTATTGAATATTTAAAGATATTTTGTTTTCTACACAACATATGTAGGTATGTATGTCAAGATAGGATAGTATGGAGGTCAGTCCTTTTTTTCTACCCAGAATATGAAAACAGCATGATGGTATGCATGTACGTTTGGAGATTAAGTATCAAACTATTAAGTTTACCTACTTAGATATTGTGTATAAGCCACTGCCATACAAATTGTATGAGGCAATGTCGTCTCTGAATTCATTTTTTACGAAAATTGTTAAAAAGAATCGAGATGTACTACTACAATGTAATATTGTTTTAGCTAATTAAATTATCTACTTCTTTTGAACAAATCGACAGTTGGACTATTTGGTATTCGACCAAATATTGCGAACTATTCGGCCGAATACCAAAACATGAAGAAAGAAAAATCATATTAAATATTACTCACATTTTTGTATTTTAACAAAAAATCAGCACATTAAATATTTAAAATCTATCAGTTGTAAGTTTTGATGAATGGAAACAATATTTCAGGATTTCTTGATAGCAAACGATTGCGCTTTTCCTTATAAGTTATACCTGATTCCGAAAATAACCGCTCACTATATACACTGCTACTTCTTCTTCTTCCTAGCCTCTTCCCAACTTATCGTCTATGAAGACTGTTGGGGTCAGCTCGCCTCGTCCTTATGCTGTACACTATGTAAACTGCTACCGGGAGATGATAAATAAATCTTAGCAAATTCTGCTAGACTTGGATACTGTTTTGCATTTGCTGACCACCACTTGTAAGGGTCTGCTGTCTGATCTATCATTTATTTTTTTTATAGAATACAACAGCAAACAAGAAAAATTTATACAAATATATATCTAGGCGAACAGTTTTCATGTAAAAATCAATTACATTTGCAATTGAACTTTTTAATATATAATAAGTATAAGATGATGTATGAATGTTATCGAGGCGATGAATGTGTGTCAAGATAGAAAAATGTGGCGTTTAGTTCTCTCTGCCTACTTCATGAGGGACATGGCGTGATGGTATGTTTGTATACATATGTGTACATCAAATAAGATTCACTTTCACAAGGACTGATATCTGACAAAACCCCTTAAAAGGGGAATAGTGACACAAGTCCCTGTTGTATACTTACAAACATAATGACTGATATAGGTAGTTGGATGTGACGCTCGTCGCTTGTAATAACGCAAAAAAATAGACTCTAATAAAATTTCAAGGCTCATACGAAAATGTTGCGTCACAAAATGCTCGTAGCGCAACACAAAAAAAATCGACTCAAATTATAATAGCCATCATCATCGTCATTGGCCCTACGGCCCATTGTGGGTTTTGGCCTCCTTCAGAATCCATTCTTCCCTACACTCTGCGGCTCTCTTCCAGTTGGTAAGGCCCAGCGCTCTTATATCAGCCTCCACATCGTGCCGACCAGAGGTTTACCACGTATATAGGCAACCTAAAATAGACAAAAATGTTAGAAGATCTCTGATATTTATTTATTGATATATTTATTTATTAATTAATTTATTTATTTATTTATTTATTTATTTATTTATTTATTTATTTATTTATTTATTTATTTATTTATTTATTTATTTATTTATTTATTTATTTATTTATTTATTTATTTATTTATTTATTTATTTATTTATTTATTTATTTATTTATTTATTTATTTATTTATTTATTTATTTATTTATTTATTTATTTATTTATTTATTTATTTATTTATTTATTTATTTATTTATTTATTTATTTATTTATTTATTTATTTATTTATTTATTTATTTATTTATTTATTTATTTATTTATTTATTTATTTATTTATTTATTTTTTATTTTATTTTTTTTATTTATTTATTTATTTATTTATTTATTTATTTACTTATTTATTTATTTATTTATTTATTTATTAATTAATTAATTTATTTATTAATTTAATTATTTATTTATTTATTTATTTATTTATTTATTTATGTATTAATTAATTTATTTATTTAATTATTTAATTATTTATTTATTTATTTATTTATTTATTTATTTTATTAAAGGCGTTTGCCATTTACATGAAGTATGGTCCGATGATTGGATGAGAGAGGGCTAACATGATGATCTGCAATTTGTGACGCAATATTTTTAAAGGCGTGGTACTACTATAATTTGAGTCGATTTTTTTTGTGTTGCGCTACGAGCATTTTGTGACGCAACATTTTCGTATGAGCCTTGAAATTTTATTAGAGTCTATTTTTTTGCGTTATTACAAGCGACGAGCGTCACATCCAACTACCTATATCAGTCATTTTGTAAGTATACAACAGGGACTTGTGTCACTATTCCCCTTTTAAGGGGTTTTGTCAGATACTATATCTTTCGGTTTTCTATCAATAGACCCCGTTGCATCAAAATGTATAATAATATCATCCCTGGATAAAAGATATGTCCCTTCAACTGAAACTACCAATATATTTTTGCCAATATATAGTACTATGTACGTTTACATACATAATAACTGGCATGCTTCTTGGACAATAATTTGACTCAAGGAGTCATGAATTTTAACCTTTAAACGGAATCTTGAGCCTCTTCTTTCAATGTTCTTTATTTTATTAATTGCACGATATTTATTAGAACATTAGATCATACACTCGATCATCATCATCATCATAATCAATGCAGTCTATCTCATTGCTGGGTGTCGTAACCAATCTCTCATTGCATTAGATAGTTGTATGAAAAATGTTAATATTAAAATAACAATTATGTTTTATTGTAAAAAAAAAATCTAAAACTTCCTTGTTAGTATTTTTTTGTGATTGTTGATATTTGTCTGTCATAATTTTTCAAGTACCTACGTATTATTAAAACAAAATCTATGAATAATAAATGTTTGGTTCATTAAAATACATATTTGACAGAATTAGTTTCAATATTTTATGTAAATTATGTAGGTTTATTAAGTACAACATATACTAGCTGATTTGGATTAAATTTTCTTCAGACATTGAGAAAAAAAAAATTTATTAGAGATGACCCATGAACAGGTCTATCTATTTTTTTACCGCTCCTTAAAATTGGATTGGGACTTCAATATGATAACGGACAAAATATATTTATATTTTTTATTCACCTATTTGTGATACATGATCTAACTAATATATTGAAAAAAAAATTTTCCTTAGACATTGAGAAAAATATTTTTATCACAGATTACTCATGAATAGGTCTATCTATTTTTTTACCGCTCGTTAAAATTGGATTGGGACTTCAATATGAGAACTGACAAAATATATTAATATTTTTATTCACCTTTTTGTAATACATGATCTAACTAATATATTGAAAAAAAATTTTTCGTTAGACATTGAGAAAAAATATTTTTATCAGAGATGAATCATGAAAACTTCTATCTATTTTTTCATCGCTGCTTAAAATTGGATTGGGACATCAATATGATAACTGACAAAATATATTTATATTTTTTATTCACCTATTTGTGATACATGATCTAACTAATATATTGAAAAAAAAATTTTCCTTAGACATTGAGAAAAAATATTTTTAGCAGAGATGACTCATGAATAGGTCTATCTATTTTTTTACCGCTCCTTAAAATTGGATTGGGACTTCAATATGATAACTGACAAAATATATGAATATTTTTTATTCACCTATTTGTGATACATGATCTAACTAATATATTGAAAAAATTTTTTTCCTTAGGCATTGAGAAAAAATATTTTTACCAGAGATGACTCATGAATAGGTCTATCTATTTTTTTACCGCTCCTTAAAATTGGATTGGGACTTCAAGATGATAACGGACAAAATATATTAATATATTTTTTATTCACCTATTTGTGATACATGATCTAACTAAAATATTGAAAAAAAAATTTTCCTTAGACATTGAGAAAAAATATTTTTATCAAAGATGACTCATGAATAGGTCTATCTATTTTTATACCGTTCCTCAAAATTGGATTGGGACTTCAATATGATAACTGACAAAATATATTAATATTTTTATTCAAATTTTGTAATACATGATCTAACTAATATATTGAAAAAAAAATTTTTCCTTAGACATTGAGGAAAAATATTTTAATCAGAGATGACTCATGAATAGGTCTATCTATTGTTTTACTGCTCCTCAAAATTGGATTGAGACTTCAATATGATAACTGACAAAATATATGAATATTTTTTATTCACCTATTTGTAATACATGATCTAACTAAAATATTGAAAAAAAAATTTTCCTTAGACATTGAGAAAAAATATTTTTATCAAAGATGACTCATGAATAGGTCTATCTATTTTTATACCGCTCCTCAAAATTGGATTGGGACTTCAATATGATAACTGACAAAATATATTAATATTTTTATTCACCTTTTTGTAATACATGATCTTACTAATATATTGAAAAAAAAATTTTCCTTAGACATGGAGAAAAAATATTTTTATCACAGATGATTCATGAATAGGTCTATCTATTTTTTTACCGCTCCTTAAAATTGGATTGGGACTTCAATATGATAACTGACAAAATATATGAATATTTTTTATTCACCTTTTTGTGATACATGATCTAACTAATATATTGAAAAAAAAAATTTCCTTAGACATTGAGAAAAAATATTTTTATCAGAGATGACTCATGAATAGGTCTATCTATTTTTTTACCGCTCCTTAAAATTGGATTGGGACTTCAATATAATAACTGACAAAATATATTAATATATTTTTTATTCACCTATTTGTGATACATGATCTAACTAAAATATTGAAAAAAAAATTTTCCTTAGACATTGAGAAAAAATATTTTTATCAAAGATGACTCATGAATAGGTCTATCTATTTTTATACCGTTCCTCAAAATTGGATTGGGACTTCAATATGATAACTGACAAAATATATTAATATTTTTATTCAACTTTTTGTAATACATGATCTAACTAATATATTGAAAAAAAAATTTTTCCTTAGACATTGAGGAAAAATATTTTAATCAGAGATGACTCATGAATAGGTCTATGTATTTTTTTACCGCTCTTTAAAATTTGATTGGCACTTCAAGACGATAACGGACAAGATATATTAATATTTTTATTCACTTATTTGTGATACATGATCCAACAAATATATCGAAAAAAAATTTTTCCTTAGACATTGAGAAAAAATATTTTTATCAGAGATGACTCATGAATAGGTCTATCTATTTTTTTACCGCTCCTTAAAATTGGTTTGGGACTTCAAGATGGTAAAGGACAAAATATATTAATATTTTTATTCACTTATTTGTGATACATGATCTAACAAATATATCGAAAAAAAAATTTTCTTTAGACATTGAGAAAAAATATTTTTATCAGAGATGACCCATGAACATGTCTATCTATTTTTTCACCGTTACCTAAAATTGGATTGGGACTTCAATATGATAACTGTAAAAATATATTTATATTTTTTATTCACCTATTTGTGATACATGATCTAACTAATATATTGAAAAAAAAATTTTCCTTAGACATTGAGAAAAAATATTTTTACCAGAGATGACTCATGAACAGGTCTATCTATTTTTTTACCGCTCCTTAACCCATTAGTGCATAAAGTTTATTCGTAGTTTTTTTCTGGTAATTTTGCAAAGTGATGTCAAAAATGATCTAAATTATTAAAAAAACTTAAAAATTTTTTTTTCGGAAAAATAGTTTTTTTTATACAGAGCGTCCTTTTTTCTGGACACCATGCACAAATGGTATATCTGAGTATTGAATACATGTATTCAAAGGAGTCAAGGAACATGGAATAAAATATTTTTTTTTGTTTCACATTAGTATGTATTGACATAAATATATACATTTATATACCTTTATGTTAAAAATAATAAAATATATATACATATATACACTAAAAAAAAAAAGTAACAGTACCTACAAGAAATTTATTTTTCTGTGTGATATTTTTTTTGAAGTCCAATGTTGCATTTTTCACAAGTAAAAAATGATTTTTCTGAACAAGATTCTAATGCACACCTTCGTTGCTTTGGAATTTCAACTATCCAGTGATTTGTTTCATCATAACGCACTGCAGATAATGCGTTTGAAGGCATACACCCCCTGAAAGAGGCAACTCCATATTTTTTCAGGAGTGCAGTGGTTATGTAGCGTCGGAATCTAAGAAAAGCTTCTGTAGAATTGGTGTTATTCAATTTTTTCGCCAACAACCACCCATTGACGACTGCTACGTCCAAAAAATACACTTATATTGGCCACCACCACTTTCTTTGTCTTATCCTTGTTCGGCATGCAGCAACCAACTGGTCCATTTTATCCACTCCTCCACCATGTATCTATTATAATTGGATATAACGGTTGGTTGGTTTAGTGAAATGAATCGTGGGGGGGCGTCGTCTTCTTCGGACAATTCTTTTGATTGGATACTTGCTGTAACCAGACAACCGTAATCCACCGATAACAACATATAACTCTTCTCTGTTCATCTGCAGATTCATATTCTTTTGATTTATACTATATAGGTTTGCCTGATTTATAATCAAATCTATCATTTCATCATTAAAAAATAGAGAAAAAAAAATCAATTGTAGTTTCAAAAAGCTTTGCTTGATCGGAAGTTGATATAGGATTACATTCAGTAACCTAATTATAATCCAAATCTGATTTCTTCCATGATTGTTGCTCCAATCGGCGATGTTTAGGAGGTGGTGGTATTGATGCAGCTTCGGACCGAACATCTTCATTGTCTTCAATTCCCTTTGACTGCACGTTGCAAGAGCTGGTAAGGAACTTTCTTCCTAAGTGATTCAAATGACCTTCATGTTCATCATCTGACTTGTCAGAATCTTCTTCTGTTTCATTGCCATCTTCCTCCGGTGGTGTCACAAATACCTGAGTAACATATTGCGAGCAATGATCATCATCACTACAGTCTTTCCCTAATTTCGAAACAATTTACTCAAGAGTCAACCTAAAATTATAGAAATATTTTTAAATACAATGTATCTTATGATTTCGTTAGAAGTAAGGAGAAAGGGGGAAAGCAAGGGTGAAAAGTACTGATTCTTAAAATAAAATAAAAATGATTACCTTGCTGAAATAAAAATATGTCATAATGTATGTAGGTAGTACATCTAACATCAGTTTGTAAATGCTGTATACACTTTATGTCACGTAGTATGAAACATGCAGATATGCATAGTGTCCTTTTTAGAGGACAGGAAAATAACATGTCTCCAAACAAACACATTTTAACTTATATGAGTAAAAAAACACATTTGATTACATGTCTTGAAGTTTATAGATTATTTTTATATAGTTTAAACCGCATTATTATGAAATAATATTAATAAAATCAAATAAATACTCACCCAGGTCGTACAGCACTAACACACTTCGCCGCCATTTTGACTTTAACTATTTATACATATCTAATTACGCATTTTTTCCAAACTTATTATATCATAATTGTTTTGGTAATTAATAAGGAATACATTGCAATAATTTATTTTTTGTAAACAATATGTATCATGGTAGCAATTTTCAAAATAGGTGCGTCCTTTATTCAGGACACTATGCACTAATGGGTTAAAATTGGATTGGGACTTCAAGATGATAACGGACAAAATATATTAATATTTTTATTCACCTTTTTGTAATACATGATCTAACTAATATATTGAAAAAAAATTTTTCCTTAGACAATGAGAAAAAATATTTTTATCAGAGATGACTCATGAATAGGTCTATCTATTTTTTAACCGCTGCATAAAATTGGATTGGGACTTCAAGATGATAACGGACAAAATATATTAATATTTTTATTCACTTATTTGTCATACATGATCCAACAAATATATCGAAAAAAAAATTTTCTTTAGACATTGAGAAAAAATATTTTTATAAGAGATGACCCATGAACAGGTCTATCTATTTTTTTTACCGCTCCTTAAAATTGGATTGGGACTTCAATATGTTAACTGTCAAAATATATTTATATTTTTTATTCACCTATTTGTGATACATGTTCATTCTAAAATATTGAAAAAAAAAATTTCCTTACACATTGAGAAAAAATATTTTTATCAGAGATGACTCATGAATAAGTCTATCTATTTTTTAACCGCTCCTTAAAATTGGATTGGGACTTCAATATGATAACTGACAAAATATATTAATATTTTGATTCACTTATTTGTGATACATGATCCAACAAATATATCGAAAAAAAAAATTTCTTTAGACATTGAGAAAAAATATTTTTATCTGAGATGACCCATGAACAGGTCTATCTATTTTTTTACCGATCCTTAAAATTGGATTGGGACTTCAATATGATAACTGTCAAAATATATTTATATTTTTTATTCACCTATTTGTTATACATGATCTAACTAATATATTGAAAAAAAAATTTTCCTTAGACATTGAGAAAAAATATTTTTACCAGAGATGACTCATGAATAGGTCTATCTATTTTTTTACCGCTCCTTAAAATTGGATTGGGACTTCAAGATGATAAAAGACAAAATATATTAATATTTTTATTCACTTTTTTGTAATACATGATCTAACTAATATATTGAAAAAAAAATTTTCCTTAGACATTGAGAAAAAATATTTTTATCAAAGATGACTCATGAATAGGTCTATCTATTTTTATACCGCTCCTCAAAATTGGATTGGGACTTCAATATGATAACTGACAAAATATATTAATATTTTTATTCACTTATTTGTCATACATGATCCAACAAATATATCGAAAAAAAAATTTTCTTTAGACATTGAGAAAAAATATTTTTATTAGAGATGACCCATGAACAGGTCTATCTATTTTTTTACCGATCCTTAAAATTGGATTGGGACTTCAATATGATAACTGTCAAAATATATTTATATTTTTTATTCACCTATTTGTGATACATGATCTAACTAATATATTGAAAAAAAATTTTTCCTTCGACATTGAGAAAAAATATTTTTATCACAGATGACTCATGAATAGGTCTATCTATTTTTTTACTGCTCCTTAAAATTGGATTGGGACTTCAATATGATAACTGACAAAATATATTAATATTTTTATTCACCTTTTTGTAATACATGATATAACTAATATATTGAAAAAAAATTTTTCGTTAGACATTGAGAAAAAATATTTTTGTCAGAGATGAATCATGAAAACTTCTATCTATTTTTTCATCGCTCCTTAAAATTGGATTGGGAATTCAATATGATAACGGACAAAATATATTAATATTTTTATTCACCTTTTTGTAATACATGATCTAACTAATATATTGAAAAAAAAAATTTTCTTAGACATTGAGAAAAAATATTTTTATCAGAGATGACTCATGAATAGGTCTATGTATTTTTTTACCGCTCTTTAAAATTTGATTGGCACTTCAAGACGATAACGGACAAGATATATTAATATTTTTATTCACTTATTTGTGACACATGATCCAACAAATATATCGAAAAAAAATTTTTCCTTAGACATTGAGAAAAAATATTTTTATCAGAGATGACCCATGAATAGGTCTATCTATTTTTTTACCGCTCCTTAAAATTGGATTGGGACTTCAATATAATAACTGACAAAATATATTTATATTTTTTATTCACCTTTTTGTAATACATGATCTAACTAAAATATTGAAAAAAAATTTTTCCTTAGACATTTAGAAAAAATATTTTTATCAGAGATGAATCATGAAAACTTCTATCTATTTTTTCATCGCTCCTTAAAATTGGATTGGGACTTCAATATGATAACTGTCAAAATATATTTATATTTTTTATTCACCTATTTGTGATACATGATCTAACTAATATATTGAAAAAAAAATTTTCCTTAGACATTGAGAAAAAATATTTTTACCAGAGATGACTCATGAATAGGTCTATCTATTTTTTTACCGCTCCTTAAAGTTGGATTGGGACTTCAAGATGATAACGGACAAAATATATTAATATTTTTATTCACCTTTTTGTAATACATGATCTAAATAATATATTGAAAAAAAAATTTTCCTTAGACATTGAGAAAAAATATTTTTATCAGAGATGACTCATGAATAGGTCTATCTATTTTTTAACCGCTCCTTAAAATTGGATTGGGACTTCAAGATGATAACGGACAAAATATATTAATATTTTTATTCACTTATTTGTCATACATGATCTAACTAATATATTGAAAAAAAAATTTTCCTTAGACATTGAGAAAAAATATTTTTATCAGAGATGACTCATGAATAGGTCTATCTATTTTTTTACCGATCCTTAAAATTGGATTGGGACTTCAATATGATAACTGTCAAAATATATTTATATTTTTTATTCACCTATTTGTGATACATGATCTAACTAATATATTGAAAAAAAATTTTTCCTTAGACATTGAGAAAAAATATTTTTATCACAGATGACTCATGAATAGGTCTTTCTATTTTTTTACTGCTCCTTAAAATTGGATTGGGACTTCAATATGATAACTGACAAAATATATTAATATTTTTATTCACCTTTTTGTAATACATGATCTTACTAATATATTGAAAAAAAATTTTTCGTTAGACATTGAGAAAAAATATTTTTATCAGAGATGAATCATGAAAACTTCTATCTATTTTTTCATCGCTACTTAAAATTGGATTGGGACTTCAATATGATAACTGTCAAAATATATTTATATTTTTTATTCACCTATTTGTGATACATGATCTAACTAATATATTGAAAAAAAAATTTTCCTTAGACATTGAGAAAAAATATTTTTACCAGAGATGACTCATGAATAGGTCTATCTATTTTTAAACCGCTGCTTAAAATTGGATTGGGACTTCAATATGATAACTGACAAAATATATGAATATTTTTTATTCACCTATTTGTGATACATGATCTAACTAAAATATTGAAAAAAAATTTTTCCTTAGACATTGAGAAAAAATATTTTTATCAGAGATGAATCATTAAAACTTCTATCTATTTTTTCATCGCTCCTTAAAATTGGATTGGGACTTCAATATGATAACTGTCAAAATATATTTATATTTTTTATTCACCTATTTGTGATACATGATCTAACTAATATATTGAAAAAAAAATTTTCCTTAGACATTGAGAAAAAATATTTTTATCAAAGATGACTCATGAATAGGTCTATCTATTTTTATACCGCTCCTCAAAATTGGATTGGGACTTCAATATGATAACTGACAAAATATATTAATATTTTTATTCACTTATTTGTCATACATGATCCAACAAATATATCGAAAAAAAAATTTTCTTTAGACATTGAGAAAAAATATTTTTATTAGAGATGACCCATGAACAGGTCTATCTATTTTTTTACCGATCCTTAAAATTGGATTGGGACTTCAATATGATAACTGTCAAAATATATTTATATTTTTTATTCACCTATTTGTGATACATGATCTAACTAATATATTGAAAAAAAATTTTTCCTTAGACATTGAGAAAAAATATTTTTATCACAGATGACTCATGAATAGGTCTATCTATTTTTTTACTGCTCCTTAAAATTGGATTGGGACTTCAATATGATAACTGACAAAATATATTAATATTTTTATTCACCTTTTTGTAATACATGATCTAACTAATATATTGAAAAAAAATTTTTCGTTAGACATTGAGAAAAAATATTTTTGTCAGAGATGAATCATGAAAATTTCTATCTATTTTTTCATCGCTCCTTAAAATTGGATTGGGAATTCAATATGATAACTGTCAAAATATATTTATATTTTTTATTCACCTATTTGTGATACATGATCTAACTAATATATTGAAAAAAAAATTTTTCTTAGACATTGAGAAAAAATATTTTTATCAGAGATGACTCATGAATAGGTCTATGTATTTTTTTACCGCTCTTAAAATTTGATTGGCACTTCAAGACGATAACGGACAAGATATATTAATATTTTTATTCACTTATTTGTGATACATGATCCAACAAATATATCGAAAAAAAATTTTTCCTTAGACATTGAGAAAAAATATTTTTATCAGAGATGACTCATAAATAGGTCTATCTCTTTTTTCACCGCTCCTTAAAATTGGATTGGGACTTCAATATAATAACTGACAAAATATATTTATATTTTTTATTCACCTTTTTGTAATACATGATCTAACTAATATATTGAAAAAAAATTTTTCCTTAGACATTGAGAAAAAATATTTTTTATCAGAGATGACTCATGAATAGGTCTATCTATTTTTTTACCGCTCCTTAAAATTGGATTGGGACTTCAATATAATAACTGTCAAAATATATTTATATTTTTTATTCACCTATTTGTGATACATGATCTAACTAATATATTGAAAAAAAAATTTTCCTTAGACATTGAGAAAAAATATTTTTATCAGAGATGACTCATGAATAGGTCTATCTATTTTTTTACCGCTCCTTAAAATTGGATTGGGACTTCAATATAATAACTGACAAAATATATTAATATATTTTTTATTCACCTATTTGTGATACATGATCTAACTAAAATATTGAAAAAAAAATTTTCCTTAGACATTGAGAAAAAATATTTTTATCAAAGATGACTCATGAATAGGTCTATCTATTTTTATACCGCTCCTCAAAATTGGATTGGGACTTCAATATGATAACTGACAAAATATATTAATATTTTTATTCACCTTTTTGTAATACATGATCTAACTAATATATTGAAAAAAAATTTTTCCTTAGACATTGAGAAAAAATATTTTAATCAGAGATGACTCATGAATAGGTCTATCTATTGTTTTACTGCTCCTCAAAATTGGATTGGGACTTCAATATGATAACTGACAAAATATATGAATATTTTTTATTCACCTTTTTGTGATACATGATCTAACTAATATATTGAAAAAAATTTTTTCCTTAGACATTGAGAAAAAATATTTTTACCAGAGATGACTTATGAATAGGTCTATCTATTTTTTTACCGCTCTTTAAAATTGGATTGGGACTTCAATATGATAACTGACAAAATATATTAATATTTTTATTCACCTTTTTGTAATACATGATCTAACTAATATATTGAAAAAAAATTTTTCATTAGACATTGAGAAAAAATATTTTTATCAGAGATGACTCATGAATAGGTCTATCTATTGTTTTACTGCTCCTCAAAATTGGATTGGGACTTCAATATGATAACTGACAAAATATATGAATATTTTTTATTCACCTTTTTGTGATACATGATCTAACTAATATATTGAAAAAAAATTTTTCCTTAGACATTGAGAAAAAATATTTTTACCAGAGATGGCTCATGAATAGGTCTATCTATTTTTTAACCGATCTTTAAAATTGGATTGGGACTTCAATATGATAACTGACAAAATATATTAATATTTTGATTCACTTATTTGTGATACATGATCCAACAAATATATCGAAAAAAAAAATTTCTTTAGACATTGAGAAAAAATATTTTTATCTGAGATGACCCATGAACAGGTCTATCTATTTTTTCACCGCTCCTTAAAATTGGATTGGGACTTCAATATAATAACTGACAAAATATATTAATATATTTTTTATTCACCTATTTGTGATACATGATCTAACGAATATATCGAAAAAAAAAATTTCCTTTAACATTGAGAAAAAATATTTTTATCAGTGATGATCCATGAATAGGTCTATTTTTTTTTTTACCGCTCCTTAAAATTGGATTGGGACTTCAAGATCATAACGGACAAACTATATTAACAATATTTTTTATTCGCCTATTTGTGATTTTTTATTCGCCTATTCGCCTATTATCTAACGAATATATCGAAATAAAAATATCCTTAGACATTGAGAAATTTTTTTTTATCAGAGATGACCCATGAATAGGTCTATCTATTTTATCGCCGCTTCTTAAAATTGGATTGGGATTTTAAGATGATAACTGACAAAATATATTAACAATATTTTTTATTCACCTATTTGTGATGCATGATCTAACGAATATGTCGAAAAAAAAATTCCTTAGACATTGATTAAAAATATTTTAAAAAGAGATGACCCATGAAAAGGCCTATTTATTTTTTCACCGCTCCTTATAAAGAATAAAAGAATTCATACTGCAAATGTCAAACACGTAATGTCAAAAGCAGTTGTTTTATACAGCAAACATATTCAAATAAATTGGATTCTGATTTTAAGATGATAACTGACAAAATATACTAGGAATATTTTTTCTTCACCTATTTGTGATGCATGGTCTAACGAATATATCGAAAAAAAAATTCTTAGACATCGAGAAAAACTAATTAGGTGTTGTTTGTTCAAACTTTTAAATTTGTATTATTTTGACACTCGGTTTTCTTTTCCTACCACAATAACAGGGACATGGCATGATGGAGTGAAATTGTACTTATATCCTCGTTTAATTTTTTTAAGATCGATAACGATAACGATAACGTCGTTTCTGTCGTTATAACGTCGTTTTTTTCTATCGTTATAATATCGTTATAACGACGTTATAACGTCGTTATAGCGTCGTTATAACGATCGAACGTTCGACGAACGTTCCAAACTTCAGCCACCTAAATAATTATAGGTATATTTTTGAAAAAAAACATCAAAATTTATCCCAATATAGGTACTAAAAGATTTAAATTTGAACAATATCCCACAATATGGGGTAACCAGCGATAGGTGACCGGGTGTGCATACCTTATAAAAGGGAGCACAACACATGCGTGTATACCCACACACCAATCTAGCCTCACCTAAAAAGGCACTACATTCAGAATGGGTGGTGAGCCTCATTGCTGAACTATGTGAGATGTTATTATTGCCTGTTGTATTTTCAATTGCTCGGCTCTTACTGGACGCTCGAAAACAGTAATAGAAAAGAGTAGACACACTATTCAAAGCCGGTGACTTGCAGCAACTTTCATATCTGCATAGATATTAATTTAAAACATCGATGATTGATTGAAATAAAGAATATTGAAAAACTTTTTTATTTCTATAGAAAAATTGTTGTGTCTCCTAAGAGTATATTTTCAAATCATTTTTGTATAAAATCTTTTGCTATTGAATGAGTATTTTTACTCCTCACTAACCCAAGGGGATATAGTGTGGAGTTATGATTTCGCAATTTTTAAGGCTATTTTTATTGCAGATTATCAACTAGTATCTTGCTGAGATTGTTTTCTGAACGTTTCATCACACTGAATCTTTGTGTGTGTGCAAATATGTATATCTAATACTCGCTTGAACCCATTACATTTTTGAAGGATATCTGAATAGTGCTTATCAAAATTTTTAACTGTCAAATATTTCAAGTGACCCCAAGCTCAGGAAACTTAAAATTTGAAATTTTCATCTCTACGTCTGTGAATTAAATATTTTATAATGAAGGATAAATTCTGTTGAAGTTTGTATAAGCGGTTCGTTTTTTAAGAGATAAGGGGCCGCGGGTTGTGCACCGCTGCTGGCTTTAGACATTATTATGCATACTCTAAGTGTGCGAGTAAAGGAAAATGAGGTAAATAGATAAGGTAAGTACTTGGCGTCCCTTTAACCAGAATCACTTAAGATGGAAAAGAACGGAAAAGCGGAGCGTAAAATAAAGAAATTTCAATATTCATCGCGTCTTAAATTTATTAAACAAAGAGAATGTTTTTTAGAATTTACAATATAAAAAAAAATGTAAAAAAATACTAACAAAAGATATTAATGAACATGTGATAAAAACAATTTATTTTTAATTAATAACGATTACCCCCACCATACCATCACGTCATTTCCCTATTTGGGGCAGGCAGAGAGAACCGAACGTCAAACGCCTTGTACAATTCTCGCTTCTTTCACATCCATGTACCGTCCAATTCGATACGATAATAATCATAACCTTTTAATAATACTGAAAGATGGAAAAGTATGTAGCAGCACCTTGTAAATATATGTTATGTAGCAGCACCTTGTCGGCTGCAATATGTATAGCCTGATATGATGATTCTCGAATACTTCCGAAGATTTACGACGATCAACGACAACGCCCACCGTCGTTGTTGATCGTTGAATATATTAGAGTCGCGTTTAATTTTTATCCATTAGTTCCGACCCACGACATCACATATTTATCAAGTAATTTTTTATATTGTATTTTCAATTGTTACGAATAAACCATTGTTGATAATCGAATATTTTTTATCATTGCATATGCGCAAACATTCGATTTTTTTCCCTGTCGGGAGTCAAAGATACCGTTGTTGATAATTGTTTAGATAAATTTCAGTTTCTTCGAATCATCCCAACAAGATAATTCGAATCATCCCGAAATCGAAAAAATTCGAATCATCCCAACAAGATAATTTTATTTTCTATTAAAAATATAAGCATTTTAGTAGTAAATCTCAAACTTTTTTTTTACAACTTTTATAAAAATTGAATTTAGTGACGACATGGTTTCATACAATTTGTAAGGCAGTAAACACTACCTACACAATATGTCACTCAATAGTTTGATACCTACTTAATCTACAAACATACATCATACTGTTTTCATATTCTGGGTAAGAAAACAGACTTCCCAAAGTAAAAAAAAAATAGTGTTATTACTCGATTTATCAGAATTTTCGCACAATTTTTCATTTCGAGCTACCTAAATGTAATAAATTCGGGAGCAAAGCCTAACTAATGTTTCGTCGTTATTTAAGATAAATCGCCACAAATCAAGTTCACGACTGGCGGCGGTAGACACGATCAAATAAAAAAAAAAAACGCTCCAGAAACAACGCGTGTAGGGCTGTTTCAGAAATGTAGATTATGTGATTTGAGAATAATGGAGGACCATCGAAAATGAGGCAAATTATATGTAAATCAGAGGCAATTTACATAACAGCTTACGTATAACTGAAATTTGAATTCTCGTACAGTTCAGGGAGATTTATATAAAAGGTACATCAAGAAAGAAATACACTCGAACCACGCTTAGCGTGTAATTCGCATTATTAGAAATATGCACACACTTTGATAGCTTAAGTTTGTTACTTTTATTGACAAACTTTTTTTAATATCTCAATAGAGACGAAGTTGGGATATAGTAGAAGAACCAGGAACTCGAGGCACCGACAGGGCTTACGACCTGTCAACGGCTGGTTTACATGATCACTTAATGCGCTTGCGCAACCTTCACCAATTATGCATTCTTATTGAGTTCCCTTAACAATGTAATTTTTGAAAGTTCTATATATTTGAATAGTGTGTAACAATTCACCTGAAAATAAGTAACGGAATGATGTAACGGAAAGCCTTTTTTATATGAAGTAATGAAGAAAAATATATGAAGTAACGGAAATGCCTCTTTTATAACGCCATCTATTGAGAAATTAGTTTATATGTAAACAATACTGAAAGCAACAGTCCTTATAAATGAGGTTAGTTTGTATTTAGTCGTTTTGAAAAAAACTTCGAAAGGCAATAAATATATTTTTTTTATTGAAACCAAACAAAATATAACAATATACAAGCAATAAAAATATTAAAAAGAAAAAGTACAATTTAAATAAGTTATATGAAACATTTAATAAATATTTATTTATTTATTTAATGTAAATACATAATGAGTAGGTTATAACAACACTGAATTTTTCATTTAATGTTTGTGTGTGATATATTTCCTTGTGTCATACAAATAGGTTTAATATACCACGGAAATGATTGTGGACTGTATGATGAAAGGAAGCGGAAGACTCACCGATATTGTCCTGAGTTTTTCCTATCTGGTCCCGATGTAAGGAGATATATAATCACCAACACAATATTGATTTCACTGCGGTGTTAGACATTTAATGACGGATTAAATGTCTCCGAAATTACACATGCCGAAATCACAGAAGAGAGAATCAACAGAAGCAGCGTATCGTCGCACATTCACCGACCGTTGTGTGATAACCGATCGCAGGTGAGTCCAGGTAAGGAATAAGGAAAAATGACAGGAGAGGATGAAATCAAAAATTGCAAGAAAATTCTAAAACCAAACCATAGAAACAAAACAAAAAAAAATCTAATTAGATATAACAATATCTAACAGTTTGTGTAAGCTTTTTTATTCTCTTGAAAGGTTGAAAATCTTAAATGTGTTTATTATTTAAATATATTTTGAATACATACCTGTATATGATGATGTAGAATTCAGTGACGTTATATTGTTTTAATCACCACCAAACTAGGAAAGCCTGTGTCATGATGGATATTTCATTATTCTATGGTACAGTAAGCGAATACAAGATTTAAATGGAATTAGTGGAAATAGCAGACGATCGGTGGACCGAACGTACCCTGGAGAGTCAGCCGAGAACTGGCCGCAGAAACTCGGGAAGACCACAAGCAAGATGGTCTGACGACATAAAACGCGAGACTTAGGATGGTGAGGGATAGGTTGAGAGGGGAGATCTATGTTCATTAAAGCTTTGTACACTGGCTATATTTTTTTTCAAAATGAATAAGTAATGAAAAATAGTCATGAGTAAATGCAAGACCAAGACCGGGGTGGTCTTTGGTCATGGTCTTGCAACCCTGGCCTTAGTCTTGCATCTACAGATGTGGTATTGGTCTTTTGTACTCGATCGAGTCATGGTCTTGCATACTTAGTGTTGGTTTTGGATACCCAATCTTGGTCTTGCATACCTAGTCTTGGTTTTGGATACCCAGTCTTGGTCTTGTACAACCAGTCTTAGTCTTGCATACCTAGTCATGATTTTGGATACCCAGTCTTGGTCTTGCACACCCAATCTTGGTCTTGCATACCTAGTCTTGGTTTTGGATACCCAGTCTTGGTCTTGTACAACATATCTTAGTCTTGCATACCTAGTCATGATTTTGGATACCCAGTCTTGGTCTTGCACACCCAATCTTGGTCTTGCATATCTAGTCTTGGTTTTATTTACCCAGTCTTGGTCTTGTACACCCAGGATTGGTCTTGCATACCTAGTCATGATTTTGGATACCCAGTCTTGAATTTGCACACTCAGTCTTGTTCTTTCATACCTAGTATTGGTTTTGGATACCCAGTCTTGTTCTTGTACATCCAGTCTTGGTCTTGCATACCTAGTCTTGATCTTGCAGGTGTTGAAAACTTACATGTTTTATATTTCTATTAAAATTCAGTAATTATAATGAAATATGCTAAAAAACAATATACAGTGTTATGTCGATAATACTTAGTTAATTGGATACTTTTTTTAAATAAATGATTTTATAAAATTTTGCGAGATCGCTAGACTCTCGGTATTGCAAAGACTGGTGTTGGTCTTAATCTTTCAGCTACACATGCAGTTTTGGTCTTGCAAGTCTCGCAAGACCAAAAAACCTTTTTTTTAAATAACAAATATGTCCTTGTAACAGTTGTAACTAGTACATATATAAATCCTCATACATTTCCTAAATTAAGCATTTATGCTTGCGCTATAGGTGAACGAAATCGGTCGTGGCAGGATTAGAACTCGCGACCTCTGGATTATTTATCCAATGGGCTAACCGCTCTGCCACCACCCATCACCCATCACTAGTGAAAAGATCAGGAAACATATACAGATTATAATACAACCATATTTATTATGGTAGTACAGATATCTCACTTCATACAAACTGACTGGTCCTTCAAAACTAGTACAAATATTGTTTTTTTAGTAAATTTTCAAAGTTCTTATTATAAACTAAGTAACGACGTTGCTGATGATGGACGAAAGTCCGAAAACGTTCCAATAATTAATTTATAAAAGTTAATTTATTGAGTGGAAGTAAAACTATAGTGTCTTCAAAATCTTCTTACTTTTAGAGCGGGTCATAGTGGCTGGTTGGAATACCAGGAGCGCCTTTCGCTTTTTAATATGGTTAGTTTGTCAGTTAGGCGGAGTGTGGCCGAATTAATGTATCTTCGTAAGCTGATTCGAGGTCACTTGGACACATCTGACATAGAATTGTTAAACTTTCATGCAAATAATAGATTAAGATGCAGCGAAGTGTTTCGTCTGAAAAGGTATAGAACCAATGTGGGACAGTTTTGTCCTATAAGCCGAATTATGAGCTCATATAATAGTTTGTCTAGGGTTGTATCGGATCTTGATGTGTTTCATAATCCGGTGTCCACTTTTAAACGATTGATTCGAGGAAATCTTGTGATAGGGTATGATGTTGTATGGCTCTGTGGGTGTTGATTTGTATTGCGCATTTATCCCCACTTTTGTATTTTTTATTAGGTTAATTTGGTATCTTGATTGTATGTTTTGTTTTTTATTTAATTTTTATAGTTTTGTTTTTTATTTAATTTTTATAGTTTTAAAAATAAAAAAATTACTAACACGTGTATAGTAGGCACGACATATAAACCAGCAAATTCGACAACATATTAACTTATAAGTCTTACTTAAAATATTCTAGTAAGACGGGCATGTTGCCGAATTCGCGATATTGTCCGCGACGTTGTTTATTGACTGTCGTTACATTGCACTCGCGTAGGCACCTGCCAATACAGTGACATTCTGCCGTGTCAGAGTGTCATTGTATTGGTAGATTCAAACGAATCGTTGTGACAATTTAATGTAATGAAAATGACGTACATATTTCATAGAAATTGATCTATGATAAATTGCTTATTTTTATCCTTTAAAATATGCTGGGCTAAAATCTATATTTTTTTTTTGTCTCAGTTCAATTATTCCTTCTTTTTTTGTTATATCTTATTAGTCCATCATTTGTTTTCCTACATATATGTATATGTGTATTTTAAACTTTCCTTTTAACTGTGTAAAGTAATGTCTTTTTTTATAATTTGAATGGTCAGGAGACGTTGATTGTACCTACCTAACTATGCACAATAGCAATGCGGGAGATACCTGTTATTGGAGCACTGGAGATTCTATTTTATTGTTTCATGTTTTTTTTTTGTTTTTGTTGTTCAGTGTTCTGTTGGTGTCTCTGTATATTAAATAAATAAATAAATAAAAAAATAGTTAAGTCAATATTAAATAATTTGTTTTTTTTAGGGTTTTCACCCAAAAGTGATGTAGCCGTTACTAATCAGAAACATTAGATTACACATATTAAGCCGTACAAATATTGTCCGCGAAGAAAATAATGAATAAACATGACCACAAGCTTCCATTTTGATAAGTCTATATTGTTTATCTCTATCTCTTTTCTACGACCCGCATGGTAGCGCCTCTCCTCTCAATGCGAACAATATGAAAACTATCAAGGTCAATAACCAGTGTTAGTATGAGAGTGAAAAAGGCCTGATAGAATACACAGAAAACTCACTGCGTCATCCTTTTTAAGTTTCATTTTTTCACACCTCAACGATTATATTATGTATGTAGGTTAGGCAAATCGTTGAACCTTTGACAAGTTTCCCGCCAAAACTAATATCGCCATGTTTCCGTGTATTGTCGCGAGGTAGATCATGTTTGTTTAGCCCTTCCCACTCTTTCATTTCTTCTGTGTTTACCCAAAGTATAATATTTACCTACCGGCTATATACATAATACTAGGTAGAATTATTCATTTTATAATAGCCAACCTAACTTTGAAGCACATTCAGGGTTTGTCCCACAAATGTGCCGTTGACTCCGTTCCCTACTTGAGATCGTTTTTGAATATTTCATATCCACAAGGGAAACCCGTATGATATTCATTTGTAATATTCATACACGCTATGATGGAACTGCTTATAATATGATGCTTTTAAACAGTAATGGCTCTAAGTTTAATGTTACACGGAATTGCCTTTATTTAAACTGCAATGTCATGTACATATGTAATGTATGATATTCACAATGGATGCAAAAACTTCATTTAATTTAACTAGGTAGGTAAAATGTTCGCAATTGCTGGATTCCGCATTCAGCAATCCAGCTGGATCCAGTACATTTTTCGGCTTTCTGAATCTACAAATTGCGCTGGATCCAGCGCTGTGGATCCGTATTTGATAAATTTTCAGTTGTTTCAATAAAACATTAAGATTCCATGTAAAATTGTAACATCCCTTACTCAATTTCATAAAATTTTGCGATACCGCAAGACATGCGAAGTCTTGCATGGCTCTTGGTATTGCAAAGCCTGGTCTTGGTTTTGCAGTATCACATGCGGTCTTGGTCTAAGAAGTCTCGCAAGATCATGACTTCTGCTCATTACTAGACGTTGGCTGTCACCTGGGAAAATGCCTCTCTATTTCGGGAAGTACGGAGAAGCTATCCACAGGTCTGGATACCTGTCCAGGCTCGATCGAATATCACGGAGCCACGACATATTTGTTCTGCTTCACACCACGCCTTCCCCCGATCTTTCTCATGATGAAGAGCCGCAGGAGTGACCTCTCCCCTCTGAGTATATAGCCTAGATATGAAATGATACAAATATGCCCTTTTCATTTTGTTTAATGACACAATGCAAACACAAACACAATTATTGAATAAAATCTTTGTTATATTTCCCCATATATGTGTAAATACCAACTATCAACATAAAAATGGTTTCGATTTTCGATAAGATTAGGTTAAAGCTGATTGGTAACCGGAGGGGTTACCAATTAACAGTAGTTAGTAACCAAAGTGGTTACTATTAAATGTATGTGGTAACCAGAGGGGTTACCAGTAAATAGAGTTTACTATATCCCAAGTGGATATGATTTGAAATAAGAACACAAGGACAGTGGTTTAGAGAGAAGAAGAAAGAATGGTCAAAAGTAACAATGAGTATATTGATCACAATTAATAGTTTGCTTAAGGGTAAATTTACAATTGATGAAATAACTTACAAAGGAACTTTCTCACGATGAGTAGGTATAACTAGTGAGTTAGCGGGTGTGTTCGAAGTGTCCGAATCTTCGCATGGTGAAGTACCATCGTGCTCGCGAGGTCGAGAGATGACCGGTGGTCGAGAGGCGAGACGGCGTGGTCGTAACGGCGACGTGAAGTGACGAATCGAAGTGACGGAAATACGGAAATGAAGTGACGACGTGTAGAGGTGTAGACTCCCTTAAATAGTGCTGCGCTGGGGGTAGCAAGTTCAATGTCCTCGAACTTTCTAGACTTATTTATTTGAAGTGTCATACCCAGTTGAGGAGTATTGTCACTTGTTTGACGTTGCGGGCGATGAACTCGGCCTAGCGATAAACAAATGTACTTGCCGTCGCTAGGCGCGCGTTCGAAAGAAATTTCGAGATGTGGTCTTCCACAAGGTATTTTTAAATCCGTATTTTTTTATTACACATTTATGATTCTGTTTTTATAGTGTACATTTGTGATTATATTTTTCACAACCACTCGACGGCCATATTCTACAAAGAAACACATATGTAATAGCATTAAGTCGAATAATGTAAACCTAAAGCCACTAAAGATAAATGGATTCCCAATGTTTGGTTAGGACAAGGAAACTCAAAACCGTTCGAGAGATTGGCGAAAAGGCAATAGTATTTTTTTTCATATTGGAAAAGTATTTTATAAAGAAAAATATTCATAACTACGAGAAAAAGTGAGTTGGAAATTGATTTCTAATCTTACTTCGTCAACATCACATTGTGTACCAAACTTGTATCTCGATTTACACTGCAGACTGCAGAGATATAAGTTATATCCATACATCGCGTAACAAAAACCATCAGTCTATAAAGACGGTATTTGTGACTCAGTAAGATATCTTGGTGCAAACCAATCTGAAACCTGGCCAAAGGTTCCGGGTTCAATTTACAGTGAAGGCACAGTTTTTCAGGGTGGATTTCTGAACGATCAGCATCAGTCTCCAGAATGTGGCAACATATTATTGGGTGTGAGTGTGAAATTAATATTTAACACAAGTGCCTACCTGTATGTTGCCCAAGAAACTATACAAAATTAAATTTAACATTTTTTCTTCATACGTTGCTATAACTTTGTAGCACATTTTAAATATTTTCGCAAATTGAAATTTGGTACAAATATATTTTTTGTTTTAACCACTGTGAATACTTGGTGTCTAACCGGTTTTCGGAACTGACCGCTCCCTCCTCAGGACAGACTTGTACTAAATTATTATTAAAAAATGAACGAACGTGTGTGATATTATGTTGTGGGTGGTAACACGGAAGACACACACACACACACACACACACACACACACACACACACACACACACAGACACACACACACACACACACACACACAGACACACGAAATGTACTCCGAATTCTGAGTAAATCCGTATATGGAACATATATGCTGCGAAGCCTCTAAGTTGGTGTTTTTTGACTTCAAAGTTGGAAAAGCCGTGAAAAAAGTAGACAATTCTTGTGTATCCTGGCTTGAAACATTGTCGATATGTTAAGAGAACAAAGTTCTCCTGAACAAATCGACAATTGGAAAAGCAGCAAAATAAAAATCGACTAAAGTAAAAACGCTCAAAAAGAGGTACGGTTGTAGATATTTTGAGGAGATACAGAAGTGTGGAAAGAATATTAAAATACATAAAATTGTAGGGAGGATCAAATTAATAGAATTTTGAAAGACGGTAATATGAGAAAGTTACGAGTTGTGAGGAGAACCTTAAATTTTACAATATTAAATGGTATTTTCATATGTGGCTGAAGTTTCGAACGTTCTAACGGAACGAACTAACGGATCAATGGTCAGGATACAATAGTGATAACCCAAGGAAAAAATATTTTTTATTTATTTATTTATTTATTATATATATTTTATTTGTAGTTTTAATTGCTTGTTTATTTATTTATTTATGCATTAACTAGTTTTTTTTAATTATTTACTTATTTATGCATAAATGAACGATAAAATAAACGGAAAAAAATTGAAAATAATCTGAATAGGGTAACCAGCGACAGGTTTGCGGAAACGCATAACCTAATAATATAAAGCATTACACATGCGTGTATACCCACACACATTTTTTTATAATCTACGTACTTACTAAATATAAATACACCACCATGAAGGGTATCAGCGACAGGTTTGCGGAAACGCATAACCTAAAAAAATAAAGGACTACACATGCGTGTATGCCCACGCACATTTTATTTATAATAAACGTACTTAGTGAATATAAATACACCACCATGTAGGGTAACCAGCGACAGGTTTGCGAAAACGCATAACCTAAGAAAATTATGCACTACACATGCATGTATGCCCACGCACATTTTTTATATAATTTACGTACTTAGTGAATATAAATACACCACCATGTAGGGTAACCAGCGACAGATTTGCGGATAACCTAATAAAATAAAGCACTACACATTCGTGTATGCCCACGCACATTTTATTATAATTTAAGTACTCACTGAATATACATACACCACCATGTGGGGTAACCAGCGACAGGTTTGAGGAAACGCATTACCTAACAAAATAAAGCACTACAAATGCGTGTATGCCCACGCACATTTTTTATAATTAACGTACTAACTGAATATAAATACACCACCATGAAGGGTAATCAGCGACAGGTTTGCGGAAACGAATAACCTAATAAAATTAAGCACTACACAGGCGTGTATTCCCACGCACATTTTTTTATAATTTACATACTTACTGAATATAAATTCACCACCATATATGGGAACCAGCGACAGGTTTGCGGAAACGTATAACCTAATAAAATAAAGGACTACACATGCGTGTATGCCCACGCACATTTTTTTTATAATAAACGTACTTAGTGAATATAAATACACCACCATGTAGGGTAACCAGCGACAGGTCTGCGAAAACGCATAACCTAAGAAAATTATGCACTACACATGCATGTATGCCCACGCACATTTTTTTTATAATATACGTACTTAGTGAATATAAATACACCACCATGTAGGGTAACCAGCGACAGATTTGCGGATAACCTAATAAAATAAAGCACTACACATTCGTGTATGCCCACGCACATTTTATTATAATTTAAGTACTTACTGAATATAAATACACCACCATGTGGGGTAACCAGCGACAGGTTTGCGGAAACGCATAACCTAATAAAATAAAGCACTACACATTCGTGTATGCCCACGCACATTTTATTATAATTTAAGTACTTACTGAATATACATACACCACCATGTGGTGTAACCAGCAACAGGTTTGAGGAAACGCATAACCTAATAAAATAAAGCACTACAAATGCGTGTATGCCCACGCACATTTTTTATAATTTACGTACTAACTGAATATAAATACACCACCATGAAGGGTAATCAGCGACAGGTTTGCGGAAACGCATAACCTAATAAAATTAAGCACTACACAGGCGTGTATGCCCACGCACATTTTTTTATAATTTACATACTTACTGAATATAAATTCACCACCATATATGGGAACCAGCGACAGGTTTGCGGAAACGCATAACCTAATAAAATAAAGGACTACACATGCGTGTAGGCCCACGCACATTTTTTTTTTAATAAACGTACTTAGTGAATATAAATACACCAGCATGTAGGGTAACCAGCGACAGGTTTGCGAAAACGCATAACCTAAGAAAATTATGCACTACACATGCATGTATGCCCACGCACATTTTTTTTATAATATACGTACTTAGTGAATATAAATACACCACCATGTAGGGCAACCAGCTACAGATTTGCGGATAACCTAATAAAATAAAGCACTACACATTCGTGTATGCCCACGCACATTTTATTATAATTTAAGTACTTACTGAATATAAATACACCACCATGTGGGGTAACCAGCGACAGGTTTGCGGAAACGCATAACCTAATAAAATAAATCACTACACATTCGTGTAAGCCCACGCACATTTTATTATAATTTAAGTACTTACTGGATATAAATACACCACCATGTGGGGTAACCAGCGACAGGTTTGCGGAAACGCATTACCTAATAAAATAAAGCACATTTTTTATAATTTACGTACTAACTGAATATAAATACACCACCATGAAGGGTAATCAGCGACAGGTTTGCGGAAACGCATAACCTAATAAAATTAAGCACTACACATGCGTGTATGCCCACTATGCACATTTTTTTTATAATTTACGTACTAACTGGATATAAATAAAGTCAACCTCGTTATACCCCACCATGTAGGGTAACCATCGACAGTTTGCGGATACGCATAATCTAATAAAATAAAGCATTACACATGCGGGTATGCCCACACACATTTTTTAATAATTTACGTACTTACTGAAAATAAATAAAGTAAACCTCGATATACCTCACCATGTAGGGTAAACAGCGGCAGGTTTGCGGATACGCATAACCTAATTAAATAAAACATTACACATGCGTGTATGCCCACTCAAGTATATTTTTATATTTTACGTACTTACTGAATATAAATAAAGTAAACCTCGATATTTTATTTGGCCAAAGATACCCTCGGAACGGAAAATTTTGAAGTCAAATATAATATTAAAAAAAATCTAGCACTTTTATTTGGTCAAAGATACCCTCAATTTTTCTGGAGTGTATGTAGCACTACAATGTGCATCTGACGCAAAAATAAAACTTATAAAAAATAAACCGCAACATTGTGTTCAAGCCGATTAACCGCATATTTTGTAGAATAATGTAATATTAAAAAAAAAATCCTGCACTTTTATTTGGCCAAAGATACCCTCAATTTTTCTGACGTGTATGTAGCACTACAATGTGCATCTGACGCAAAAATAAAATTTATAAAAAATAAACCGCAACATTGTGTTCAAGCGGATTAACGGAAAATTTTGATGTCAAATATAATATTAAAAAAAATCTAGCACTTTTATTTGGTCAAAGATACCCTCAATTTTTCTGAGGTGTATGTAGCACTTTAATGTGCATCTGACGCAAAAATAAAATTCAAATAAAATAAACCGCAACATTGTTTTCAAGCCGATTAACGGAAAATTTTGAAGTCAAATATAATATTAAAAAAAAATCTAGCACTTTTATTTGATCAAAGATACCCTCAATTTTTCTGAGGTGTATGTAGCACTACAATGTGCATCTGACGCAAAAATAAAATTTATAAAAAATAAACCGCAACATTGTGTTCAAGCGGATTAACGGAAAATTTTGATGTCAAATATAATATTAAAAAAAAATCTAGCACTTTTATTTGATCAAAGATACCCTCAATTTTTCCGAGGTGTATGTATCACTACAATGTGCATCTGACGCAAAAATAAAATTTATAAAAAATAAACCGCAACATTGTGTTCAAGCGGATCAACGAAAAATTTTGATGTCAAATATAATATTAATAAAAAATCTAGCACTTTTATTTGGTCAAAGATACCCTCAATTTTTCTGAGGTGTATGTAGCACTACAATGTGCATCTGACGCAAAAATAAAATTCAAATAAAATAAACCGCAACATTGTTATCAAGCCGATTAACGGAAAATTTTGAAGTCAAATATAATATTAAAAAAAATCTTGCACTTTTATTTGGTCAAAGATACCCTCAATTTTTCTGAGGTGTATGTAGCACTACAATGTGCATCTGACGCAAAAATAAAATTTATAAAAAATAAACCGCAACATTGTGTTCAAGCGGATTAACGGAAAATTTTTATGTCAAATATAATATTAAAAAAAATCTAGCACTTTTATTTGGTGAAAGATACCCTCAATTTTTCTGGAGTGTATGTAGCACTGCAATGTGCATCTGACGCAAAAATAAAACTTATAAAAAATAAACCGCAACATTGTGTTCAAGCCGATTAACCGCATATTTTGTAGAATAATGTAATATTAAAAAAAAAATCCTGCACTTTTATTTGGCCAAAGATACCCTCAATTTTTCTGACGTGTATGTAGCACTACAATGTGCATCTGACGCAAAAATAAAATTTATAAAAAATAAACCGCAACATTGTGTTCAAGCGGATTAACGGAAAATTTTGATGTCAAATATAATATTAAAAAAAATCTAGCACTTTTATTTGATCAAAGATACCCTCAATTTTTCTGAGGTGTATGTAGCACTACAATGTGCATCTGAAGCAAAAATAAAATTCAAATAAAATAAACCGCAACATTGTTTTCAAGCCGATTAACGGAAAATTTTGAAGTCAAATATAATATTAAAAAAAAATCTAGAACTTTTATTTGATCAAAGATACCCTCAATTTTTCTGAGGTGTATGTAGCACTACAATGTGCATCTGACGCAAAAACAAAATTTATAAAAAATAAACCGCAACATTGTGTTCAAGCGGATTAACGGAAAATTTTGATGTCAAATATAATATTAAAAAAAATCTAGCACTTTTATTTGGTCAAAGATACCCTCAATTTTTCTGGAGTGTATGTAGCACTACAATGTGCATCTGACGCAAAAATAAAATTTATAAAAAATAAACCGCAACATTGTGTTCAAGCGGATTAACGGATAATTTTGATGTCAAATATAATATTTAAAAAAAATCTAGCACTTTTATTTGGTCAAAGATACCCTCAATTTTTCTGGAGTGTATGTAGCACTACAATGTGCATCTGACGCAAAAATAAAATTTATAAAAAATAAACCGCAACATTTTGTTCAAGCGGATTAACGGAAAATTTTGATGTCAAATATAATATTTAAAAAAAATCTAGCACTTTTATTTGATCAAAGATACCCTCAATTTTTCTGCAGTATATATAACACTACAATGTGCATCTGACGCAAAAATAAAATTCAATTAAAATAAACCGCAACATTGTGTTCAAGCGGATTAACGGAAAATTTTGAAGTCAAATATAATATTAAAAAAAATCTTGCACTTTTATTTGGTCAAAGATACCCTCAATTTTTCTGAGGTATATGCAGCACTACAATGTGCATCTGACGCAAAAATAAAATTTATAAAAAATAAACCGCAACATTGTGTTCAAGCGGATTAACGGAAAATTTTGATGTCAAATATAATATTAAAAAAAATCTAGCACTTTTATTTGGTCAAAGATACCCTCAATTTTTCTGAGGTGTATGTAGCACTACAATGTGCATCTGAAGCAAAAATAAAATTCAAATAAAATAAACCGCAACATTGTTTTCAAGCCGATTAACGGAAAATTTTGAAGTCAAATATAATATTAAAAAAAAATCTAGAACTTTTATTTGATCAAAGATACCCTCAATTTTTCTGAGGTGTATGTAGCACTACAATGTGCATCTGACGCAAAAATAAAATTTATAAAAAATAAACCGCAACATTGTGTTCAAGCGGATTAACGGAAAATTTTGATGTCAAATATAATATTAAAAAAAATCTAGCACTTTTATTTGGTCAAAGATACCCTCAATTTTTCTGGAGTGTATGTAGCACTACAATGTGCATCTGACGCAAAAATAAAATTTATAAAAAATAAACCGCAACATTGTGTTCAAGCGGATTAACGGATAATTTTGATGTCAAATATAATATTTAAAAAAAATCTAGCACTTTTATTTGGTCAAAGATACCCTCAATTTTTCTGGAGTGTATGTAGCACTACAATGTGCATCTGACGCAAAAATAAAATTTATAAAAAATAAACCGCAACATTGTGTTCAAGCGGATTAACGGAAAATTTTGATGTCAAATATAATATTTAAAAAAAATCTAGCACTTTTATTTGATCAAAGATACCCTCAATTTTTCTGCAGTATATATAACACTACAATGTGCATCTGACGCAAAAATAAAATTCAAATAAAATAAACCGCAACATTGTGTTCAAGCGGATTAACGGAAAATTTTGAAGTCAAATATAATATTAAAAAAAAATCTAGCACTTTTATTTGGTCAAAGATACCCTCAATTTTTCTGAGGTGTATGTAGCACTACAATGTGCATCTGACGCAAAAATAAAATTTATAAAAAATAAACCGCAACATTGTGTTCAAGCGGATCAACGGAAAATTTTGACGTCAAATATAATATTAATAAAAAATCTTACACTTTTATTTGGTCAAAGATACCCTCAATTTTTCTAAGGTGTATGTAGCACTACAATGTGCATCTGACGCAAAAATAAAATTCAAATAAAATAAACCGCAACATTGTTTTCAAGCCGATTAACGGAAAATTTTGAAGTCAAATATAATATTAAAAAAAATCTTGCACTTTTATTTGGTCAAAGATACCCTCAATTTTTCTGAAGTATATGCAGCACTACAATGTGCATCTGACGCAAAAATAAAATTTATAAAAAATAAACCGCAACATTGTGTTCAAGCGGATTAACGGAAAATTTTGATGTCAAATATAATATTAAAAAAAATCTAGCACTTTTATTTGGTCAAAGATACCCTCAATTTTTCTGAGGTGTATGTAGCACTACAATGTGCATCTGACGCAAAAATAAAATTTATAAAAAATAAACCGCAACATTGTGTTCAAGCGGATTAACGGAAAATTTTGATGTCAAATATAATATTAAAAAAAAATCTAGCACTTTTATTTGGTCAAAGATACCCTCAATTTTTCAGAGGTATATGTAGCACTACAATGTGCATCTGACGCAAAAATAAAATTTATAAAAAATAAACCGCAACATTGTGTTCAAGCGGATTAACGGAAAATTTTGAAGTCAAATATAATATTAAAAAAAATCTTGCACTTTTATTTGGTCAAAGATACCCTCAATTTTTCAGAGGTATATGTAGCACTACAATGTGCATCTGACGCAAAAATAAAATTTATAAAAAATAAACCGCAACATTGTGTTCAAGCGGATCAACGGAAAATTTTGACGTCAAATATAATATTAATAAAAAATCTAGCAATTTTATTTGGTCAAAGATACCCTCAATTTTTCTAAGGTGTATGTAGCACTACAATGTGCATCTGACGCAAAAATAAAATTTATAAAAAATAAACCGCAACATTGTGTTCAAGCGGATTAACGGAAAATTTTGATGTCAAATATAATATTAAAAAAAATCTAGCACTTTTATTTGGTCAAAGATATCCTCAATTTTTCTGACGTGTATGTAGCACTACAATCTGCATCTGACGCTAAAATTAAAATCATAAAAAATAAACCGCAACATTGTGTTAAAGCGGATTAACGGAAAATTTTGATGTCAAATATAATATTAAAAAAAATCTAGCACTTTTATTTGGTCTAAGATACCCTCAATTTTTCTGACGTGTATGTAGCACTACAATCTGCATCTGACGCAAAAATAAAAATCATAAAAAATAAACCGCAACATTGTGTTCAATGCGCACTGGTAAAGGCAACCACTTCGAGGTGCAAACATTCTACCCTTTTAAACTATCTATTTGAAGTTTGTTTGTTTTTAAAAAAAAAATGACATTATTGCTATTGTCAATTTATTGAATCGTTATTACAAGTATTCTCAGCATAAGCATTTTTTCTTTTTGTAAAAGAAAAAAACAGTATATAATTATCGCCAAATATCTTCAAATATCTTACTTTCTGTTAAAAAGTCAAGTTATTTGGCGATACCTGTACTATTCAAACTATTTATATATCTTTTATTGAAAAAATATATAAAATATCTCATGTGATTCCCGGAAAGTTCGTCATTGCGGACTAAGTGTGGAGCAGACATTAAATCAACCCTTATGCCGGATTTATACGTTGGTATAGGCGCGGCGAACGTCTCGGCGAGCGTGTAAACGGCTTAAAAGTCGACAGCTCGGACACTATTTACATGCTCGCGAGCCCGTCAGTATCAAAACATGAAGGATGCTGAGGTTATATCGGCCATTACTTTTGACCTTACGTATTTTTATTATAATATAGGATTTTTCAATTATCTCTACATGTACATGTTCTTAATCAAACAATAGACATTTTTCAATAATAAATATTATTTAAAAATTCTAAAAGAAATGCATATCAGAATATAAAAAAAATATTTTAATCATTATTTATTTTATTTATTTATTTACATACTTCGGAGTTTAAGTTGGATTCTGGTATTCAGAAATATGAGAGCTCGAGATCTCTCGCCGAGCCAAGGCGAGCGTGGAAACGGCCTATTACATTGGATAATTCCATATAATTGGGTAACCCCTTATTCTAGGAAAGGATTTTTTTTTCGTATAAATTGGTATTATTTGTTTATACTTTACGTGCATGTCGCGAGACAAGACCTATTTAAAACGTTCTGTGGATTAATTTGATCAATTAATTATTTTCTTTTAACTATTTGGTTTTTTATGTTTATAATGGCTCAACGAAAAGTTTTAATACGTGCGAAACTCTCGCGAAATTTATTTTTGAGCATATCAAGTGTACATGTGATATTCAATTTAATTCATCTGGTCAAGGATCTCTTCTTTACAAGGTATGTTGTAATTTATTATATAATATATCTATTAAAAATACATATCACGTTGAATATTTTTATAGTTGCATATACGCAAACTATGGAATTATAAGGTACAAAATCATATATAATCTAAGACGCAATTATAATCATATATAATCTAAGACGCTATTATAATCATAATATATATATAATTAAGACGCAATTTTTGAATTTTTTCCTGCCGGATTCATTAATATTTTAAGACAAATATCGCAATAGAAACGAAGTTCGAATATTATAGGAGAACCGGGAAATCGAGATATCTTCAGGGCTTACGACCTGTCATCGGCTGGTTTACGTAATCACTATGCGCTTGTGCAACTTTCACCTATTATTGAGTTCCCTATCAATCCACATTTTAAAAGTTCTATATATTCATCAAATCTAATCCATTTCGCTTGCATAAAGTGATTACGTAAACCTGTCGATGACAGGTCGTAAGACCTGTAGATGCCTTGATTTCGCGGTTCTCCTACAATATTCTAATTTCGTCTCTACTGAGACATTAAAAATTTGTTATAAAAATTTAAAATTTTTGGGAGTTCCATGTTATATTTGATTCAATTATTTAACATTTATATTATACAATTTGAACATAATATATATGAATTACAATTAAAAAAAATCTAAAATTTAATAATTGAGTAACTACTTATTACAAAAAAAAATGTTGTCCAAATACACACAGAGTTTATTGCACCTATTTCCTAGAATCTATAGGTACAACAGAAGGATAAATTCATAAGAGAATTCTTGAATGTGAATGGTAAAAAAGTGAATGCACAGTACCTATATGTTTCTATAGTTTTAATTTACCTAACATTTTTTTTAGATTATTCGCCAATTCCGATTTAAAAATGATAGAAAAAGCAGACAAGTTATAGTTCGACAATGGAAAAAGATTGTGGAGAATAATGTACTATATGAAAACATTTTTAATGAAAAGAAATGTCGTGGTCAAAATTGCTGCATGAAAATTGTAAGTAAATTTATAATAATGAATAATAGCCCAATTGTCAATTTGTCCAAGATAATTTATTTCTCTTAACAGATCGACAAAGTTTCTAGCCAATATGTGAGATTTTTATGGCCAGGTCTATGTTTTGCATGTTTTTTTACAACTTTGGAGTAAAAAACACCAACTTAGAAGCTTCGCATCTTATATATTCTATATATATGTAGGAATTCGTGGCTCAGTTGGTTAGATATCTGACTGCTGAGCTAAATGTCCCGGGTTCGATTCCCGGTGGAGACACCGTTTTTAATTGTGTTTTCAGTCTGGATCTGTGAGACGATAAATATCGTAAGTCTCCAGAATGTGGCAACTTGTTATTGGGTGCGTGTTAAATAATTATTTGACATAATACCTGTTAGTTGTCCATGAAGCTACATAAATATACAATATAATATAAATATATATATGAAGTTTTTTTCATTTTTCAATATATCTCAAAAACGGTAAAAACGTTAACTTAAAAAAGTTCTTAAAGAAGTTCCGGAGTTTTTTAAATATTTTTTTATTAACAAGTACGTATATTATATATCATTTTTTTTTTATGAAAATTTATGTTAAAATTGAATTTAGTGACGATGTTGTTTCATACAATTTGTAGGGCAAAATACACAATATCTACAGGACTAAGTAGTTTTATACTTAATCTTCATACAGACATGCATAACATCAAACTGTTTTAATCTATTCGGGTTAGAAAAAGGACTGAACTCTTAATTGACATGTGACATTTTTAATCATTTTTCAGGCTACAAGAGATAGTTTAAGTGATAGCTTGCATATTCCATTTGAAGAAATTATGGACGAAATTCCAGAAGAAATTACATACGAAATTCCAGAAGAAATTACATACGAAATTCCAGAAGAAATTACATACGAAATTCCAGAAGAAATTACATACAAAATTCCAGAAGAAATTACATACGAAATTCCAGAAGAAATTACATACGAAATTCCAGAAGAAATTACAGACGACATTCCAGAAGAAATTACATACGAAATTCCAGAAGATATTTGTATTACAGATGATGAAATTTTACCAGAGGGAAAATATGACCACACCGAAACTCCACTTCTAGATTTGACGATAGCAGAAGATTTCGAAACAGAATTGAAAAAGTATGAAAAAAGAACTAAATACGATCATAGGGAGTAAAATGCCTTGAAAGAAGAAGAAAGCAAGAGCTAAGTCTAAAGTGATTGTTATTGAAAAAAGCCAAAGAAGAACAGAATGCGAAATACGAGTTGATAAAGAACGAATTAAACAAGTGTATGAAGATTATTTGTTTTTAGGAAGTATGTTTCAGCATGATGGAAGATTGGAAAATGATATAGAAAGAAGGGTGCACTAAGAACAATAATGACACCCAATTATTTCAAGGCCAGCAAAACTTACTGTGCACAATGCAATTGTTGTTCCAACCATAATGTATGCAAGTGGGACATGGCAGAAGATGCTTGAAAGTAAAATTAACACTGAAAATAAGGTTCCTTAGAAGAATGTATGACAAAACAATTTATGATAGGATAAGGAATCATGATATCAAAAGAGAATGTAACATCGAAAGACATAATGTTAGAAGAATGAAGATAATTGCTTTAGGATGGTTTGGACATGTAGAGGGAATGAATGAATGACAAAGAAAGTATACAAGGATGAAAAGACTGGAAATGAGATGTAGGGGTCGGCCGAAAAAGAGTTGGTATGATCATATAAATGAAATTTTGAAAGATAAGAACATACGATAATAGTATAATAATAGGAGAGCATGTATGGCCTGAAGTGTAGATATAAATGAGGCAAAATATGTGTGTCAAGATCGAAGAGTCTGGCATTTGGCTCTTTCTGTCTACCACAAATAGGGAAATGGTATGTATGTAAGAATTGGATAACAAAGGTCTGACAAATATAAGATAAATCAAAAATTTTAAAATAAGATGCAGGCTTTGAGCAAAAGAAGCATAGTACAGTTGTTTAGATGTTCTTCTTTAATGGCTCTATTGCCCATATCGAGCCTTAGCTTCCAGTAACTTCCTCCTCCAACCTCTCCTGTCACTTGCTGCGACCTTCCAGTTTGGCACTCAGAAGCTGGGACGCGTCCCTCACAATATTGCCTTCCCATCGCAGCCTCGGTCTTCCGACCTTTCTTTTGTTACCTAGGTGACAAAAGACTCTTTTTTGAACCCGCGATGATGGCATTCTCTGAACATGCTCAGCCCATATGTCAGAGACTTTGGGAGCTTTATAGATGTTTACAACTCATTGTTGAATTTAATCCTCCATGTTTGTCCATCATTCACGGGTCCCAGGATTTTACGTATCACTTTTATTTCAAAGATGTCCAGCATCTCCGCAGACTTTGCTGTCAGTGTCTAAGCCTCACACCCATATGATACAACAATCCTAATGATGTTTTATACAGGGTTTTTTTTGTATATCTGTGGACACTTCTACAACTAACACAGGTAATACAGAGAAGAATGCTGTCACTTGTCGCTATTCACCTTTTTATATCTAGGGTATCTCCATTACCTTAATTGATAGTTGAACCCTAGTATGCAAATTCCTCAACAGTTTCAAAAGTACTTATCCTTGAATGTTATATTACTATGTTAAGCGTTTCTAGCATTTCTAGTTTGCTTCATTATTTTGGTTTTATTTTTAATTGATTTGCAAACCTATTTCTGCTGCTGCTGTTTCAAGTGGTTCAAAGACTTCCTGTAGGGCTGCAAGGGATCTTCCGACAATGTTGAGAATATCTGCATAACCAACTATTTGATTACTCTTAAAGTATGTAGTGGAGTTGGTGTTAATAGATGACTTTCTGATGACATATTCAAAAGCGGGAATACTCTCCAACATTCATTGATTTTTGGCCAAGTTCCATTACAAGATGAAGAGGAAGAAATGTATGATAAAATCAAGAACGAAGAGGATTGCGATGAAACTGATAATCCCATCACGGGCGATGTGGAAGAAATTTTGGTCTGTGACGTTTCAATCGATACTAAAGACAATGAACTCGCAACACTTAGTCCATCAAGAACAAAGTGAAGAGGAATGCGCTAATTTTTGGAAAAGTGAATTGCACGTGGATTAGGCCTACTGGGGATACCACTATAAAAAAAACGCGCCGCTTACTCTACCTCAAGGTGGTGTGGAAATGAGTTTTTAAACTATGCGTGTTGAACTATAGTTTGCGGCGCTCATATGTCATAACTATTGATTTTACAATAAAAAATAAAGCCAATGCACTCGACACAATACGGCGTCTCTATTGCCAATTCACAAAGATTGTGGAAGAAACATTGAAACTAATGTTCAAAACGCAATTTCCTGGATCAAGTATAGCAAACCCCAATGAAGACGAGCAATCGCCAAAAACAACAGGGTCTATTAACATATTATATTTTGTAATGATGTTTTATAAGTAAGAGTCTGTGGAATGACTAGAGCCTTTATTAATGTCTTGAGAGAAACTTTCATAAGTTGAAAATCTGCTGGTTGCAACGTCAGAAACATATTTGTATTTTCTTTTAAACGATATTGGAATATTTTTGCCATATAGCAGTACTGTATTAAATGTAATCTGTATTTTCTTAGATAAAGCTTATTTTATAATAATATCTAAGCATCACTCATCTCAAATTATAACTGCATTATTACACAATTGTAAAAACAAATTCTTATTTTTGTCAAATTTTTATTTTGTACAAATACTGTTTTTCTAATGAATTCATTGTAATAATTGAGATTGGTGTACTATGTGTTCTTATGTTTTTGATTATATATATATATTCTTTTTATCTTATACTATGGATGTTTTTAAATTACTTATGTAAAAAAACCTTCAATATTTATTTTAGTGTAATTTAAATATACCTAGATATTTGTACACAAATCTTCATTATTTTTGTTTTGCAAATGTTATAAAATGTTGCAATGTATTCTATATATTCAATTGTATTCTTTATATTCACTTCACTTGAATATATAGAATACAATTGTCCATTGCAGATGAAGACATTACTGAAATTGATATTGGCAATAAGGAACATACTTACAATTTATCCACGTTGCAAAGATTAGAAGTAATTTAATAAGAAGACAACTAAACTTGAATGTATAATTTTTTTACATATATATATATATATATATATATATATATATATATATATATATATATATATATATATATATATATACTATATATATATATATATATATATATATATATATATATATATATATATATATATATATATATATATATATATATATATATATATATATATATATATATATAAAAATGGATGTACGTATATTTGTTTCTATGTGAGCGATGGACTCCTAAACCAACATCCGATTGCGATGAAACTTTGGCAATCTGTTCAGCTCATTCCGATATCTATTTGATATTTATTCGAATCTCACAAAAAAAATTGAAAAAAAAAGTTGGTATTGAATTGACACTTATGGTGACTTCCACCAACGTTACCTAAACTGTCACATAGCTGGGTATCAACTAAGCTTAGGTAACCCCTAACGTATCGTTTGGTTTTCACCAGTCTTAGCGTCTTAGGTAACTCTTATGTAGGTGGTGAAACGAAAATTCACGTTAGGTACTACATAAGAATTCTTAGGTAACACCTAAGAGTTAGGGGACGTTAGTGAAAGTCACCAACAGTGGGTTTGTTCAGCGCGCAAACGAGAAGGTTTAAAAATTAAAATTTATTTATTTAATATCTCCACAATAAATGATTGAATAAGTAAATAAATGAATAAAGAAATAAAAACATTTTAAGAAATAATCCTATATACCCATAATATAAAATGGTATATTATATAAAACTGGTATAATGCTAAAGGTTCAAGTACCTGTATTTGTTTGAATAATTAAAAAATGAATGAATAGGGACGGAAAGGACTGTAGGGATGGAAGGGAAAAAACGAAATTATAATCAGCGAATCTAGATAAGAATGTTAAGTTTGTTTGAATCATTAAATAAAATTAAAAAATGAATGAATAGGGACTGTAGGGATGGAAGGGAAAAAATGGAATTATAATTAGCGAATCTAGATAAGAATGTTAAGTAATAAAAAGGAAAAAATACCGAACAACCATTTTTATATATTTGGAGGTCAATAATTAAACAGGCAGGACAACGTCTGCCAGGTTTTACTAATATATATATATATATATATATATATATATATATATATATATATATATATATATATATATATATATATATATATATATATATATATTATATTTATATATATGTATAAAGTAAATAATTATAATATAAATTTTAGATTTGTTGTACCTAATTTGTGGAACCTTTTAAGCAATCAGAATGGCAAAGTAAAAATAAAACAAATTGTTATAAAAATAATATATTCATATATATTTTTTTTCATAAATTTTGTACATTAAAAAGAATTGCAATAATATTTTGATATTTTATGTGAAAGATTAAAAAGGTAAGTATTATAAAATGCTGAGTAGGTAGCATTTTACATTGAAATAATAATTATATAGATATAAAATGGATATATTATGTACTTATATACAAAAAAAATATAATGGTAACAAAAACTTTAATTCACTTCTTTGATAGAGAATCATCATTAAACTCTGGATTGTATGCTCCTGATTCTACATCAGTTGTAAATCATCCCTTCAGTCTCAATCAGCTTTGATTCCATGGTAGTCAGCGCCTGGTTGCTGTCCTCCCCACCTACCATTCCTCTCATAGACGCTCTAATACTTTTTTCCTTTAGCCTTCCTCAACGCTGTTTTATATGACTGTAATATTATTATTATTATCAGCAATATTTGTAATAGTGCGAAAGTTAAATAGAAGCTCACATAAATTATATGTGGAATAAAAATTCTAACTTCATTCCACTCTCTGCAGGTCTTCTCGATTGATTTAATGAGTCCGCCAAATGGATCCACAATCTTTGAACCCTGGAGTCACTAGAATTCCCTGTAAAAGAAATAACTACAATATATTGCATGAAGTATTAAATGATTTTAATTTAAAGAGGCTCTTAGTCTAACATTAATAATAACGAGTTGGTGTAATGACTGTCATATGAGAAAAAAATGTAAATATTTGAATTAAATGAAGGGTGCAGTCTTCTTCTTCTATCGTGTCAGCAATGCATTTAAATAATCTTCTGCCAGTGCCTAGCAACGTCAATAGCACAATCATTTCCCACCATAAGATCGTGCACGGTGCAGTTGACTGGACTTGAGGGACAGATGTGCGGTGGTCTGCTGCTCTCCACAGCCACATGTCGTTGGTATTCCTTGTTGCAGAAAGCCCCATGTAGACAGGTTTCCAACGTTCTCCCAACTAGGGATGCAACATCGTTCTTAAAAACATCGATGTTAGAAAACATCGATGTTTTTATGACAAAGTATCGATGTTAGAAAACATCTGCAATAAGAACGATACATTGATGTATCGTCGATGTTTTTTCCTATATTTTAGATATATTTAGAAAAATATGCCGTAATGACCTTAGCAATATAAAAAGCATAGTAAATAATAAAGTAAAGTAAAATCATAAATGATAATATGGATTTTGTTTTAATAAAAATGTATTTATTATAATTTAAAAAATCATTTTTTTCATATATATATATATATATATATATATATCCACCCTCACAAGGCTTTGCCTGTACCGAGGTGGAATATTTCTATATAACATGAATACATATTTATACAATATTTTCATCGTATTTCATTCAGTTTACGCTACAGAAAAAATAAAACCTGTGTTATTAAAATTATTATTCGTAAACTGTAACTGACGATTCCAAGTGTCTGGAGGATCTACGGACGATATACTATAACAATAAAGAATAAGATAGACTGGAGCCGCATACTCCCTAGTGGAAAAACAAAGCGCCATGCTTCCATGCAATTAAAGGAAATTACTTCTGTCCATGATGTAAGTAATAAGAAATGACGCGTCATAAATACAGCACTCTTATTCCAGTTGTCACTTACTTGCTTTACGAGTCCGAGCACTTCACCACTAGGCCATCCCACTCCAGAACACAGCAATCGCAACGGCATTGTAATTAACCATCTACAAGTCCTCTGCGTCGCACCTCACTGGCATATCTTGACAGAAACCACGACAAGTTATCAATAAACATGTTCGACATATATAACCTATAAAATTTCAATACAAAAGTTAAATTGACATATCTAACATCATAAATATGTTATCTTACCAATTCTCGTGATATTTTTGAGTAAAATGAAATCAATTATGAACTCCATTTGCTTCTAAATTTCTTTTTTTATATAGCGACATTGACAGATGAAAAATTTAAACGTCGCTTTGACAACTTATTGTGTTCTGTGCACAGATAATATAGAAGTAAACTTTTCTGTGGCACAAAGAGAATATAACCTAGGTAGCGTTCGGAAAGACGCTCGGCGATGTTAGAGCGTCATCCTAAGCGTTCGGAATTCATCGAGCGATTCGCGCGGCGATTCACTCTGCCCGTTCGGAATCACGGTTGACTCGCACCAATGTCGCCCAAGTCGCTCGATGAAATACCTAGTAGGGTGAATGTCGCTCCTGTCAAATTTTCAAATTTTTTTATAAATTTTATTTTTGCGTCAGATGCACATTATAGTGCTTTATATACTGCAGAAAAATTGAGGGTATCTTTGATCAAATAAAAGTGCTAGATTTTTTTTTAATATTATATTTGACTTCAAAATTTTCCGTTAATCGGCTTGAAAACAATGTTGCGGTTTATTTTATTTGAATTTTATTTTTGCGTCAGATGCACATTGTAGTGCTACATATACCTCAGAAAAATTGAGGGTATCTTTGACCAAATAAAAGTGCAAGATTTTTTTAATATTATATTTGACATCAAAATTTTCCGTTAATCCGCTTGAACACAATGTTGCGGTTTATTTTTTATAAATTTTATTTTTGCGTCAGATGCACATTGTAGTGCTACATACACCTCAGAAAAATTGAGGGTATCTTTGACCAAATAAAAGTGCTAGATTTTTTTTTAATATTATATTTGACTTCAAAATTTTCCGTTAATCGGCTTGAAAACAATGTTGCGGTTTATTTTATTTGAATTTTATTTTTGCGTCAGATGCACATTGTAGTGCTTCATACACGTCAGAAAAATTGAGGGTATCTTTGACCAAATAAAAGTGCTAGATTTTTTTTTAATATTATATTTGACATCAAAATTTTCCGTTAATCCGCTTGAACACAATGTTGCGGTTTATTTTTTACTAATTTTATTTTTGCATCAGATGCACATTGTAGTACTACATACACCTCAGAAAAATTGAGGGTATCTTTGACCAAATAAAAGTGCTAGATTTTTTTTTAATATTATATATGACTTCAAAATTTTCCGTTAATCGGCTTGAAAACAATGTTGCGGTTTATTTTCTTTGAATTTTATTTTTGCCTCAGTTGCACATTGTAGTGTTACATACACCTCAGAAAAATTGAGGGTATCTTTGACCAAATAAAAGTGCTAGATTTTTTTTTAATATTATATATGACTTCAAAATTTTCCGTTAATCGGCTTGAAAACAATGTTGCGGTTTATTTTATTTGAATTTTATTTTTGCCTCAGTTGCACATTGTAGTGCTACATACACCTCAGAAAAATTGAGGGTATCTTTGACCAAATAAAAGTGCTAGATTTTTTTTTAATATTATATTTGAAATCAAAATTTTCCGTTAATCGGCTTGAAAACAATGTTGCGGTTTATTTTATTTGAATTTTATTTTTGCGTCAGATGCACATTGTAGTGCTTCATACACGTCAGAAAAATTGAGGGTATCTTTGACCAAATAAAAGTGCTAGATTTTTTTTTAATATTATATTTGACATCAAAATTTTCCGTTAATCCGCTTGAACACAATGTTGCGGTTTATTTTTTATAAATTTAATTTTTGCATCAGATGCACATTGTAGTGCTACATACACCTCAGAAAAATTGAGGGTATCTTTGACTAAATAAAAGTGCTAGATTTTTTTTTAATATTATATTTGACATCAAAATTTTCCGTTAATCCGCTTGAACACAATGTTGCGGTTTATTTTTTATAAATTTTATTTTTGCATCAGATTCACATTGTAGTGCTACATACACCTCAGAAAAATTGAGGGTATCTTTGACCAAATAAAAGTGCTAGATTTTTTTTTAATATAATATTTGACTTCAAAATTTTCCGTTAATCGGCTTGAAAACAATGTTGCGGTTTATTTTATTTGAATTTTATTTTTGCCTCAGTTGCACATTGTAGTGCTACATACACCTCAGAAAAATTGAGGGTACTTTGACCAAATAAATGTGCTAGATTTTTTTTTTAATATTATATTTGACATCAAAATTTTCCGTTAATCCGCTTGAACACAATGTTGCGGTTTATTTTTTATAAATTTTATTTTTGCATCAGATGCACATTGTAGTGCTACATACACCTCAGAAAAATTGAGGGTATCTTTGACCAAATAAAAGTGCTAGATTTTTTTTTAATATTATATTTGACATCAAAATTTTCCGTTAATCCGCTTGAACACAATGTTGCGGTTTATTTTTTATAAATTTTATTTTTGCATCAGATGCACATTGTAGTGCTACATACACCTCAGAAAAATTGAGGGTATCTTTGACCAAATAAAAGTGCTAGATTTTTTTTTAATATTATATTTGACTTCAAAATTTTCCGTTAATCGGCTTGAAAGCAATGTTGCGGTTTATTTTATTTGAATTTTATTTTTGCGTCAGATGCAGATTGTAGTGCTTCATACACGTCAGAAAAATTGAGGGTATCTTTGACCAAATAAAAGTGCTATATTTTTTTTAATATTATATTTGACATCAAAATTTTCCGTTAATCCGCTTGAACACAATGTTGCGGTTTATTTTTTATAAATTTTATTTTTGCGTCAGATGCACATTGTAGTGCTACATACACCTCAGAAAAATTGAAGGTATCTTTGACCAAATAAAAGTGCTAGATTTTTTTTTAATATTATATTTGACATCAAAATTTTCCGTTAATCCGCTTGAACACAATGTTGCGGTTTATTTTTTATAAATTTTATTTTTGCATCAGATGCACATTGTAGTGCTACATACACCTCAGAAAAATTGAGGGTATCTTTGACCAAATAAAAGTGCTAGATTTTTTTTTAATATTATATTTGACTTCAAAATTTTCCGTTAATCGGCTTGAAAGCAATGTTGCGGTTTATTTTATTTGAATTATATTTTTGCGTCAGATGCACATTGTAGTGCTTCATACACGTCAGAAAAATTGAGGGTATCTTTGACCAAATAAAAGTGCTAGATTTTTTTTAATATTATATTTGACATCAAAGTTTTCCGTTAATCCGCTTGAACATAATGTTGCGGTTTATTTTTTATAAATTTTATTTTTGCTTCAGATGCACATTGTAGTGCTACATACACCTCAGAAAAATTGAGGGTATCTTTGACCAAATAAAAGTGCTAGATTTTTTTTAATATTATATTTGACTTCAAAATTTTCCGTTAATCGGCTTGAAAGCAATGTTGCGGTTTATTTTATTTGAATTATATTTTTGCGTCAGATGCACATTGTAGTGCTTCATACACGTCAGAAAAATTGAGGGTATCTTTGACCAAATAAAAGTGCTAGATTTTTTTTAATATTATATTTGACATCAAAGTTTTCCGTTAATCCGCTTGAACATAATGTTGCGGTTTATTTTTTATAAATTTTATTTTTGCTTCAGATGCACATTGTAGTGCTACATACACCTCAGAAAAATTGAGGGTATCTTTGACCAAATAAAAGTGCTAGATTTTTTTTAATATTAATTTGACTTCAAAATTTTCCGTTAATCGGCTTGAAAACAATGTTGCGGTTTATTTTATTTGAATTTTATTTTTGCGTCAGATGCACATTGTAGTGCTACATACACCTCAGAAAAATTGAAGGTATCTTTGACCAAATAAAAGTGCTAGATTTTTTTTTAATATTATATTTGACATCAAAATTTTCCGTTAATCCGCTTGAACACAATGTTGCGGTTTATTTTTTATAAATTTTATTTTTGCATCAGATGCACATTGTAGTGCTACATACACCTCAGAAAAATTGAGGGTATCTTTGACCAAATAAAAGTGCTAGATTTTTTTTTAATATTATATTTGACTTCAAAATTTTCCGTTAATCGGCTTGAAAGCAATGTTGCGGTTTATTTTATTTGAATTATATTTTTGCGTCAGATGCACATTGTAGTGCTTCATACACGTCAGAAAAATTGAGGGTATCTTTGACCAAATAAAAGTGCTAGATTTTTTTTAATATTATATTTGACATCAAAGTTTTCCGTTAATCCGCTTGAACATAATGTTGCGGTTTATTTTTTATAAATTTTATTTTTGCTTCAGATGCACATTGTAGTGCTACATACACCTCAGAAAAATTGAGGGTATCTTTGACCAAATAAAAGTGCTAGATTTTTTTTAATATTAATTTGACTTCAAAATTTTCCGTTAATCGGCTTGAAAACAATGTTGCGGTTTATTTTATTTGAATTTTATTTTTGCGTAAGATGCACATTGTAGTGCTTCATACACCTCAGAAAAATTGAGGGTATCTTTGACCAAATAAAAGTGCTAGATTTTTTTTTAATATTATATATGACTTCAAAATTTTCCGTTAATCGGCTTGAAAACAATGTTGCGGTTTATTTTATTTGAATTTTATTTTTGCGTCAGATGCAGATTGTAGTGCTTCATACACGTCAGAAAAATTGAGGGTATCTTTGACCAAATAAAAGTGCTATATTTTTTTTAATATTATATTTGACATCAAAATTTTCCGTTAATCCGCTTGAACACAATGTTGCGGTTTATTTTTTATAAATTTTATTTTTGCGTCAGATGCACATTGTAGTGCTACATACACCTCAGAAAAATTGAGGGTATCTTTGACCAAATAAAAGTGCTAGATTTTTTTTTAATATTATATTTGACATCAAAATTTTCCGTTAATCCGCTTGAACACAATGTTGCGGTTTATTTTTTATAAATTTTATTTTTGCATCAGATGCACATTGTAGTGCTACATACACCTCAGAAAAATTGAGGGTATCTTTGACCAAATAAAAGTGCTAGATTTTTTTTTAATATTATATTTGACTTCAAAATTTTCCGTTAATCGGCTTGAAAGCAATGTTGCGGTTTATTTTATTTGAATTATATTTTTGCGTCAGATGCACATTGTAGTGCTTCATACACGTCAGAAAAATTGAGGGTATCTTTGACCAAATAAAAGTGCTAGATTTTTTTTAATATTATATTTGACATCAAAGTTTTCCGTTAATCCGCTTGAACATAATGTTGCGGTTTATTTTTTATAAATTTTATTTTTGCTTCAGATGCACATTGTAGTGCTACATACACCTCAGAAAAATTGAGGGTATCTTTGACCAAATAAAAGTGCTAGATTTTTTTTAATATTAATTTGACTTCAAAATTTTCCGTTAATCGGCTTGAAAACAATGTTGCGGTTTATTTTATTTGAATTTTATTTTTGCGTAAGATGCACATTGTAGTGCTTCATACACCTCAGAAAAATTGAGGGTATCTTTGACCAAATAAAAGTGCTAGATTTTTTTTTAATATTATATATGACTTCAAAATTTTCCGTTAATCGGCTTGAAAACAATGTTGCGGTTTATTTTATTTGAATTTTATTTTTGCCTCAGTTGCACATTGTAGTGCTACATACGCCTCAGAAAAATTGAGGGTATCTTTGACCAAATAAAAGTGCTAGATTTTTTTTAATATTATATTTGACATCAAAATTTTCCGTTAATCCGCTTGAACACAATGTTGCGGTTTATTTTTTATAAATTTTATTTTTGCGTCAGATGCACATTGTAGTGCTACATACACCTCAGAAAAATTGAGGGTATCTTTGACCAAATAAAAGTGCTAGATTTTTTTTTAATATCATATTTGACATCAAAATTTTCCGTTAATCCGCTTGAACACAATGTTGCGGTTTATTTTTTATAAATTTTATTTTTGAATCAGATGCACATTGTAGTGCTACATACACCTCAGAAAAATTGAGGGTATCTTTGACCAAATAAAAGTGCTAGATTTTTTTTTAATATTATATTTGACTTCAAAATTTTACGTTAATCGGCTTGAAAACAATGTTGCGGTTTATTTTATTTGAATTTTATTTTTGCTTCAGATGCACATTGAAGTGATACACCTCAGAAAAATTGAGGGTATCTTTGACCAAATAAAAGTGCTAGATTTTTTTTTAATATTATATTTGACATCAAAATTTTCCGTTAATCCGCTTGAACACAATGTTGCGGTTTATTTTTTATAAATTTTATTTTTGCATCAGATGCACATTGTAGTGCTACATACACCTCAGAAAAATTGAGGGTATCTTTGACCAAATAAAAGTGCTAGATTTTTTTTTAATATTATATTTGACATCAAAATTTTCCGTTAATCCGCTTGAACACAATGTTGCGGTTTATTTTTTATAAATTTTATTTTTGCATCAGATGCACATTGTAGTGCTACATACACCTCAGAAAAATTGAGGGTATCTTTGACCAAATAAAAGTGCTAGATTTTTTTTTAATATTATATTTGACATCAAAATTTTCCGTTAATCCGCTAGAACACAATGTTGCGGTTTATTTTTTATAAATTTCATTGTTGCGTCAGATGCACATTGTAGTGCTACATACACCTCAGAAAAATTGAGGGTATCTTTGACCAAATAAAAGTGCTAGATTTTTTTTTAATATTATATTTGACTTCAAAATTTTCCGTTCCGAGGGTATCTTTGGCCAAATAAAATATCGAGGTTTACTTTATTTATATTGATTAAGTACGTAAAATATAAAAATGTACTTGAGTGGGCATACACGCATGTGTAATGCTTTATTTAATTAGGTTATGCGTATCCGCAAACCTGCCGCTGGTTACCCTACATGGTGGGGTAAAACGAGGTTTACTTTATTTATATCCAGTTAGAACGTAAATTATAATAAAATGTGCGTGGGCATACACGCATGCGTAGTGCTTTATTTTATTAGGTTATGCGTTTCCGCAAACCTGTCGCTGATTACCCTACATGGTGGTGTTTTTATATTTACTAAGTACGTAAATTCTAAAAAAAATGTGCGTGGGCATACACGCATGTGTTGTGCTTAATTTTATTCGCTTATGCGTTTCCACAAACCTATCGCTGATTACCCTACATGGTGGTGTATTTATATTCTGTAAGTACGTAAATTATAAAAAAATGTGCGTGGGCATACACGCATGTGTAGTGCTTTATTTTATTAGGTTATGCGTTTGCGCAAACCTGTCGCTGATTACCCAACATGGTGGTGTATTTATATTCAGTAAGACGTAAATTATAAAAAAATGTGCGTGGGCATACACGCATGTGTAGTGCTTAATTTTATTCGGTTATGTGTTTCCGCAAACCTGTCGCTGATTACCCTACATGGTGGTGTATTTATATTCAGTTAGTACGTAAATTATAATAAATGTGCGTGGGCATACACGCATGTGTAGTGCTTTATTTTATTAGGTTATGTGTTTCCGCACACCTGTCGCTGGTTCCCATATATGGTGGTGAATTTATATTCAGTAAGTACTTAAATTATAATAAAATGTGCGTGGGCATACACGCATGTGTAGTGCTTTATTTTATTAGGTTTTGCGTTTGCGCAAACCTGTCGCTGATTACCCAACATGGTGGTGTATTTACATTCAGTAAGACGTAAATTATAAAAAAATGTGCGTGGGCATACACGCATGTGTAGTGCTTAATTTTATTCGGTTATGTGTTTCCGCAAACCTGTCGCTGATTATCCTACATGGTGGTGTATTTATATACAGTTAGTATGTAAATTATAAAAAAATGTGCGTGGGCATACACGCCTGTGTAGTGCTTTATTTTATTAGGTTCTGCGTTTCCGCAAACCTGTCGCTGATTACCCTACATGGTGGTGTATTTATATTCAGTTAGTACGTAAATTAAAAAAAAATGTGCTTGGGCATACACGCATGTGTTGTGCTTTATTTTGTTAGGTTATGCGTTTCCGCAAACCTGTCGCTGGTTACCCCACATGGTGGTGTATTTATATTCAGTAAGTACTTAAATTATAATAAAATGTGCGTGGGCATACACGAATGTGTAGTGCTTTATTTTATTAGGTTATGCGTTTCCGCAAATCTGTCGCTGGTTACCCTACATGGTGGTGTATTTATATTCACTAAGTACGTAAATTATAAAAAAAATGTGCGTGGGCATACATGCATGTGTAGTGCATAATTTTCTTAGGTTATGCGTTTTCGCAAACCTGTCGCTGGTTACCCTACATGGTGGTGTATTTATATTCACTAAGTACGTTTATTATAAAAAAATGTGCGTGGGCATACACGCATGTGTAGTGCTTTATTTTATTAGGATATGCGTTTCCGCAAACCTGTCGCTGGTTCCCCCACATGTTGGTGTATTTATATTCAGTAAGTACGTAGATTATAAAAAAATGTGTGTGGGTATACATGCATGTGTAGTGCATAATTTTCTTAGGTTATGCGTTTTCGCAAACCTGTCGCTGGTTACCCTACATGGTGGTGTATTTATATTCACTAAGTACGTTTATTATAAATAAAATGTGCGTGGGCATACACGCATGTGTAGTCCTTTATTTTATTAGGTTATGCGTTTCCGCAAACCTGTCGCTGATACCCTACATGGTGGTGTATTTATATTTAGTAAGTACGTAGATTATAAAAAAATGTGTGTGGGTATACACGCATGTGTAATGCTTTATATTATTGGGTTATGCGTTTCCGCAAACCTGTCGCTGGTTACCCTATATGGTGGGGTATTACGACGTTTACTTTATTTATATTCAGATTATTTTCAATTTTTTTCCGTATATTTTATCGTTCATTAATGCATAAATAAGTAAATAATTAAAAAAAACTAGTTAATGCATAAATAAATAAATAAACAAGCAATTAAAACTACAAATAAAATATATATAATAAATAAATAAATAAATAAAAAATATTTTTTCCTTGGGTTATCACTATTGTATCCTGACCATTGATCCGTTAGTTCATTCCGTTAGAACGTTCGAAACTTCAGCCACATTATTTTCATAATATTTCTATATACAATCGACTAATCAAACATTATTTATGAAAGCTTTCTTCGTTATACAATTTTATTTCTTCAAACTTGGAAATATATTCAATGTAAATAGTTTAATTCTTTATAATAGTGTTATAGTAAAAAAAAACAATAAACACTTCCTTGTTCTCTGCACAAATAACGAGTTCATTGCTGAACGACAATTTCTTCCAACTAACGTAATCTCCGTGCGCGCACAATGCTTTTACTAATAGCCACTAATTATTATTGCCACTATTTCTTCCCGATGTGAGGATTCGAATTTCTTCCTCGTGGATTGTTCCCGATTATAGGACCAAGCAATTCCTTACTAGACACGGCAGCTTCAAAAATTATCTCTTTCGTTTTCACTTATCCGATTCGTCCTGATGTCAGATTTGTGATAACCCTGAACAGACTTTTGAACATTTCCTATGGGAATGCACTAACTTCTCCGTGTCAACTTTCCGAAGAGAACTCTACGACGATGTCCTAGGGAATTTCTTTGGACCCATTGGACATGGGGACCTTGTAGCCACGAAGAGCAACTTTAGGGCTTTCAAGACTTTCTGTCTTAATTTAGGTGCACTCTTATCTTCACTATTACGGAGCAGTGATCCAGTTGTTTCCACATAATTAGCTCTCTTTGGCACATAAAGTGCAGTGTCTGCAAGGTTTTAGAGTTCTCCGGACTCTTCATATGTTCTTTATGTGTTCTTTCAGAGTTTTGCAAGGGGCCGTTATTAGTCTCCATAAGCAGAACGGGTGGTGGTGGGGGAAGAACAGCCACTAATATAATGATTTTTACCTCCTATTATAGGGTAAAAAAAATGAAATGATTTTATTAAAATATCTTTTCCTACTTATAATTTATTTTGTCCTCGTGTATTTTCGATTAGTGAGGATTTATTCATTAATTCTATACTTCATGTACATTATAATGTGTACATTGGCGGGTTTATTGCCATAAGAAAATTTCTCCCAACCAACCAAAGCAACGTGAGACCATAAACAAACTATTCAGTAAACTTGTAAACCGAAACTATTAAATAAACTACCTAAACATATACTGGGTACTGTGATGAAAGATAAGAAAAAAAATAAAAATTTCTTTAAAACAATTTTACACTTCGCATACCTGATTTTCATTGCTTTCGATATTTTCATTTTTGTTCTGATTTACCTTGTTTTTCATTGCTGTGTTTTTGATTTAATTTATTTTTAATTGTTTAAATTGATTTGATTCATTTATTTTTTTTCTTTTCGACTTAGATAATTTTAATTGTTCTGTTTGTGTTTTATTTCACTGTAAAATGTTTTAATTTTAATGTTTTGTATAAGTGTAGATTTATATTGATGGTGAATTACTTTTTATTTGCAGTGTACGAGAAGAGCTTGTACTGAAAAACTAAATAAATAATTAAAAAATATAGTGCAGTGGTAGTTAAATTAAATATATAACAAGACGGGTCGGTGGCAGAGCGGTTAGCGCGCTGGGTTAGTAATCCAGTGGTCGCGAGTTCGAATCCTGCCTCGACCGATTTCGTTCACCTATAGCACAAGCATTTATTTGCTTATTTTAGGGAACGTAGGAAGATGTATATGTACTTGTTTAACAAGGACATATTCATTTTTATTATAAAAAAAAAAAAACAAAAAACATACAGAAAGCTAAACACGTAGCATTATTACATGTAAAATCACTGGAACAAAGAAAGGAGGGAGATAGAGGATGTGGGATGTGATAGAGGATGGGGAAAGAGTGTCAATTAAGAGTTTATTAGACAGGCATTACAGCCTTAGCTTTTTTTAGTTTAATCGGTTGAGATGTTGTAATATAATTTGACTCAAGGTTTTCCATAGTCTTATAGGATTAATGAGGTTCGCCATTCATTCTGAATATTGCCTTTTTAGATTGGACAACAAGACTGGTATGTGGATATTCACGCATGTGTCGTGCTTCCTTTTATAAAGTGATACACATTGTGGGATATGCCGTCATGGGTTTATTGTAAAACAGAAGAAATATTTAACTGACTTCTTACATTTTTGGAAAAAAATGATCTAAATGTTCTCGCTTTTTGTTTTTCGAGAGAAAAATTTCCGGTCACCACTGAACAAGATAAGAATCAGATATAAACGTTGAACTAGAGAGGCTATTCAAGGAACTAAATATTATGCAAACAATAAAAATAGGAAGGCTCCGCTGGTTAGGACACGTGCATCGTATGGATGATGACCACATGATAAAAACAATCCTCAAAACACATCCGTAGAGGAGAAGAAGTTTGGGAAAGTCTAGAATACGATGGAAGGACGGAGCCGAGAGGGACCTTCAAGTAGCCGATGTGCGGAGATGGAGAGAAGAGACTATTGACAGGGTGCAATGGAGATGATTCCTTTAGGAAGACCAAAGTCCACGGAGTAAAGCCACTGATGATGATCTCGTTTTTTTGTGCATTTTAATATACATAGGTACATACTATGATCGATGCTTTAGTGTGAGTGGTCCATTAAAGTGGAATAAACTACCTCCTGATGTCCGCGGTGCTCAAAGCAAAGACTCCTCTAAAAAAACTAAAAATAACTTTGTTTCGCAGAGCATTACAGAATTGAGCTATGTACCAGCGCCCTTGGAATGATTTTAAATCATTAAACGGCGCTAAATAAATGACTTATTATTATTATTATTATTATTATAAGGGTGGTATTTAAAAAGTAATATTTCAGTAATGATGGTACTGAGCACATTTTAACACGGGCAGTATTATTCAACACACGTATTGATCGGGTGTCATTTGGGAATTTTCCATAAATACTTGTATTTAGCATATCAACGAAGTTCAATGGAAGTATTTATATTTTTTTTTGTCCAAAAAAAATCCTGAATATCTTAAAATATTCATCAAATTTGAAGTCATTATACCTACATTCATTTTATTACTTATTTAGTGAAGACATAATTTCATACATACAATTTGTATGGCAGTATATTATACAACGTCAGCGGGGACTCTCAATAGTTTGATACTTAATCTCCATACATACATACATACATACAACCATACATAGCTGTTAACATATTCGGGGTAGGAAAAAAGGACTGACCTCCACACTATCCTATCTTGAAAACAAAAACAAAAAAAAATGTATAGAAAACAAAATATCTAAAAATATTTTATAATTTGGATTTAACGGTATATAGTTTGGTATGAATTCTTCAACTATACAGACAGTTGGTTTTCATGTGTTACATGCAACTATTTTTTTTTCAAATTAAAGATAATATTACATATAATATAGTGTATTTTTATGTAGGCATATTTTTATAGGTAGGTACTTGTACATATATAGCAAATGTACATTTCCTCGAAAAAATAAGGTAACAAAAACTCAGACATCAAACTGCTCTATAAAATAAAAGTAAAAACAATAAAAACAAATTGTAGAAAGGAAATAATAGACAAATACATACACAATATATACGTATGTACAACAGACAAAGAGCTATTGTATCTGTGTTGTTTAATTTTGTACTTTTATATGTACATACGTAACACCAAACAGTTCCTAGGTACTTACGTTACAAATGAATTGATTAAACCATTTTTTATTACCAGCAAATGGTGTTCACAACACACGATGAATACTTAAACAGGTTAACTATACTCTAAACCAGGAAATAATGTATCAGACAGGTAAGACTATTTGTTTTTACCAAGGTTTATTTCTAATTTAGCCATGCAGTACGTATTTTTATTTACATTAAGACTATGAAGAAACTTCATGTAATTTATTTTACTTTTAGGTACCTATATCATCCTATTAAAGAAACAATGTCTGATGTATGTATGTGAATTTTTAATTAAGGTGGAAAAAAGTACAATTTATATTCTGTTTAACTTAAATAAGGAACGTTCGAAAATTTTAAAATGAAGGTCATTTAAAATTCGTTTCGTAATCTGTAACTGAGGTTGTTCCTAAAACTAAAATCTACAACTATCATTTATAATCTAAGTCTATAACATTAATGCACCGTAGATAATAATTTTAAGTCAAATTGTCAATGGCGTAGACTACGCATGTGTACCTACTGCGCACTGCTCGGCCATTATTATTATGTCGCTGTGATTTTGCCTAACCTAACCTAACATTTCAATGGACTAATATTCATTTGCAAATAAAGTCGCCCCTGATGGCTTGGATTGGTACTATCAGTCCAATCATTGCGATATTTCACGTATTTTGTATGAAAAATGTTGTTGATACCATGTAAAATATTTTGTAAATAATATTTCCAAGACTTATTTACTTTAAGAAACAAATTGAACAAGGCGAAATAGCTATCGACTATAAATAAACAATAAATTATGTAGAATCCAAAACATAGTGTTGAAATTTTAAATTTATTTATAATGGAATTGTATCAAAAAAAATATTCACAATTACTCATAATTGTGTTTAAATACAGTCTTACTAATATTTTCCCTTCTTTATAAGATTAATCTACGTTTGAATTCTTTAATTACATTGTAAATAAACAATAGATACTGATAACTATATAAAATGGTCATTTTATGATTTTTCCTAAAGGTTTTACCTCATTTTGTAGACAAACCTTACATGATAGAAAAAAAACCATCAGGAAAGTATATAAAAATCAGTTATTAAAACTAAAACAATATTCAAATTTTTTTGCAGGCCTGTGTGATTGACAACACGTTACATGAAGATATTTATTGACATATTATGTTTTTTTAATATATTATTGACCTTATTTATTTATTCTCTAAATTTTTCAATTTTTAAACATACCCATTATATAAATTAAAAAAAAATATCTTCTAGTTCATCGTATCTAAAATTGACTCATTTTGGAAATCCCTTTTTTGGGTTGGTAATAAATAATAATATGTACCTAATGTTACTGTCGGGTTAGTCGTGCAGTTAAACAGCAAAAAAAAAACTGAAATTAAAAACAAATAGTTCTTTGTTAATAAAAAAAATATGTTTTTCCAGCGATAATCAGAAAATCCTTCTTACCCACACTTTCTACTCGAGTGTCTTAATAATTTCCATCTCAGTAAATCCAAGATTTCAATCCATTTAACCAATATAATTCTTTTGTGCTTTTGTGAAATATGTATTAGATTAATAGGATCCCGAAGTAGAGGGGTACGTGTTTCCAATATATATGTGAAGAGTTTTAAAGAAAGGGATGATAATACCGATAAATAAGATAGGGGAAAGATTTGGGAGGCCATCACAGAATCTGCGGAAGTAATAAGACCATGTTACACGTTACACCCATACCCTTTTAACCTAGAAACTAACCCAGGATCTAAATTCATTTCAGTGGAACATAAAAGGAGAGAAACTGGTTCAGTTTATCAGGGTTATATTATTTCGGAACTAGGAAGCGGGGTCTAAATCCTGTCAACTTTACCGAAATAGAGAGGTCGCTGTTAATCCGCACTTTTGAGAAAATAAATGATTTTTTATTAAGTTATTCAATTTGTGTACATAAAACAAAACGCACAATGTCGAATTTGTTCTATGAAGGAATCTATCCTGCCAATCTAAGCAGAGCAAGGTCTTGAGATAATTCGGTATGATATCGTGAAGTTCTTATCTAGAAATTGATCAGTAAGCAAACTTGTCATGAGGATATGACGATAATATGGAGGGAAATGAAGAAAATTTAATAATATGATATCAGTAATAAACAATGCTTTCCTTGAAATTTACATAATATGTATGTAATATTCCTAGAACCGTCGAATATTTTTAATTGCATATACACAAAGATTGGATTTTGTTCCCTGTCGGGAGTCAAATAATATTTGTATTAACAAACTTTTAATATCTCAATAGAGACGAATTCCATTCACCTGAAAATAAGGAACTTGTTACACACTATTCAAATATATAGAACTTTAAAAAATTACATTGATAAGGGAACTCAATAAGAAGGCAACTTGGTGAACGTTGCGCAAGCGCATAAAGTGATCACGAAAACCAGCTGATGACAGGTCGTAAGCCCTGTAGGTGCCTCGAGTTCCTGGTTCTTCACAATATTCCAACTTCGTCTCCATTGAGATGTTTAAAAAATGTCAAAAAACATTATGGTAGGTATATAAAATATGAAGCAATTAAACGGTTTCGATAGGAATTGAAACTCAGCGTAAACCTATCTGGGAGAATTTTGTATAGTTCAATAAGAGAACATTTTGACTTGCCAAGAACTCTGAATGGGATTACTGCAGCAATAGGGAAACGTTCTTCATTAACTTTTACTCGAGAAACTCACTCTATAAAGTAGGTACGCACTTAGACAACTTTAATAATATATGTACAAAGAACAAACTTCAAGTTTTGATAATAAGAATTCATTATCAACCTCTGAGTGAAATTACAGGTTCAAAATGCAAATTTTAATGACAGCTGCCGCTTAGTTTATTGCATAAATTACCTCCAGGCGTTATGCCAAGATAGGAAAGCGTGCGACAAGTGATATTGTGAATTCGTTCAATACAAAATGTCGTCATAACAACCCTATTTGAGTGAGATTTACAATAATAATCATTAAAATTTTAGTCTGTAAAAGACCGTAACTCAAAGATAACAATGCCAAGAGTTTTGCTAGAAATAATTTATTTTTAATAAAGCAATCAACGACCTATTATTGAAATTTTAGTATAAAAAATGTGTTTTTTCCACGTTTCAGTGAAATAACTGACCTTTAACCGAAATTAAAATACATATCCAATTTCAATGTCGTAACATTTGCAAAACCAAGAATAAGGTAATAGAAAAACGAATTTAATTATTTTTACTATTTTTACATCGTCTTCTTTTATCTTTTCTTTGTCTGTACAATGAGTAACAAAGCGTTATAGCAATATTTTATTTTATTTATTGGTTGATAGAGAGAGAGTTATACAGTCTACACAATTTACAAAACAGACAATGTACATGGCTTTATTAGTGGACCAGTGATAACTCCATGCATTATTTAATAGGATAAGTAACATTGATTACAAAAATTTACAAATAATACGTAATTAATTTTATAGGTACACAAGAAAACACTAAAATAAGAAAGCTGATAAAATCAAGTAAATAAGTACTAGGAAAGATAGGAGAAGATCATAATGTACTTAGTGACGTTCTAAGCCGTTAAGAATGACCGAAAACAACACTCCAAAGTCTGTTGTGTTCAGATTGAACGTCAAGTGTACGCTCCAAATGCTGTGTATAGTCGTCGGATGAAAAACGCTCTGACAGTTATAGTACCTATCTGTTGATATCTATTTTATCTGTGGTAAAATGACATATATTATTTGTTTCTGTGGTGTCTATTATGTCAGTTGACATTATATCTGATAACAATAAGCATTCACAAAGAGGTTAATTTATATAAAATATCATTCAAAAGATTCCAATAAAAGGACAGAGAGCATTATTTACTCCACTGCGCAATTGTTGTCGCAAAAGACACACGTATGATAAATGAAATTTGACATTTAAAACGCCCGATGCTGCGTTCATATTGAAATACCGCCCTAAAGCGTTCAGTGAGTACATACATCCTACACTCGACGTCAAGTGTTTAATATCAACACAACACTAAACGCACTGAGAGAGTTCACAGAGATGTCGAGTGTATTAAAGAAAGCTTTAATTTATTTATTTATTAACATGATCCTTAAGTATAATTTGTGTTATTCCTACTTTAAAACAAATTCTGATGTACGCGGTAATTTGGTTAATATTATAAGTACCTTTCCTTACTACAAAATACTTTTGACGAAATCTCCCGCTTTTCAACAAAGTAGAGTTTCCGATGAAACCGCTTCGTATAAGTAAAACCAGTCAGGATAATGCATAATATAATTCAGTTCAAAGTTGCCGAGTATTTAGGTTAAATAAATAAACCATGCATTAAAGAAGCGGGTACCTAAGTCCCGATTTAAACTTTGTTCTCCGCAAAATGGCGGCCATGTATAGGTACATATACAGTTGACAGAAGTAGAATCTATCCGAGTTGAATATGAGATACTCGCGGAGTATAGAAACTCTGCTTTATGATATAATCTTTATTTATTAATCTTAAAAAAGTAGTCTCTTGATGTAGTTGATTCCACCTAAGCCGACTTCTTCTTGAGAGAAGAATTATTGGTTATCATGTTGGTAATTCTTATTCATTTTTTCACTACTGTAAGTTGTTGACGCAGATGAGAGATACTTCCCTATTTGTAACTATCCTCATCTTCCTGACAAACCAAAATCCCTATCATACCTACATCCATACCTTGAACGTGGCAACAATTAACTCGCCTCTGTCCGCGCGCGTGTAGGCCACCTTCATCAGTAACCATACTCAGTTCGCGCCGTGAGCATTAACATTACAAAACTCTTTATTCTAATTCGGCGCCGTGTTCACATACCATATTTAAATACTTTCTCAGAATTCACAAGTAATGAACAAAGTTTGAACCAGTGACGAGAAGAAAATAGAACTACGCAACAGAGAGAAGTAAGAAGACAGCTGGCACAGTAAGTCACATTGACTTTCATCATTTTATTATAGCAGAGTCCTACCATACATAGAGTCTCTAGGTTTGAATTAGCAACGGTCATAGATCTCTCATGGATGGTTGTAAATTTTGAAATCAATTTCATCGGTGTATATAAACTTGGTAGGCTGGAGGGCAAATACTTAATAGGTAGGTATCTATTTGGCAACAATAATATTTTGAGACTAAACACCTCTCCACTTAGTATAAAACATGATGGATGCTCCCTACCCCAATATGTTAAGCTAATCCCTACTGTGGTTAAGCTTCGGAATGATTCGGCAAAGCTCGTATTTATCATAGCTAAACAACTGTCGGAAGACTTAATATTTATTTTATTTATTTATTAATCTTCGTGTGTACACAATTTGTACACTGGCGGACTTATTGCCAAACGGCAATTACTTTCAACTAAGAAGAGTTGATGATGGTGAGGATAGAATACAATGCAATGTGTACTAAGGAAAAAAGGTTGACATGGCAAAGTTAAAAAAAATATAAAATAAAGATAACAAGAGTTGACAAAAAAAAATGTAATAACAGTTGATAGCAATGATAGGAAAACAAAAGAACAAGGAGAGGAACGGGAAAATACGAGATTTTTTCGATGGACGATGATTTTATCGGCTTCATTGAACATGTATTTGGTAATTTTGTCAAATCAAATATCAAACAGAGTATTCAACGATCCATACGAGATGCCGAAAATTCGGTGGAATTTCAAAAAAATCGTGACATCGAGCTGTCAGTGTGAAGTGTGTGGTTACATATGTTTGTGTTGTTATAGCAAAAAAAAACATTTTAAACGTCAAACGTCAGAAAAGAGATAGATAGCTTTCTAAGCCCATAGAAAGCTATATATCTCTTTTCTTCATACACAATAATGTGAAATTCTACGCCATCGACCTTAAGTTTGGCGTAGTATTTAGTATTTAGTTAGGAATGTCTCTACAACGCAATTGCTAACTTAAGAATACTAAATACTCCATGTGAGGTTAGGAGTTAGTATTTAGGTATCTCGGACTGTGCATTCAGGTCCTAGACTATTCCATAACCTTGCTGATTGTACTTCAAATGAAGTCCTAAAAATCAGTACATACTATGAATATAAATCGATTATGGATTATTGTTTGTGCTATATCTATCAATGTATGAGTTTTACTTAGCTTGTAGTGTGACTGTCTGAAGCTTTAAGGTGATTCGGCAAAGTTCGGAATTGCTTGGAACTGAGCGAAGACTTCGTCACACACGATTGCGTGATATATCAACTACGTCTTATGCTGTATGTATTATTTATTACCTGTATCCAACGCACGCGTCAGCTGCACAGTCGAATATTTCAGGACTCATGTAAGGTTTTGTTCCAGACATACTGGACGCAAGTTCGCTCTCCTTCAGTTGAGTCGCTATGTTGAAGTCCGTTATGTGAGCGTGACCTGGAACAAATAAAATATCTATAATGTTTTGATACATAGGTATTGATTAAAGATGAAACATCATCTCTATATTTAGATTGATACCCTATTGATACATACATATTTATAACGGATCAAAGATATTATCTTCTTATCTGCTTTACAGTTTGGCGGGAAAATAAATATGTATTACTTTTTATTAAAAAATAAACATCTTAAAAAATATATAATACTTTTGTACGTGTGTATGTCATTGAACTCCTCCTAAACGGCTGGACTGATTTTGATGAAATTTTTTGTGTATAATTAAGTGGTTCCTTGGTTTTTTTGTAAGACAGAAGAAATTCTCATATTAAAAAACAAAGTAGAGCAGTACATAACAACAATAAACACTTGGATGTCATCAAATAGATTAACATTAAACTCTGAAAAAACAGAATTTCTTTGGATCAACACACATAGGAAACAACATGCAATCGATCGTTCACCCTTTGAAATCAATGGCAGGAATATTAAACCTAAAACGTCAATAAAGCTACTTGGAATCCACCTGGATTCCGAATTATCATTTGAGACACAGATCAGCAATACTGTTAGCAGCTGTTTCTATCAACTACGTAAATCAAAATCCGTTCGAAAATATTTACCAATAGACGCAGCACGAATGCTAATAAACGCACTTGTCGTATCAAGACTGGACTACTGCAATATTGTATACGCCGGTCTACCCCAGAATCAACTAGATAGACTTCAATCAGTTTTCAATGCTGCTGCCAGGCTGATAAAGTAAATATAATCACATCACTCCACTACTGAAAGATCTGCATTGGTTACGTGTTCCGGAGCGTATTTTATTTAAAGACTGTTGGATGGTGCATAAAGCGGTCAATGGAAAAGCTCCATCATACATAACAGAGTTATGTATACCGCAGCAGTTAACGAACCGGAGGACGCGGCTTAGATCTGCAGCAACTGCCGTTGGACGTTTAACTGAAAAAAATCGGTGTCACTACACTAAATTCGGCGAACGTGCTTTTGCTGTGTAAGGGCACCGATTCAGTGGAACAATTTACCACCAACCATAAGAGCAGTGAATAGTGAAATAAGTTTTAAAAAACAGTTAAAAACTCATTTATTTAAGAAAAGTTTCTGTGTTTAATTTAAAGTTTATATGCAAAGCGCCCTTGAGGTGGTTTCACAAAAACGGCGCTGCATAAATTAGCCAATTTTATTATTATTATTATTATTGATTAATAAAGTAGAAAAAATACGCCTGGTATTATGCAAACAGTATAACATTTGAGTATACAATCAAACGAGAAACAGTAGTATCATTAATATCTATTTATAATCCTTACCTAAATGTGTATGTCACTGAACTTCAAACTGTTGAACCTTTTTTGGTGAAATAATTTATATTATTATTTTCTAATATGCCGTAAGAGCTGGACAATTGAAAACATTTGTTTTTAATTTGTTTTCTATATATTTTTTTAATTATCTGTATCACTTATCAAGGAAATTTATTTGATTAATTTATAGTTTGTTAGGTATTTAGAGCACATTTAACATTTTTTTTTAATGTTTTGGTACAAAATTCTGAGTGTGTATTATTATTAAGGTTCAATCGGGTTTTGAATCCCGTATATGCAGATTCAATTAGGTCGGAACCTAATTGAATCTTCATATATTGACACCCACAGATGTTAACCTATTTAAAAAGACATTCATTAAATTCGTTCAATTGTTGAATTGATCAAGATACATTCAGATACTTTAAATGAAATGTACCAGGTTCGTAATAATATAGAGTATAGAGAAATAAAATATTACTCACGATTTTTGATATTATTATTTTTATAACAATTTTTCAGACGTACAATACAATTTAACCAAATAGCAAACAAACTAAATTAACAAGAAAGAGGAGAGATTGGCCCTAAAGTGTGTCGTTTGTGCGTCCAGTTAAATACCCCTCTAGTGCCAAATTCCAGAAAAATCGATGCTCGCTTTTTCGACGCTTGGAGGAGTATGCATTCATTTGAAAGGGCAGTCGCCAGGCGCATTTCCGCCACAATATCAAGGATTATATTATATGTATAATTTCTAAACATATTGGTACTACTTATGATTAGTGACCGTGATATGCCATGATTGTATTTTTTTTAAATATTAGGTATTTATACAAGCTACAATTCTTATATCTGAGGTGACAATGCATTTTTCGCATAGAAGTCACCCCTGAATTGCGCCAGACTTATGAGGTCATTTTTGTCTTACCTACTTGTACCAATGTGTAAGTAATCGAATATTTTTATTATTGCATATGCGCAAACATTGGATTTTTTTCCCTGTGTGTTAAAAAGGCATAATTGGTGAACGTTGTGCAAGCGCATAAAGTGATCTCGTAAACCAGCCGATGACAGGTCGTAAGCCCTGTAGGTGCCTTGATTTCCCGGTTCTCCTACAATAAATATTCCAACTTCGTCTCTATTGAGATAATTAAAAATCTGTTAAAAAATATCTTTGACTCCCGACAGGGAAAAAAATCCCATGTTTGCGCATATGCAATAATAAAAATATTCGATTGCAAAACAGTTTTTTGGCAGAGCAGATTCTCTTTCACATAATGAATGAACTTACGTCAAATATTAAAGAAACAGAAACTTAACAAAAATCTGAAAAAAATGAATAAACCTTACAAATAATATACATACCTATAATCAATAAACAATAATAATTCAAAGTCTAACGAACGCTTGATTTCAGATACAGATGTTACAGAGTATTTTTTTATAATTACTTTTTTTGTTTCGTCAGACTTTAAAATATTTCTTATTCTAATCTATATATGGATGGATGTATAATTTTTAATTAAGGCAAATACTTAATGAATTTATTTTCATTACATTCCTACCTTCAAAATTGAACTTTTCCCATTGTCAGATGTATTGTACCAATGATTATTATAATCTGTCCATGTGAGAAGTATTATCACAAAATAATGTGTTGAATAAATAACTTTTCATGTGTTTAATATAGAGCAAAGTAATACGCATGAAAATCTTAATAATAAAAATAATATTTTATTTCAGTTCGTGAGCAGGGGGGTGCAATACAACACAAACCATATAATATATATAACATTTAATAATAAGGTACCTATACCTAAGTTTTATGTTTTAAATTCTGAATAAAAGAGTTTTTTTGATTAATTCAAAGTCCTGAATGCAGTTTTACAGTCTTTTTTCATGAACACATTTTAAAAATAAAATATTCTGAATACCGTGTAAATTTTTAAACAAGTTTCAAATTCGTGAATACAGATTTTTGCTGTAGGTACACCTTTTATTCAAGCAATGAAAAAATATTTTCCCGAATATAGCGAATTTCATTTTAATCTGTACGATAGGAAACACGTGGAAACACATTCGAGGATAAAATAATAATCCTTTCAAAATGTGAAAACATATTTCTTCGTAAGAATATGGGAAATCTCCGAAAATGTGAAAAAAAAAATACTTTGGGTGAAGTAAAAAAATGGGGCGAATTTTAGTTAAATAGTGCTTAAAAATAGGGTGGATTTAGAGTTAAATTTGCTTTAAAAATGGGGAGGGTTTATAGTTAAATAATACTAAAATGCTGTGTATTATATATTTTTTCATAGCAGTCTATATAATCAATTTTATCAAGAATTTCTTGGACAAAAACCCTTTGTTGGCGTGCGACACTAATAGCATGCTAAAGATAATGAAAATATGTTTTTTGAACAATAATATATGAAATTCGGAGGAATATTTATATTTACTAGTTGCATGTAACACATGAGATCCAACTGTCGATGGCGATAGTATGCATAATCAAAGAATACGTACCAAACTTTAAACAACACAAATTAATAAATTATTTGAAGATATTTTATTTTCTATACAAAACATGTAGGTATGTTTGTCAGGATAGGATAGTATGGTGGTCAGTCTGTTTTTCATACACAGAATATGAAAACAGTATGATGGTATGTTTGTATGTTTGGAGATTTAAGTATCAAACTATTAAGTCTTCTTACATATTGTGTATAGGCGACTACCATACAAATTGTATGAAGCGATGTCGTCACTAAATTGAATTTTTATAAAAATTGTTAAAAAAAATTTGAGATGTGCTAATACAATGTTTATATTTTTTATATAAAATTGAATTTATCTGGTTGGGGTGTTTCGGCGTTTTTTCGATATTTTTAAAAAAATGGAAATATAGGCAGTTAAACTCATAAATTTATCATAAAAAAATATTTTTCTTAATAAAAAATGTTTGAGAAATCCTGGAATTTAAAAAAAAAATATTTTGAGATTTTGTATTTGTCTATGTTTATACCAGTTTTCAGCGTTCTAGCTTTTACAGTTTCTGAGATATATGGAAAAATAAATCAAAATTTCAATAGTTGATAACCCCTGACTGAAACAAAAATTCTGAGTATAAAAGTTTTGTAGGCCTATAACTGTTTATATATTCTGAAAATTTGGGCTTTGTAAATTGAGTGGATCAAAAGTTATAAGGGGGGGGACGGGACACCCACACACACACAGACACACACACACACAGACACACACACACACACACACAAAACTCACATAAAATGTTCTACTCCGAATTCTGAGTAAATCCATGTACGGGAACATATATGCTGCGAGGCCTCTAGTTGGTGTTATTAGCATGCAAAAAGTCCACTACACCATTCTTACCAATATATTTTTTCAAAAATATTCTTTCAAATTTCATATTGTTCCAAATTTATTATCTACTTTCCTTTATATTTTTTTCATTAATATTCTTCCGAATTTCACATTGTCCAGAATTATATATTGTTCAAAATTGAATTATATTCCTTTATATTTTATCATAAATATTCTTCCGAATTTCATATTGTTCCGAATTTCGTATTGTTCCAAATTTAATACCATGTTATTGGGTGCACGTTAAATTAATATTTGACATAGTACCTGTTAGTTGCCCTGGAAGGAATATAAAATAAAATACTCTCCTTTATAATTTCTTCATAAATATTCTTCCGAATTTCATGTTGTCCCGAATTATATATTGTTCCGAATTCCTTTAAATACCTTCCTTTATATTTTTTCATAAATATTCTTCCGAATTTCACATTGTTACGAATTTCATATTGTTCCAAATTAGATACCTTCCTTTATTTTATTTCATAAATATTCTTACGAATTTCATGTTGTTACGAATTTCATATTGTTTCAAATTTAATACCTTCCAATATATTATTTCATAAATATACTTCCGAATTTCATGTTGTCCCGAATTATATATTGTTCCAAATTCCTTCAAATACCTTCCTTTATATTTTTTCATAAATATTCTTCCGAATTTCACATTGTTCCGAATTTCATATTATTCCAAATAAGATACCTTCCTTTATTTTATTTCATAAATATTCTTACGAATTTCATGTTGTTACGAATTTCATGTTGTTACGAATTTCATATTGTTTCAAATTTAATACCTTCCAATATATTTTTTCATAAATATACTTCCGAATTTCATGATGTTCCAAATTTAATACCTACGTTCATGTTATTTCATCCAACTGTCGATTCGTTCATGAGAATAATGAATTCAAAACAACATTCGGATTAATGAATTCAAAATATTTATGAACAAAAAATATAAAGGTAGGTATTCAATTTGGAACAATGTGAAATTTGCGACAGAATAGTTTTCAGAACAATTTTATGAATTTAAGAACCATATAAAATTCGGAACAATATAAACTGGAATAAAAATAAATTTTATCAAATTGTTAAGACATATTTTTCTCTACAATACTCCAAATTGGAAAGATTTCCATTTAAAAAAAACAAGCGAAGCCAGCTAGTACCGAACAAATAAAACATAAATATTTCATCGGAACAAAGGTTCGCATACTTTTTATTATAAATATTAAAATTTTCTTTAAAATATTCTTAAGAGGGAAAGAAAAATTTTCTTCTTATAGCACCGTTTACATATTTCTACAGAAATGATAAAGGTGTATGTTAATATAACGTTCAATGGCGGATACGTGTCATTTTAGAAAAAAAATGTTACCCTGTGTAAAGATTTTCCGCTACATTTGGGATTTTATGGCGTTCCTGTATGCGAGTATTTTTTTTATTCCTTCCATTAAATATTTCATGAATAATTCATAACTAGTCATATGAGTGTATTCCAAAAGTGAAATGAAAACTCCCGAGATAAATGGTTTTCTGTTTAAAAACTGATATAAGAGATGTATGGAGCTAGAGATTTCTACAAAGATTTGTTCAACCACTATAGAATTTTGTTTTATTCTACAGTACCGCTTATTTCGACCCCTTAATATGATGTAGTTTTTATAACTGACAGAGACAAAAAATCGTATTCACCAAAGATTTCCACATATTATATAAAATGTAAATATTTTAGTTAAAAATTTTATTTTATTTTATTAAAAGGGTACATCGACAGACATCCAGCTCACAATTCTCACAAAAAGAAAACAATATTGGTTATTACTACGAGTGCTGGACGTCCAATTATGGATGCACACAAAATTACATGAGCTCTCACTCAATCACATACGCAAGTTACACAAGTACACAAATTAGAAATAATTCGGCTACAAAAGTTAAGTAAAAAAGAAAAAGAAAAAAAATGTTAAAGAAGTTACATAAGTAGAAGAAAAAAAAAACAGGCACATAAAGAAGTCAAAAAGTCATAAAAGTTAGAGAAAAGACAAAATAGCGTACATAAACAGCACTGAGATCTTCCTTAAAACAACACGCGCGAGTTTACTTTTTTTTTAAAAACAGAGAGCTAACATATCAATAAATAAATATTAAATTTAATGCAACATGTAAAGCAGTCACACTTCAAGTTAGTGAAGTTAAAGAAAACGGAAATCGATCTAATGTAGATATAAATAACACCTGAGTATTATGTAACATGTATAGCAGTCACAATTCAAGTTAATGAATTTAAAGAAAACTTAAATCGATCTAATGTAGTTATAAATAACGCCTGAATATTATGCAACATGTATAGCAGTCACACTTCCTTTTCAGAAATACCAAATTGTTTAATTCTATCAAAATATCAAATGAGTCAAGCTGAAAGTTTCAAAATGCATTTTTATTGGTCGGCAGTTCAAGTGCTGACAAGTGAAATAAAAACCAGACTTCGCATGAAATATTAACTTAGAAACATTCATACCATCGCATTTCTCTATTTGAGGTAGGCAGAATTATCGGGCCTTACTTTTACGAAGACGAATGGGGGCGTGCAGTTACAGTGAATTCAGAGCGTTATGTGGAGATGTGTGTGTGTGTGTGTGTGTGTGTGTGTGTGTGTGTGTGTGTGTGTGTGTGTCTGTGTGTGTGTCTGTCCCCCCTTATAACTTTTGATCCGCTCAATTTACCGATCCCAAATTTTCAGAATATATAAACAGTTATAGGCCTACAAAACTTTTATACTCAGAATTTTTGTTTCAGTCAGGGGTTATCAACTATTGAAATTTTGATTTATTTTTCTGAAAATTTGGGATCGGTAAATTGAGCGGATCAAAAGTTATAAGGGGGGACAGACACACACACAGACACACACACACACACACACACACACACACACAGACACACACACAGACACACACACACACACACAGACACACACACACACACACACACACACACACACACACACACACACACCCTCACACACACACAGACACACACACACACACACACACACACACAAAACTCACATAAAATGTTCTACTCCGAATTCTGAGTAAATCCATGTATGGGAACATATATGCTGCGAGGCCTCTAGTTGGTGTTATTAGCATGCAAAAAGTCCACTACGCCATACAAAATTTTCCTTCGGACACGCATCTTGGCTTAATAATGTCGATTCATTCAGAGAATTGAATTCTCATGAACAAATCGACATTTGGATTAGATCTCTTGACCGTATATTACATAATATACGGTCTTTATTTATCCTTCTTGATTCTAACTCGACATTTCTTCCTATTCTACAATTTTTTAATAACTTTCCGACTAAAATAGGTGCGTTTCTATACCATTTAGTTAATATTGATATTCTACAAGATGTCTCAAAAGAAAGTTTATATTTAGTGGATAGATTAAAAAAAAATAAGCCGTTTATTGAAAAAATGATTATTAATTGTTATGGTTATTAAGATAACCCCATAGGAAAAAGTTCATAGGGGTTAAATCAGGGCTGCGTGGAGGCCAATTTATGTCACCTCTCCTGGAGATCAATTTGCCTGGGAAAATTTCACGAACTCATGGCAGAGTTATTTGCTTATTTTAGGGAACGTAGGAAGATGTATATTTACTTGTTTAACAAAGACATATTCATTTTTTATAAAAAAAAATGTATTGGACGTGTGTGACGTTTCTCCGTCCTGCTGGAACCATGTTCTTTGGTTATAGCCAGGAACGTTTTGCAGTTCAGGCACCAAGAAGTCGTCAAACATCTCCACATAACGCTCTGAATTCACTGTAACTGCACGCCCCCATTCGTCTTCGTAAAAGTAAGGCCCGATAATTCTGCCTACCTCAAATAGAGAAATGCGATGGTATGAATGTTTCTAAGTTAATATTTCATGCGAAGTCTGGTTTTTATTTCACTTGTCAGCACTTGAACTGCCGACCAATAAAAATGCATTTTGAAACTTTCAGCTTGACTCATTTGATATTTTGATAGAATTAAACAATTTGGTATTTCTGAAAAGGAAGTGTGACTGCTATACATGTTGCATAATATTCAGGCGTTATTTATAACTACATTAGATCGATTTAAGTTTTCTTTAAATTCATTAACTTGAATTGTGACTGCTATACATGTTACATAATACTCAGGTGTTATTTATATCTACATTAGATCGATTTCCGTTTTCTTTAACTTCACTAACTTGAAGTGTGACTGCTTTACATGTTGCATTAAATTTAATATTTATTTATTGATATGTTAGCTCTCTGTTTTTAAAAAAAAAGTAAACTCGCGCGTGTTGTTTTAAGGAAGATCTCAGTGCTGTTTATGTACGCTATTTTGTCTTTTCTCTAACTTTTATGACTTTTTGACTTCTTTATGTGCCTGTTTTTTTTTTCTTCTACTTATGTAACTTCTTTAACATTTTTTTTCTTTTTCTTTTTTACTTAACTTTTGTAGCCGAATTATTTCTAATTTATGTACTTGTGTAACTTGCGTATGTGATTGAGTGAGAGCTCATGTAATTTTGTGTGCATCCATAATTGGACGTCCAGCACTCGTAGTAATAACCAATATTGTTTTCTTTTTGTGAGAATTGTGAGCTGGATGTCTGTCGATGTACCCTTTTAATAAAATAAAATAAAATTTTTAACTAAAATATTTACATTTTATATAATATGTGGAAATCTTTGGTGAATACGATTTTTTGTCTCTGTCAGTTATAAAAACTACATCATATTAAGGGGTCGAAATAAGCGGTACTGTAGAATAAAACAAAATTCTATAGTGGTTGAACAAATCTTTGTAGAAATCTCTAGCTCCATACATCTCTTATATCAGTTTTTAAACAGAAAACCATTTATCTCGGGAGTTTTCATTTCACTTTTGGAATACACTCATATGACTAGTTATGAATTATTCATGAAATATTTAATGGAAGGAATAAAAAAAATACTCGCATACAGGAACGCCATAAAATCCCAAATGTAGCGGAAAATCTTTACACAGGGTAACATTTTTTTTCTAAAATGACACGTATCCGCCATTGAACGTTATATTAACATACACCTTTATCATTTCTGTAGAAATATGTAAACGGTGCTATAAGAAGAAAATTTTTCTTTCCCTCTTAAGAATATTTTAAAGAAAATTTTAATATTTATAATAAAAAGTATGCGAACCTTTGTTCCGATGAAATATTTATGTTTTATTTGTTCGGTACTAGCTGGCTTCGCTTGTTTTTTTTAAATGGAAATCTTTCCAATTTGGAGTATTGTAGAGAAAAATATGTCTTAACAATTTGATAAAATTTATTTTTATTCCAGTTTATATTGTTCCGAATTTTATATGGTTCTTAAATTCATAAAATTGTTCTGAAAACTATTCTGTCGCAAATTTCACATTGTTCCAAATTGAATACCTACCTTTATATTTTTTGTTCATAAATATTTTGAATTCATTAATCCGAATGTTGTTTTGAATTCATTATTCTCATGAACGAATCGACAGTTGGATGAAATAACATGAACGTAGGTATTAAATTTGGAACATCATGAAATTCGGAAGTATATTTATGAAAAAATATATTGGAAGGTATTAAATTTGAAACAATATGAAATTCGTAACAACATGAAATTCGTAGTTTGGAGATGAAGTATCAAACTATAAAGTCTTCTTTGATATTGTGTATAGGTGACTGCCATACAAATTGTATGAAGCGCTGTCGTCACTAAATTCAATTTTTATAAAAATTGTTAAAAAATATTTGAGATGTGCTACTACAATGTTAATATTTTTTATAGAAAATTAAATTATCTAGTTGGGGTGTTTCGGCTTTTTTCGATATTTAAAAAAAAATTGAAATATAGGCAGTTAAACTCACAAATTTATTATAAAAAAAATATTTTTCTTAATAAAAAATGTTCGAAAAACCCTGGAATTTAAAAAAAAACTAATTTGAGATTTTATATTTTTCTGTGTTCATACCAATTTTCAGCGTTCTAGCTTTTATGGTTTCTGAGATATATGGAAAAATAAAGTAAAAAATCAAAAGTTGATAACCCCTGACTGAAACAAAAAATCACAATTCTGATTATAAAAGTTTTGTAGGCCTATAACTGTTAATATATTCTGAAATTTTGGGCTCTGTTAATTGAGCGGATCAAAAGTTATAAGGGGGGAGGGACACACACACAGACACGAAATGTTCTACTCCGAATTTTGAGTAAATCCGTATATGGAATATATACATTTATGAAAAGATTTGACAAATACGACTAGATCAGGGGCAAGTCCGGCCAAGAAGTGAAATCCTGGATATAATTATATTAGATACAGTTATAGGCCTACAAAACTTTTATAATCAGAATTGTGATTTTTTGTTTCAGTCAGGGGTTATCAACTTTTGATTTTTTACTTTATTTTTCCAAATATCTCAGAAACCATAAAAGTTAGAACGCTGAAAATTGGTATGAACACAGAAAAATATAAAATCTCAAATTAGTTTTTTTTAAATTCCAGGGTTTTTCGAACATTTTTTATTAAGAAAAATATTTATTTTATAATAAATTTGTGAGTTTAACTGCCTATATTTCAATTTTTTTTTTAAATATCGAAAAAAGCCGAAACACCCCAACTAGATAATTTAATTTTCTATAAAAAATATTAACATTGTAGTAGCACATCTCAAATATTTTATAACAATTTTTATAAAAATTGAATTTAGTGACGACAGCGCTTCATACAATTTGTATGGCAGTCACCTATACACAATATCAAAGAAGACTTTATAGTTTGATACTTCATCTCCAAACATACAATATTTACCATCATGCTGTTTTCATATTCCGGGTAGGAAAAAAAGACAGACCTCCATACTATCCTATCTTGACTACCTAGGTACATGTGTTGTATAGAAAACCATATATCATTAAATAATAAATAATTTGTATTTATGGGTTTTTTATTTTATAATTCAAAGTTTTAATCATTATATACTTGTTGTTTTTTTATATAGGCTCTCAAGCCGTAAATTTGAAATAAATAAATAAATAAATAAATAGTTTGGTACTTATTCTTCAACTATACATACTATCGCTATCGACAGTTGGATCTCATGTGTAACATGCAACTAGTAAAGAAATAATAAATGTTGTTTGACATGAACATTCAACTGTAGGTATATTGTATTTTGTGTAAGCGAGGTATAAAGAATATGTAGTGACATCTATCAGTGTATAGCAGAAAGAAATTGGAAAAGTTTAATTCCAAATTGTGATGTGGTGGGACGTTGTCTCTGACTTCATACATATAGGAGTCTATAACACAGACTAACTCCTAATCTTGTTAAATATATGTATGTCTGTTCAATTTGTACTGATCAAAAAGTTTTCAAAGCCAAAAACGAACATGGATGACATGAATAAAGCAAGTTATTGAAAGTTTTTATCTTTCTATATGTATAAACGAGTATGTATTAAAATTTGATATATCCGATTTGATAGCTTGAGACATTTTGGAAAATAATAAATTATTACTAAGTTTAGTTTGTCGATCGACAATTCTTGATAGAACTCCATTGTACGTTAATATGTTATAAAAAAAAATATAAAAATACTTGGTTATAGTTCTATTGTTTTTATTAGATTATTGACGCGTTTCGTGCAAAGCACATCGTCAGAATAATGCTCTACAAGACTGAGACTAGTGGTTATATACAAAATTACATGACAGGTGTATAAAAATGTTGGTTTTTGAACGGTTGAAAAGAAGTTATATAATGCAAATGAATCTATACAAATCTACGTTTTAATACAGTGAAGGTAGTTGGGTCACTGGTTGTAGTCCCCTGTGTCCATTAGGTCTGTAACAAAAGAAACGACAGCAGTAAAATTCGAAAGGTAAATAATATTGTATTTATTGGTTTATTGTTATCTTTTAAGTGTGGTTAAAACCCAATGTATTTCATAGCTATTTGGTAGTTATAATTATGAACTGCTTATGTAATTTTAATCTTAATGCATTTAACAACAAAGGAAGGTATATGTCTGTCTAACCCATTGGTTTCATTAATGGTGAATATATATGATCAATTTGTTTATTGATGAGTAATTTTTGTGGATCCTTTTTAACTCTGTTTATTTCTACACCTCTACAAGAAACTAAAACTGAAACGATCAGTAGCCACACAACACATTTGGTTCATCGGCGAGTGCAGAAAAGCAGAGGTAACTCCTAACTTCGTGAACATCAAAACCAAATCGAAAACATCTGTCGCTGCCAAAGTCCTGCAAGCCGCCCAAAAAAACTGGTTATGTTGGAGAGGAACAAGTGGTATTCAATCCGAGACAATGTAAGTGTTTACCTTTATTACATACATAATAACCTGGTGTCACGTTTAAATTCGGTTGAATTTGATATTTTACAATTTGACGTAATGATTTATATAAAAGAAATAATTCAAACGAGATTCATTGCACAAAAATCTAAAATTGAAAAACTACGAAAAATGAAAAAGAATTTAATTAAAAATGAAAACAAAGATTCTCAAAATATTAATATAACTTTTTACGACAGAATAGTAAATACTACAGATATCGCATTAAATTCGAATGAAACAAACCTGTTAAATAAAGGATTGAAACATAGTCCTTATATAAATTTGAAAACACGTGATTTTGAATGTTTAGCATTAGATACAGATATTGCCTTAGATTTTGATTGCGCGTCTAAATATTTATGTGCTAATATTCTAAAAAAACACTATTATGTTGAAAATATACCATATTCTGATACCAACACAATAAAAAGCTTAAAATCAAAAATTAAAAACAATGACTTAGTGATATCGAAAGCTGATAAAGGCAACAGCACTGTTATCTTAAATAAAAATAATTATATTAATAAAGTCGAATCAATTTTTCTGTCAAGTATTTTTTCCCAAATTAATAATGATCCAACAACATACTTTTCAAATCAAGTTAAATCTTTAGTTAATAATTGCAAAACAATATTTAGTGATCCGTACGATAAAACACGTTTTTGTCAAATGAATCCATTATGTCCAAGATTGTATGGCTTACCAAAAGTGCATAAAAAGGACATGCCCATGAGACCAGTGGTCTCATATAACTCAGCACCGTGCTTTAAAATCGCAAAACATGCCAATTTTTTATTTCAAAAACTAACTGAATTTAAACCGCAATTTGCAATAAAAAACTCTCTACAGTTAATAGACAACATAAAAAATACGGTTATTCCTAAAAACAGTATTCTAGTATCATTTGATATAGTCAGTTTATTTACTAGTATACCGATAAATGAGTTAAAATCTTCATTGAAAGAATATCTATCTAACAACATCTTAAACCCTGTGTTAATGAATGAACTAACAGACTAACTATGTATGTGCATAGATCAATATTACTTTAAATTCAATAATAAATTCTACAAACAATCCGATGGCTTAGCGATGGGTAGCCCAATTTCTCACTTACTAGCAGACTTTTTTATGAATCATTTAGAATCCAAAATTAAGAACATTCAAGGTTTTAAAAATTTATTGTTTTACTATAGATATGTTGATGATATAATTGGATTATGGACGGGAACCTTACGACAGTTAAATACGTTTTTAAATGCTTTAAATTCAATAAATGCGAATATTCAATTCACAATGGAAATAGGAGGTAATTCTTTAAATTTTTTAGATCTCAACATAGAAATATCAGAAAAAAAACTTAGTTTTTGTATATACAGAAAACCTACATTCAGTGATAATATTATTCACAATAAATCCCGCCATCATATGTCACATAAATTATCCACTTTTCACTCACTAATTCACAGATTATTACATGTACCACAGAGTCAAAATAAATATTTAGATGAATTAAAAACAATAAAAACATTAGCATATAATAATGGTTACAATGAAAACTTAATAGACAATCTGATATTTAAAAAGAAAAATAAGTTATTGTTAAAAAATATTGCACCAGGTCTAACAAATTTAAATGAAAAATCTAATAAATGGGTCAAACTATCCTACGTCGGAGATGTCACAACAAATATTAGTAGAGTCATCAAAAAAACTGGCAAAAATATTGCATTTTCTAATCCAAATACATTAGGTAAATTGTTAATAAATAATAAAGACATGGTTGAACAGTTGGATAACAGCGGAATTTATGAACTAAATTGTAACTCATGTACGGGAACATATATTGGACAAACAGGCCGTGCCTTTAAAACAAGAATTAAAGAACACATGGCATGCATTAGATTAAAGAAAGACACCTCAAATTTTGCAGAACATATAAACGAAAACAACCACCAATTTAATAGTGACCATAATATAAATATAATACATCGGGGAATAAAAGGGAGAAAACTTGACCGACTAGAAATATTAGAAATAAACAGAGTTAAAAAGGATCCACAAAAATTACTCATCAATAAACAAATTGATCATATATATTCACCATTATTGAAACCAATGGGTTAGACAGACATATACCTTCCTTTGTTATTGAATGCATTAAGATTAAAATTAAGCAGTTCATAATTATAACTACCAAATAGCTATGAAATACATTGGGTTTTAACCACACTTAAAAGATAACAATAAACCAATAAATACAATATTATTTACCTTTCGAATTTTACTGCTGTCGTTTCTTTTGTTACAGACCTAATGGACACAGGGGACTACAACCAGTGACCCAACTACCTTCACTGTATTAAAACGTAGATTTGTATAGATTCATTTGCATTATATAACTTCTTTTCAACCGTTCAAAAACCAACATTTTTATACACCTGTCATGTAATTTTGTATATAACCACTAGTCTCAGTCTTGTAGAGCATTATTGTGACGATGTGCTTTGCACGAAACGCGTCAATAATCTAATAAAAACAATAGAACTATAACCAAGTATTTTTATATTTTTTTTATAACATATTAAAATAAATTATTACATCATATTTTGAATTCGAAGCGCATAAGATCATATTATTATTACGACAATTATCACTCAACGAGACTATCTAGGAATTATCTGAGAATTTAAATTTTTCTTAATGCCATGCATGCATAACAAATTATTCATTTTTTACCACTCACTAACCCAAGGAGGGTTATGAACCCAAGGGTAGTGGAGTGTTATGGATTCGCAATTTATAAGGATATTTTTAATTGCAGTTTATCATCTAGTATCATGCTGAGATTGTATTCTGAAAGTTTCATCACAATGTGTCTAATGTGTGCTGTTTACTATGTGCCGTGTGCTGTGTACGGCATGATTATTCAACTTTATCTATTATAGACTAAAGAACTCATCGATTCTTTTCAACTTTTGCAAATTTGTATATCTAATACACGCTTAGACCCTATTATATTTTGAAGGATATCTGTATTTGAAGGATATCTGAATTTCAAAAAATGAATCTGAATTACAAATTGGTAAAAAGGCACATCAGTTTCATAAAATGTCATCGAAGTTTTCATAATAAAATAATTAACATGCTGAAAATTTTAATACTTAGTGAAGTGACTTGGTAAGGAGGAGCTTAGCGTTGGCCACAACCCACTCGTTTTAACCCGAGAGAGAGAGAGAGAGTATTTTTTTATTTAGTAAAATGTCGACATTGAAGAAATATTTCTAATATTTGTTTATTTTGGTTTAAATAAAATTTTGGACTCATTAAACAAGGGATGGTTCGGTTGTGTCATTCGAAGTGTTAAGACGTCGCGTCACCTCGCATTGTATTCGGAGCTACATAAGTGAGCAGTGAGAAGTATTGTCATCCGCGTCGGGTATTTGTGTTGTGAGGAGACCGCACTTCTAGGCGATCACAGAAACAGATATTTATATCCTTATATTACTTTTTTGTTATTACCTACTTTTATTTTCGTAACATTTTCGTTTTAAATATTTTGTTATGTCATGTTTATACCTACTTGCTGGTTTTTTGTTACATTTCTAGTGTTTACCCTTTAGGGGCGAAAATTTTTATTTATTTGGTTTGTTTTTTTCGTTGTATTTTTTGTTATTATTGTTATTATTCCGTTGTAAATTCATGCTCTAACTGTAATCATGGATGAAAATGAACCTCCCGATAAACAGGGGGGAAATAAACAGAGGCAACATGCGTCGGATTCTGATTCATCCGATTCTCTAATAATTCAAACAAAAAAACCAAAACTAACTTCAAACGCATCGTTCACTTCAACCGTTACAATAGATACAGATCAAAATATATCAAAATATGGAGATAATACTATTATATCTAACCAGTTACTCCAGGAAAAAAAAATATTACGACCAAGATGCTCGCGCTCCTTTTGCAGTTCACGTGCAAAGAGTGGATAAAAAAACTATTAATTCACTAGAACTCGGAAAGATTCTTTACGATAGGAAAGTTTCTAAAATCGTCAATGGATCTCTTAAAAGGGAGGGAAAGTACAGGGCAGCCCTCAAGTTCCAAACTCCCAAAGACGCGAATCAATTTATTAAAAATATTTCTATTTTGTCTAATGATAATTATACAGCTTTCATACCTACATATAATTTGACGAGAATGGGCCTTGTCAGAGGCGTTCCCACAGAGCTTACTGAACAAGAAATTTTGGATCTTATGTCAGTCTCGGGTCAGTCAATCAAGGCTATAAAGGCTCGAAGGCTCAACTATAAGGATAAATCAGGTGAAAAACCAGAATGGCGTCCGTCTCGAACCGTTGTGCTTACTTTTGCAGGTCAAATTTTACCCAAATATGTTTATATTTTTTACAATGCCCTCGAGGTTGAGCTCTACACTTATCCTACAACGCTCTGCTTTAACTGTTTTCGTTATGGACACCGTAAGGCAGCTTGCAGGTCCTCACCACGTTGTAATGTATGTGGTGATCATCACTCAACAGAGGAATGCAAGAAAGACCCGGAACTTCCTACTTGTGTAAATTGCAAGGGTGATCATAAAGCATCGAGCAATACTTGTCCCGAATTTTTGCGCCAAAAAAATATCAAATTTTCTATGGCTAATGAGAGCCTTTCATACTTCCAAGCCTCCAAACTTTATGCACCAGCAAAAAAGTCATATGCTGAAACAGCGGGTCAGCACTCAATACCCAATCCAATTATAAATCCACCACAAACATTCACCAAAACGGTGTATAAATATAAAAAGTCTAGACCAATTCAAAAACCAGGATATGATAAAAACTCTCATAACTCTTTACTACTCTTTCCGAATGGTAATTCTCGAACAACTTCTAATAAATGTGGAATCATTCTTGATTCGAATCTTGTAGATCGCAATGATACCTTAATTGATCTGTCTCGTGAAATGCAAAGTGATAACACTTCATTTGTACAAACTTTAGTCAGTCTTCTAGTTGAAACGATATCCAGAACTTCTATACTACCGCAAAACGCTGCTAATTTACTTGAACCCCTAAAAAATTTCCTTTCTTACGACTTTGACCATCCAATTTCTAAATCATAACTATATTTGAAGATTAAGAACGTCAACCTATTTATAAATACATAGTTAACCAATTTTTACATCAAAAATGGATAATAATAAATTAGTATTTCTTCAGTGGAACGTTCGAAGCATACAAGCGAATAAATCTGAATTAGTTAACCTGTTAAACAAAGAGTCAATATCAGTGGGCGCTATTTCAGAAACTTGGTTGAAAAATAATTTTCCTTTTCACATACCAGGTTTCCAAATTATACGGGATGATAGGGCCGATGGAAGAGGTGGGTCAGCTTTACTTATAAAAAATAATATTAAATTTGATCCTCTCCATTTATCTAATGTACCTGAATCAATTCAAATAATAGCAGCGTCTATAGTTAATATTTCAGTGTTGTCAATATATGTTCCGCCAAATATTATTTTTTGTGAAGACATTTGGTCAGATATAGTCAAACAAGTTCCACCGCCAATACTTTTATTGGGTGATTTTAATGGGCACTCTCCAAGCTGGGGTAGTGATATTACTGATCGATCTGGCTCAAATATATTAGAATTCTTAGACTTTAACAACTTATGTTTCTTAAACGACGGTTCGCCTACTCGTATCACCCCTCCCAATCAAAACAGGAGTGCGGTAGACCTAAGTATATGTTCCCCATCACTTGCCTCATCTCTAACTTGGTCAGTTCTTTACGACCCATGCTCCAGTGATCACCTACCCATTGTTATTAGATTGAACGATTTTTCATGTCCCACGAATCGAAAGAATACAATCCGCAAAATCCGATATATAACAGAAAAGGCTAACTGGGAAAAATATTCACTAAATAACGAAGGAAAAATTAATTTGCTTTCTTCGCCTTCTATTGATAACGCCTTAGATTGTTACAGTCAGTTTATATCCAAAATAATTGAAACTGCGGAGGAAACGGTTCCAATTAGTAAAAAATTGAATAAAAATAAATCACCCCCAGCTCCATGGTGGGACGAAGAGTGCAATCGAATGGCACGATTAAGAAAAGCAGCTCTAAAAAAATATCGGATAAATATGACCTTAGAAAACTTTTTATGCTTCATAAAAACCCAAGCACTTACCAAAAAAATTCTTAAAAATAAAAAGAGAGAAGGCTGGAAAAACTTCTGCGATTCTTTATCACCGGAAACACCTGCAACGCATATCTGGAAAACAATAAAAAGCTTCCGAAGCAATACCAAACAAACATATGCCTTTCCAAATTCTCATGATTGTATTTCTGAATTTGTTCACAAAATATCTCCTCCTTATGTTCAAACATTTGAAGAACTCAGTCCAAGTTTTAATCTAAAAGAGGACAATTGGCTAGACGGCCCATTTACAATGGACGAATTAAATGAATCTCTGGATTCGGTGTCAGATACTGCTCCAGGATTAGATAACTTGCCTTATAGCTTCTTAAAGAAACTGAGCGAATCCTCGAAAAAATACTTTCTTGAATTGACTAATATTTTTTTCAGCACAGGCTTAGTACCAAAAGAATGGAAACAACAAAGAATCATTCCTATTTTGAAGCCAAAATGTAACCCAAATTCTGGTTCTTCTTATCGCCCTATAGCATTGTCGTCTACCCCCCTTAAAACTGTGGAGCGGATGATAAAAAATAGACTCGATTGGTTTACGGAAAACGCGCAAATCCTATTGAAATTCCAATTCGGTTTTAGAAAGAAACACTCAACTTTGGAAAGCATTTCTATTTTAGCAACAGATATACACATAGCCAATGTAAAAAAAGAGTTTTTGGTCGGAGTTAGTCTAGACGTAGAAAGTGCATATGACCATGTTTTTCTTCCGCTTTTGAAACAAAAACTTTTAAAAGCTGGGGTATCCTTTAAACTTTCAGCATTTATAATAAATCTACTGATCGATAGGGAAATAGTTATTGAATCATATGATACTACACCTATAGTCAGAAAAGTTTGTAAAGGATTACCGCAAGGATCATCCCTTAGTCCTCTTCTATTTAATATATTTATAAGTGATTTTTTCCAACAATTACCCCCCGGTGTTAAAATTCTCTGTTATGCCGATGATATATTCTTATACATATCTAGCCAAGACTTAAGTAACGCAGTGAAAATAATAACAGAAGCCTTAGACCATGTATCTTCGTGGTTGTTTTCACAGGGGTTAGAACTATCAGCAACTAAAAGTAAAGCCATTTTATTCACAAAAAAACGCTCCATCCCACACATTCAAATTCTGATAAAAAACCAGCCTATACATTTTTACAACTCAATCAAATTTCTTGGTGTAGTATTCGATACAAAAATGTCATGGAATGATTATGTTGAGATACTAATTTCAAAAGCCCAGGGGGGGCTCAACATGATGAGGGCAGTTTCTCGGGTATGGTGGGGGTGCCATCCCAGTACACAGAAACTATTTTATAATGCATACATTAGAAGTCTTTTTGATTATGCTTCATTTATAATAGAACCAACGTCAAAAAAAAATACTGCCCGAATAGATCGTATTCAAGCCCAAGCTCTTAGGTTGATAGTGGGAGCTATGAAATCTTCCCCAATAGTTGCACTACAGATATAAGTAGTCGATCCTCCCCCACATTTAAGAAGACAGCTTTGTGCTGACAATTTCTTTTTTAAATGTTTTTCGCTTAAAGATCACCCTCTTACAAATCTATTAGAACAATTATTGAAAGAATTAACTATTAGAAATAGATTGGGGGACAAATATAGACTTTTTTTAATAAATAGTTTACAAAAGTACAAAACAATATTACCATACTGTCATCAATATAAAATATTACCGTTATATAATACACAATTGAAATTTTTGACATATAGCCCGAATATCTTATTTTCTTTTGGAATTGAAAAGAATCCTAACGCAAACAAATATTTTCAAAATTTGATTGATTCTGACTGGAAAGATTGGGACCTTTTCTTCACAGATGGCTCAAAGTCGCCTTCCTCTCCATTCACAGGTGCGGCGGTATATAGCTCAAAATATTCAATCGAACTTTGTCTTTCCTTGCATAACAAATGTTCTGTGTTTACAGCGGAGTCCATCGCAATACTAGAAGCATTGACACTAGCACAATCTAAAAAGTCAAAAAAAGCAATATTTTTTTCTGATTGCCTAAGCATACTACAAAAAACTTATTCATCACCTTTTTCGTCACCAGAAAATGAAATATCCTTAAATATTCGAAAATTTCTCTATCAATTAAACTCCAATAACCAACAAATTATTTTAGCTTGGATTCCAAGCCATTGTGGAATAACGGGCAACGAAAAAGTCGACTCGTTAGCAAAGACAGCTTCTGAATTCAAAAGTAATAATAATAATACGTATCCCATTCCGATCTCTGACATTTTGTCAGAACCAAAACAAAACTTGTATAATAATTGGCAAAAATATTGGAATATCTCTTCCAAATTCAAGGGAAAATATTATGCTTCCATTCAAAACACAATCCCAAAGGTTCCGTGGTTCAAAGAAACCAAATCTAGCAAGTTTGTTATTTATTTATTTATTTATTTATTTATTTATCCCAAAGACTCACCAACAGGCAAAGAGTACATGTATATTACAATGATATGAACGCTGTCATCATTTCTCCACAAATTGCCCAATTAGTGGTGAATACAATTTTAGCATAAAAAAAAAAAAAAACAATTTTATAACTTAAAAACTAACATAGATAATTAACAAAATGTAAGAAAAATAAAATATTTAAAAACTTAAAAGCTAACATAAAATACAAAAAATACAAAAATCGTAAGTACCACGGGGAAAGGAAGAGGAAAGGATTTGGTGTATTAAGGATAGTGCAGGTTAGCAATCAGTAAGTATTTGATTAATGGATCTCCTAAACGCATTCAGGGAAGAGGCAAAGACATCCACACTCCCAAACTTACTATTAAAATTGTGAGTGACTCTGTATAAGGGACTTCTAACACCAGCATTACTGGTCGGAGTGTTCATATAGAACTGTCTGTAATTGCGAATTCGAGTCAACGATGGTATACAGAAGTTTACCCTAGCCAACAGAGCAGGTGCATCAAAATCAGAGTTACAGATCTTGCGCAGCGTCAATGCGTCGAGTAGCTCGCGCCTATGTGTCAGACTTGGCAAATTCATTACGCTGATGTTACGGAATCTACGCTGACCGATACGGAAAAATTTTCTTTGCAGCTTCTCAATCTCGTCAATGTACTTACTATATAGGGGGTTCCAAACAGCAGAGCAATATTCTAATTTAGAGCGAATTAAGCATTTGTAAAGCAGCAATATGGAATTTACATTACTGAATTCTTTCGTTGATCTAAGAATAAAGCCCAAAATCCTGTTGCAACTTATCAGAACCTCCCGTATATGTTCGTCAAAGTGCAATTTTGAATCAAAAATAACCCCTAGATCCCTAATACTATGCAACGGTTCCAAAGCCACTCCGTCAATCTTATATATGTGATTCATTACATTTTTATTTTTTGTAAATGTAATGGAATTACATTTCTTTAGATTAAGTTGAAGCTTATTAGCATCGCAATATTTACTGAGTCTGTTCAAATCGTCCTCCAACCCCATACAGTCCTCCTCATTACGTATTCGCCGATAAATTTTGAGATCGTCGGCAAACAGCAAAAATTCTGAATTTTTAAAGCATGTACCAATGTCATTGACGAAGAATGTAAAAAGAAGGGGTCCCAGAACAGACCCTTGTGGAACTCCCGAGGTAACGGCCACGCATTTAGACTTGTAGCCATTCATGACAACAGTCATCAAACGCTTACTAACGTAAGACTCAACCCAACGCAGCAGACTACCATGAATTCCGTAAGAGCTCAACTTCCTAATCAGCAAGTCATGGTCAACCTTGTCGAAAGCTTTTTTAAAATCCGTGTAAATTGAGTCCACCTGCACCCGCTTGTCCAAGGCCTCAAACAAGTAATCAGAATATTCAAGCAGGTTTGTAACCGTTGATCTTTTGTTCACAAACCCGTGTTGATTATCAAGTAGGCATGGCTTTAGATGATGGAACAATCGATCCTTCAAAATAGACTCAAAAACTTTAGAAAATTGAGATAAGATCGATATAGGACGGTAGTTCTGTATATCAGATGTACAACCCGACTTATGTATAGGTGTAACATACGCCATTTTCCATAGTTTTGGGAAGCGACCCTCAGCAAGGCTTTTGTTAAAGATTAGTCGTAGAGGTCTTGTAAGATGTGGTGCGCATTTTTTAAGAAGCATTGGCGAAATCATGTCAGGCCCCGCACCCTTATTGACATCTAGGTTAACAAGTTTTGCATATACCTCGGAACTAAGTACATGAATCTTAGATAGAGTTGAGTTGACCTCCGGGTTCACGCACGCGTCAGCTGGAGAGTGCATGTTAGTGGGAGGGTTAAACACAGATGCAAAAAATGAACAGAATAAATTAGCAGTAGTTTCTGGATCATTAGATTTTACCTCGCTGTAGAACATATTCTTAGGGTAGCTGGCAGTTTTTTTCATGTTATTAACGTACGAGAAAAATGGTTTTACATTCCTATTCAACGACTGTTCTAGACTTGAAATATATAATTTGTGGTCCCTGCTCTGTGCTTGCTTTAGTTGAGCCCTTTGTTTAGAAAACAGCGAATAATCATGGGGATGACCAAAAGTTTTCCATCTTGCCCAGCTTTTGTTTTTATTTTTAAGTAATGTTACGGTTATGTTCGAATACCAGACAGGATAACTTAAAGATCTTGCCTTTTTCTTTGGGGCAAAAATATCAATGATATCCAGTAATACATTGTGGAAAGTATCCACCGCCTCGTCTACAGATTTTCCCGTAAATAATAATTCCCAGTCGATCATTTGGAGTTTATGGTTTATACCGGTGTAATCAGCTTTATAAAAGTTATATTTGGGAATGTTATTAGTTTGTAGATGACCATCTGCTCGTAAAGAGACACTAATCAGGAGCGAGGGATGGTGCGGATCCTCCGGTACAAGTGGCGTGTCGCAATGAATAACAGTGCACCATACATCCGACAGTATGAGGTCAAGTATTTTGTTGTTGCCATTGTTAACACGATTAAACTGCTTCAGATCAAGGAAAGATGCAAATTCTATGAGTAATTGAGCAACGGAAGCGCTGTAGGACACCGGCCTTACCACACCAGCCTCCCTCGGATCGTCGGCCCATACAATCGAAGGTACATTAAAGTCGCCCAACAGACATAAATGAGCATCATGTCGAGTATCAACGATAATGTTTGACAATACGGTAAAATATGATTCGTAAATACTTATGGGTGATGACGGGGGAACATAGATTACACCAATAACTAGTTTGATTTTTGTCTGTGCTGTAGGTTCCAATAGCACACCAACGAACAAATTTTCTCCGCAAGTTTCCCAACTGGGTTCACGTAAACAATTGTATTTTCGAAGAATGGCCACGAGGACACCACCTCCATCGGTTTTCCCAGTCAGCAAAAGGTTTCTATCTTTACGGTATATTACGTATTCATCTCCCAACAGTTCCGCGTCGAATACTCCACCATTGAGCCAGGTTTCAGTTAATACTATAAGGTTATATCATCAATCTCTCGTATGCGCATCGGACACTGCTGTATCAAAACACATCTACTGAAATTAAATATAGTAGAGGAAGCTTCTTGTGACTGCGGATTGGAGGAGGAAACTTTGAACCACGTTTTCTTCAATTGTGAAAAATACCCCACAAAGGAATTCTACTTTAAAATAGCATCGATTAATCCCCTTCCAACAAGAATAGAAACGTTACTTAATAACATAAATCAAAACACTTTAAACTTATTTTGCAATTTTGCCTGAGAACACCACAAAGAGGTGAAATGGCAAAAAAAAAAAAGGGATGACATTATTTTCCTAGAATTTGTTTTGCAATACCTATCCTTAATTTATTCAATATAATTAATTTGTAAAAAAATACTGTCATTTCTTAGAAACCAATCCCCCAAGGAAACAAAAAACAAATTTCTAATAACATTAATTTCTGCGTCCCTAATAAACCCTTGACGATTAAGGATTTTTGTTCCTTAGTTAATTTTTGTGTTATTGCGATAATACCGGCATCCAGCGTAATGGTATATTCGCGGGTTTCATCCCCTTTTTGTGAGTGAAACATATCAAGCTCATCGAAATATTAAGAGACTCAAGTTGACGAAAAAGATGTAAATTGTATCAAAATCCTTTATTGGCATCAGAAAGCAAATGTGAAACTGGGTCAAAAGATTACTGAACTAGTTGAAATTTAATGAGAGGATCGTCAAGGCTGTGTTCTGTTACCACTTTTGTTTAACCTGTACACTGAAAAACTATTTAGACAGGCTATAATATATAACACAAAAGCAGGAGTGAAAGTGAACAGAGTACTTAATAATACGCAGACGATATCTTGGTGCTGGCAGATAATTTCAATGACCTAAAAAACTTTTAGAGATATGTATGTAGTTACTTAATATAATTGGGAATGAGTTTTGTCTGAGCATGAATAGAAATTACCAAGTTAATGATATTCAGCCGACAGTCTCACGATACCGTGATATTGCAATTTGAAGGCAAGTCATAGAAATGATTTAAGCCTTGGTAGTCTACTCATTAATTTACGAGGTGAACGATATCGATAACTTTTTATAAATTACCTCTTACTGACTAATATTTTTGGCTTTTGAAACAATTGCCATGTACTTCATGACAGACTTATCAAATGATATATATTTTAAATTGTAAACAGATATTGTGTTTATAACCTTGTATTGAATTTTAAAGGAAAATTCATATTTTCAATATTATGTCACAATAACGCTCAGCTGACAGACAGTATTTCCAAAACTCACACTTATAAGTTTAGTACACTTTAACACGCTTCATTCAACAATAATAACAATATATAGGTTTAGTTTTCGAAACTCCACAAAGTTCTGTAATGTTTCCAGCTTGGAACTAAAACGGATAGCTACAAATCAAATTTAGTTCAAAAGTTTTGTAATTTAAAAAATAGGATAAGCTGATATCCGGATGCTTCAAATATTTTTTTATTTTAAAGTCAAATATTAATTTAACTCGCACCCAATAACAAGTTGCCACATTCTGGAGACTTACGATATTAATGGTCTCACAGATTCAGAATGAAAACACAATTAAAAACTGTGAATCCACCGGGAATCAAACCCGGGACCTTTGGATCAGATATCTAACTAACTGAGCCGCGAAGGCTGACAAAATATAAAAAAAAAACATCTTTTTTAATTGGTTCATAGATACTTAAAAAAAACTATAATGACTGAAATTAATTTTAGCTACATGTACCTAGGCCTCTACGCTCCCTCGAACTACATGAGAGTTAGAGGATACCACTTGTTTAATTTACCTGCCGCTCGTACCGACGTGGTTGCTCGCAACACATGTCTGTTTTGCTAAATAGTTTACCTGTTGTAGCAGACGTCTTCTTCTGGGGCGTTCAGCGATTCAAAAAATATATAAAATAAAATAACGAGCAGGTGTCGCACTGTAACTGGCGTAAAGCTGTTGTGCGAGAAGGAAAAAAAATATATAGTTTCATCCAATTTTTATACTCGTAGATATATTCACTCTAAGGATGCTTATTATGCTAAATAAGGTCAAGTGTGTTAAAATTTGAAAAATTACACGCAACGGATTGGGTGAGAATAACTTCAATGGTCTTAGTCGGGGTATTACCACTAACCTAAGTGTCTGTAAATAAAAGACGTGATTTCCAATAGTATTCCTTAGAAACTATAAAAGTAAACCCCCTTTATATTGTAGGTAACTAACGTAATTGGACAGAACTAAACTACTTTTGCCAACGTCACCATGACTCAGGGTTCATTTTATACAATCGTTGCTATCTTTGTTACCCAGAAACTTTTTCATCCTTTAAGTCTAACGGTCAAATACTAGCTTTAAAAAAATGGTCGTAATACCAGATCTAATGAATAATTGGTAATTCTTGACAGAAGTAGTGTCTGAAAAAATGTCAGATTTTGGCCGAAGCCAAAGGTTTGACTACTGTTCTTCCTCCACCACCACCCGTTCTGCATCAGGGGACTTATAACGGCCTCTTGCAAAACTCTGAAAGAACACATGAAGAACATAAGAAAAGTCCGGAGAACTTTGCAGACACTGCACTTAAAGTGACAAAGAGAGCTTATTATGCGAAAACAACTGGCTCACCTTTAACTGATAGTGAAGGTAAGAGTGCGCCGTATTCAAGACAGAAAGTCTTGAAAGCCCTAAAGTTACGTTTCGTGGCTACAAAGTCTGTGTCCAATGGGTCCAAAGAAATTACCTCGGATTACGGAAGTTTGACTTCTAAGAAACTTTTTAAAAATACTGTTTATAAATCATAAAAAATATCCATGCAAATTATGGGATTACTGTTATATCTAACACAACGACCAAGGGGACAAGTCTGGTTCGACCGGCGAAATCAAAACCCCAGTGATTACCCATATCATGGATATAATTATATTATGGAGTTCTATGACATCTACAGATATTGTAGAACTCCATATAATAATTATATCCATGATATGGGTAATCACGGTGGTTCTGATTTCGCCGATTGAACCAGACTTGCCCCCCTGTTTAACAATATAAACAATTCAATTTATTTGAATTCTTACTCGTACCACCTTATTCAGTTTTTATGAGCTGATAGCTCAAAATAGCTTCGGTCAAAATAATATAGAATGTTCGGTGGGACACTAGTAAGAAGACACCCGAGAAAAAAAAATGCGAGAAAAAATTCTGAAACTTCGAGAAACGCTGTTATAGAAATATTGTATTAAAATATTACTTTCACAGTGTCAATGAGCATCAAAGGAAATGGCGTTGAATTTTGAAAGTTAACTCGCACATCAACAATTTGTTTTGTCTATTACGTGGTGAATAGATTTATCAAAATACTAAAGCTTTTGTCGAGGGAAAATTAACGTAATTTTATAAGTAATTTATGGTTTAAAGTCTGGACCCTGAAAGCTTCAATTAAGGGAAGAATGGAATATAATAATGATAAATAATACCGATTTAAAAAAATAGAAAAAAAAACACCGCTCTAGGAAACGAGTTTGGCATTCCCGCCAACTAAAAATATTAATGTAGGTAACTGTCGCCAAATATCTTGGGTTATTTCGCCGTGACGGGGGTTGATTTGCACGTATACTAACGAAGCAAAAAACAACAAATTTGCGCTCTGCGCACCCGGAAGCCTGGTTCAAGATATTTAGCGACAGCTACATATATCTCATCATCTAGAAAAATAAAGTTCGATTTTACACCTTGAATATACATACTTTGTGGCGATTTATTTAATTTTAAATGATGAAGATAATACTTTACTGTATAAATATAATGTTGTTTCGTTCACAAGTGTGAAAGTTCACGATGAAGAATTATTACAAATATTATTATTATTATTTTTTTTAAATTTATTTATTCAATAAAACAATATATATAACAATTATTTGAATTTGTACAGTTTTTTTTCTCTTTCTCAAAAAGCATAAAATACTTGTGCTGAGAATATAAGTATATTTAGAACCAATCAATCACATAAAACATAAAGACATACAAAATATATAAAATCAACAATATTAGGTATAACTATAGGTACAGGAAAATAAAACATCAATACAAAAAGAATCAAAACAAAAAAAGCATCAATACAAAAAGCATCAAAACAAAAAAAGCATCAATACAAAAAGCATCAAAACAAAAAAGCATCAATACAAAAAGCATCAAAACAAAAAAAAGCATCAATACAAATAGCATCAATAAAAAAAAGCATCAAAACAAATAGCATCAAAAAAAAAAACATCAATACAAATAGCATAAAAAAGCATCAAAATAAAAAAAAAAGCATCAACACAAAAAGTATTAAAACAAAAAAAAGCATCAATATAAAATATAGGTACAGAGATATACGACAATGCCTTGTTTAAACACCACTTTTTATTGTATATCACGACACGTTGCGGGAATGACACAGAATTTTTTCTAGCTTCGATTGGCAAGTCATCAGAAGAATGATCATGTACCAGAAGAAGCGTTTGCAAAAAGATTGAAAACTCTCTTCCTTCACAAAGTCATATCTTATCATCGCATGGTTTGCCTTACACCTGCGAGTTTTCAGAGTATGTCCAGAACCTCCGGTCAAAGATTTGCTTTAATTGCTGTATTTTGAGAAACACGGTAACTTTGCTTGTGAAAATACAACGCAGAATTTTTATTATATTTTCAACTTTACGCTAGGCCTTTCGGGATTGGTAATTTAGTAGTCTTCCTCCCAGAAGTTTGAACACTTCGTCTAATAATAGAGAATAATGGAAAAGAAAATGTACTGAACACCTGACAGAAACCTTGGACTGCCTGTCCGGTGGAAAGAATTATTATATCTTATTGTTACCTGACGTGGAAACACGATTTAAACTCTCCAGGGATATTCCAGACTTTCATACTCAATCTTATGTTCAATTTATTACAGGACACAAAAGTTTCAAAAGTTGTTTATTTCAATTCAATAATATTTCTATATCAATTTTGATGATCTCTGGATATCTAATCTAATACTACCTTAAACCTTAGCCTTGAACTCCGAAAATATCTAGTAAATTCTGCTATATGGTTGTGAGACATGGTGCATAGGTGAATAAAACAGTTAAAGATTGGGAGCCTTCAAGATGTGGACCTACCAACGAATACGTGGCACCTTTTTGAGGGACCATATTACAAATGATGAGGTAGTCAGCAAAATTAAATAAACCAGGTCCATGTTGAACACCATATCAAAAAGGCGTGCAAACTGGATAGGCCATGTTTTGCGATACGAGGATCCTACACATCATCTTAGAGAGAATGGTTGAGAGAACAACTAGCAGGTGAGCGAGAATATGAAGTGTACCTCCTACACAGAGTTAAAGAGAGTTGCTGAAGATCGAGCGGAGTGGATGAAGAGACATATCGCTTTGATGCGAACCATTCCCCAAGAACGAAACCAAAGAAGGAAATTCAAATAAACTCGTGTAACACTGTGAAAAAAATAGCGAAGTTTAAAATCATTATATAACAAAAAAAAAACAAAAGCGTCAATACCAAGATTTCATGAGACATCGAAAACCATTTTTTTTATTATTAATCAAATTATACAAATATATATTGTTTATTGTTTATTGTTATATTATAAAACATAGGCTTGAGATAAGCGCTTGTTCTCGTCAATTGCATTATCAAAAAATAGATATTATCAGCATATATCAAAATACATTATATCACGAGAAATTATCAAAATACATCACAATGTCACAAATACATCAGCAGAAAAGGAAAAAAAAACATGACATATAAAATTAAATGAAATAAACAATTAATCGACGCCAATCGGAATGTAAAGAGTTTCGATTGGCATCTTGTCAAAAACACAATAAAAGTAAACAACATTATCAGAAGGCAGTGAATGGGCAAAGCTATTCATACATTTCATAATAAAATATTATAAACACAAAATATATTAAAGTCGTCCTGATGACGCTTGAGTAAATATATATATATATTTAACAAATACAATTAAAGAGGTTTACAAGTTCCATGATATGTTTCATAATAACCCTCTTTAATTGAGATAAAATCTCGTGTTAAAAGAGGGGAGTATCTATTTTGTATTTCTACATTCACCAAAACATCGCACATCTAGGTACTAAATAATACACAAATCACTAAGTTTTATCACCAAGGTTTACATTTATATAAAAAAAAATCAATAATTTACATGCAAGGATTGTTTAAAAAGGTCAAACAAAATTTTCAAAACTAATAAGAAGCTACACAAAACAAGAATGAAACAAACGAAAAAAAAGCAGTACAATTATTTGATTTTATTCTTAAATATATTGTATTTTTTTCGAGTCTAAGACTCAAAGCCAGCTCATTAAACCACTTAGGTACTTATAGAAATGTTGTAAGGCAGTCGTACGTAAAAGAGAAATGGTAATTTATTCTGCTGCTTATAGAAAATGATAATTGGTTTGAATTTGTAAGAATATCTTTATGAATTTGGAACAATGAGGTTTTTTTATAGTTATTTTCAATAGTTGAAACTTTAAATTCTTGAAAAACATAGGGCCTTACTTACTATTTGCAATTTGTGTTTAAGCTGATACCTATCCAGTTTTTTGTATGGCCGAAACTTAACTTAGCATCGGATTAAACTCGTATTTTGAATCGTAAGTAAGGCCCTAATAATTGGATAGTCAAATCTCTGTTCAATATAATTTTAATAATGATTTTTTGAAAAACTTATAAAGCCACTAAAGTGGTTTCAAAAGATCTCCCCAACATATAATACCATAATGTTAGATGGATTGAAATAGTGAAAAATATATTGTTTTAAGCAAGTTTGTATTAAGAGGGTGACTGCTGCCAACGTACCTATTTTTCAATTTGATATACCATCATTATTACTAAACGAATCATTTTGAAAAAAATAACCTAGTTAGTTTGGATATTAATAAAGAGAAATATACCTTAACTTTTTGATTATGTTCTGTTAATATTCTTGTAGGAAAATAATAAGCATACCCCGATATTAGACATTTATCTTAAATTTCTAAAAAAATATAAGGTAGGTATAGAATAATATTTTTTTATAAATTAAAGAAGAACAAAATACCTGGAAAAATATGATATGACGTTGCATTAACGCATCAGGTTAAGTAAATAAACCAAAAAAACTTTTATTACGCAATGGCGCTGAATGGAAAATAAATGTTTTTTAGGTTTATTTACTAAACCTGAAGCATTGATGCAAAGTTACATCATATTTTTCTAGATGTTTTTGTCTTCTTTAATTTAAAAAAAAAATATTACTCTACGCCTTATAGTTTATTAAAAATATATGATAAACGTTGAAAATTGAAAATTAGGGTATTCCATTATTTTTCTACAAGAATTTACACAGAACATTTTCAAAATGTTTAGGTTTATTTTTGTTTATTAATATCCAAACTATATAAATTATTTTTTTCAAAACGATTTGATAAGAAATAATGATGGTATATCAAATTAAAAAATAGGTACGTTGACAGCAGTCCCCCCCTTAAGTACATTTCTTTCAAGAATCATCAATTGTGATTAAATAAGTTGATATATGCCTGACTATGAAACTTTTCAAAAGTGATTGATGAAAATTTCGTAAAAAATACTCTATTTTGTTATCTATTCATTTAATTATCGTAAATCTTACCTTCTTCGTCCAGTAATATGTTGTCTGGTTTGATATCTCTGAAAATAAAAAGAATATAATTATTAGTTCAATGGTGATCATGATATTATAAGAACGAAGTCCCAAAATGTAATCGTTAAGCGTCCAAAAAACACGAAATCAATTAACTTTATTTATATTACATATGTAGCTGCATTCATATTTGATAAAATTAATGAAATTTATACAATAAACGTACTTAGTATATAGATATCAATGAAAATACTAAAATATTTTCAGACATTATTGTAGTGAAATCGGATTATGTATCTCTTTTAAAATGGTCTTTGACACTGCGAAAGAAAATATTCACAAAACACCTCCACAAAATCGCTACAATCATTTTTCATAAGTCTCGAAATATCGTCAGGACCTATTTTTCCCAAATATACACATTACTGGGTGAAATTGAAAGGTAAAAGTGAACAATTTAAACCGTTGACATCTCCCAGACAGAGCGACTCGATCGAATCGTCAAATAATTTCTTATTTGATAAATTGATCGAAATATTCCAAAATGTCAATAATAATCATTCTCTCCGGGAGCATTTCTGACGTGTGATCCGATAGCAAATTGAGTTATCTGTAATTCCCTTTTGAAAGGAGAAAGCCTACCGAGAAACATTTAAAAGGATTTTGAAAAGGACTTATAATAATTGATATCTACCTGTCACAATGTATTTTTTGCCTTCAAATTTAATTTCGATATCGTAAATTTTCCATGTATAGACCAAATCCATGTATTTGTACCAAATTGTTGACCAAATTTCCATGTATTTGTATAGACCAAATTTTTTCTCTACGAATGGTCACAGAGAAGGTTCTGGATAAAAACCAGAAACTGTTCTGTGTCTTTATAGACCTAGAAAAGGCCTATGATAAAGTTGTTAGAGAAAAACTATGGGATATACTATCAGCGGATGGAGTGAAGAGTAAGCTGATACGCGCAATCGCGTCATTATATGAGAACAGCGAAGCATGTGTTCGTGTCAACGACACAGTAACATCGTGGTTCTCGATAAATAATGGCGTTAGACAGGGATGCGTGCTGTCTCCATGGCTCTTCAACCTGTACATTGACTTCTGTATAAGAGCCCTTAAGGATGAAAGCAAGGGTCTGAAACTAAGTAATGTAATAGTGCGTGATTTGATGTATGCAGATGACAAAGTAATGTTAGCTAAAAGTATGGAAGAGTTACAGTATCTTGTAAGCATGGTATATGAAGGATGCATAGAGAATGAATGCCAGCAAATCAAAGGTAATGGTCTTTGAAAAGAGTGAAAGCAGAACAGCGTGTAAAATAAGAGTAGAGAATGAATGGCTAAGGAGCAAGTCGACGAGTATGTATATCTGGGAAGCATGTTTCAACGGAATGGACGACCTGATAAGGATATCGAAAGAAGAGTTATGGCAGGAAACAGAGTGAATGGAGCACTGAGACCAGTTATGAATGATCGCAACATATCAAAGGCTGCCAAAGTTGCCATTAATAACGCTATCTTAGTTCCAACATTGACGTATGCAAGTGAAACCTGGACATGGCAGAAGTCGCACGAAAGCAAAATAAATGCTGTTGAAATGAGATCGCAAAGAAGAATCTGCAATAGAACGATGTATGACAGGGTAAGAAATGAGAACATAAGGAAAGAATGTAAGATGAAGAAAGATATCATTAATAGAATGAAAGTGAACACACTGAGATGGTTTGGCCACATGGGTAGAATGAATGAGGAACGCCTGACGAAGAAAATATACAATGCGGATAGGAATTGATTGAGAGGCCGGGGCCGCCCAAGAAAGGGATGGCACGACCATGTGAACGATATTCTGAAAGACGGAAATGTTAGAAGCATGTACAATAGACGAACATGTATGAGATGATTCATGAATGTTGACGAGGCGATGAATGTGTGCCAGGATAGAAAGATATGGCTTTCGGTTCTCTCTGCCTACCCCGTAAGGGACATGGCGTGATGGTATGTATGTAAATTTTTCATCGTTTTTGGAATGCTTTTTTCTGTATCAAGGATTTTATTATTTATTCTTAAAATTCACGTCTCCCGTTCCTTGGATTTATAAGGATTTTTTGAAAATTGATGTACAAACCATGTACCTATCTACATTTTATAGGAATGGGATTATTCTTAAAATAGCTAAAATATTTATATCTTCTTTTTCTTTTCCTCGTCCTTCTCCAATATTTGTTTTGAGGTCGGCTCTTCTTATTTTTATCCTCCATGCCTCTCTATTTTGCGCCTCTGAACTTCTTCTCCATACCACTTCACCATATGAGTCTGGGTAGACCTCTACCTCTCCTGCCTTACTGTATTTCTAGTGCCGTATGCACTGCATGATCCTTTTGCCTCATCATATGGCCATACCATCTTAACCTTGCTTCTGTTAGCTAAATTATTTATATATTTAATTTAAACACTGAAATAGAATTCCAGACGTTTGATGATTGAAAGATAAACACATACATAGACAATTATAATTCATATCGTCGAATACCAAAAAGATTTTTCAATGCACATAAACTCGTATTCAATATTGTTCTTGTATCAGGTTCAGAGAAATGAAGCCATTTTTAAAATCCCAAATAAAATTTTATAATAATTACCACTCAGCATAAAAAAAAATACGTGAAACAGATTTCAGATGTTTGGTGATAATGGATACAAATGTAAAAAAATGAAGGAAAAATGTCTTCATTCTATAATAATTAGAATGTTCAGATATAATGTCATGATATCTGAACTTTCTGCGGCAAATTTACGGAGCTGTTGGTGTGTCTATGATGATGTAGACGTTAGTAGATTTATCATACTTGGGAGACTCAGATGGCTTGGGCACGTGGAAAGAATGACTGAGCAACTCGGAGACAGTTTTCTCGTGGCGGTGTTCAATAAACAAATCCAAACATAACAAGCATTTAATTCCAACTCCAAACATAATATTATATTCTCCTAAGTATGGCGAAAATAATAGCAAAGCTGATAAGAGTACAAATAGAATGAACGTGCTCAAGAAGGAATTATCTAGTCTTATCATGATTTATTTATAATGAGCAAATGCGATTTTTCACAATAAAGAGAAATATAAATATCAGTAAGCAAATAGAAGAATCCAATATAATATCAATTGAAGATCGTCGATGGTGTCAAGGGTTTAAACCTAAACTTCCAAATTTGAAATCAAATTTCTCAAATATGAAATATAAAACCGCGTGTTTTTAAAAATATACCATAAAGTATTTTCAATGTTTCGCTAGTGAATGTTCGTTTTATAATTTTGATATTCAGCATAAATTCCCCTAAAAATGTATTTAAAATATCTTTTTTTTTACTTTTTTAAAATTATTCCACAACTATGTGCCGTAGAGAAATAAATCTCCGAATGGCTTAAAGAGTGCAAAAAATCAAAGTGAATGACTGATAAAGTTTTCACATTTCTAGTCAGGTTTGTCCTTAAAATACAAAAACAACAAATTTCGGGTTTCCGAGAAGAGTATATCCAGAACCTCCGGTCAAAGATAATTTAAATTACGTATAAACCCTTTTTTACTAACAAGTTACTTCATAGTTCGTTCGTTCTTCTTCTTCATCAGCCCATTTGCATCCAGATTTGAACATAGGTCTACCCTTCTTCTTCCACTCCTCCCTTTCCTGCTGGGCACACCGCTTCCAATTGCTCCCTGCCACTGATGCAGTCCGACCACCCTGTCTGAGGACGCCCTACGCTTCTATTTCCTTGTCTCGGACGCAATTCCAAGATTCTCTGGGTCCACCTACCATCTGTAGGTATATCTGGAAATGTGTCCCTTCCAGTTCCATTTCAAAGTGGCGACTCTCTCGGCGACATAGGTTACTTTAGTCTTCCGTCTTATCCACCTATTAGTTTTTCTATCTCTTAAAGAGATGTTTAACATTCTTATCGCCATAGCCCTCTGTGTCACCATGAGCTTGTGCATAATATGTTTATTCAATACTGCCGTTTTTAGCACGGGAAGGACAAAGGAATTAAATAGGGATTTCTTTATCTCTTCCGAATTAATTATTAATTTATTTATCTATTTATATAAGAGGAAGACATACAGCGTATACTACATAAATTAAAATAGAGATGATTTGTGTAATATCAAAGGCAATAACAGGTTGTCATTGGAGTTATTATAGTTTATTAAGAAAAAATAGGAATAGAAACATAATATTATGGTGAGATAATGTGTAAATGATGTGTGAAATTGTTAAATATAAATGTGTGCAGTATATTAAGTGTTGAGTTTGATTATGAGGATGAAATTTTAAGTCTGACATATTTTTTAAAAGTGGAGGCGCTTAGTAAGAATATGTTGATCTCTTGGAAATGCCTATTGTATGCATTACATATTCTGTAGATTGTTGCATGTTGAGCATAGTTAGTGTGCTGAGTGGTTAGGTGGAAAAGAGGAGTTTGTCAAGTTCTACGGGTAGGGATGTTAATAGGATATTATGGGGATTTAAGGATAAAGGCTTGGCCTCGTCTCCTCTCAATCTCTGCATCCTGATTATACCTTCCTTGCTTTATTGTATGTCCAAGGTAAGTATTATAAAGTAACCTTTTCTATTGTCTTCCCCTCGACCATGATAGGTGATATTTGCCCCATACTTACTTACTTTCCGTGTCCGGAACACCATCATATTCGTAGCCCCCAATATTCGGTCACTCGGATTCCACTAGTGTTTGCTATCACTGTGTCTTGGTCGGAAAAGCAATCGGGCGTCCCTGAAAACGGCAGAATGCCGGCCAATCCTTCCACCACCGGAGCACGAACCAATAAATTTGCCCCATGTTGCTCATAGTACATTAGGCGGTTTTAATATAATATCATGTTTTCAGTTACTAGATTTAGCGTTATATGTAGGCCCTCTTAAAAGAGATTTCATAGTTCCTTTTTTTCATAGGTCCGAAATTACATAACTTAAATTTGAAGACACTTTCAAGTTCACACAGAAACATGAATTATCAGCTTTAACCAAGCAGGTGTATACCAGCTATGTACACAATTTAAATAAATCGATATTTGGTAAGTGAATTGTGTAATCGCAAGGGAATAATTGAATCAATAAGTTAGTTACTTAATTAATATTCTAGTCGAATAAAGATCGGAAAGTTATTATTTCAATAAATATCGTAAATATTTTAGAAAACATCGAATTCTCTGAATTCAAAAGATTGCTAAGTAGATAGATAGCATATTTTTTATGCCTATACTGTTTTACTCTGTTTTCACTGATGCTATCTAATAAGTACACATTGAGTTGAATTTTATTAATTTTAAATGAAAATTTTCGTGTCCTTTGTGTATTGAAATTTTAAAATGATATATATGTATACAAATGATGCATACGAAATTGCTTTGAATTGAGAAATACATTTTAAAATTCTCATTACAAACAAAAACAAAGTTTACATGTTTCTCTACCAAACGCTTCAGACTTTTAATAAACCACATATATACAAGTACATTACAAATACGAAAATGTTGAAGTATTTCCACAGACACAACCATTGTCTAAAAGTAGGTATCAACATACTTTGAAAACATGCTTATGCGAAAAACACCTTTTATATCTCTGTTATCTTTTCTTAACTTAGATTTGAGTGGTCATTGTTTTTCTTCAATGTATACATAATGGGGTATAATGATGTAAAATAGAATTATTGCTAGGTACTTTTACAGTACTTTCATACACACATCTGAATTGGTTAATTGAAAGATATTTCCATATGGTGATAAGCCAGTATATAAAATAAGAAATAGGAAAAAATATGTTGTTAATGCACAATTTTGAACCAGGCACAAAGCTAGTATGAAAATCTTCTTCTTCTTCTTCGTTTCCTCAATGCTGAGGGTCGTGATCTATGGACCGTATGGGGCCGCCAATGCACAGAACGAGTCTCCTCCAGTCCTCTCTGCCCTCCGCAGCTCGCATCGCCGAATATAGGTCGTTCCCAGTCATCTCCTTAATTTGGTCACACCATCGCGAAGGAGATCTGCCTCTACTTCTTTTGCCTGGTACATTTCCTGTGATAATACTTTTTTCCAGGTTACCTGGTTCTTTCCTGGCGATGTGACCAAAGAAGCTGAATACCTGGCGGCTGCATACTGTAGACAATCTTTCTTTTATTTTGAGCTCTTTAGTAGGTTCATTCGTCCTTTTCCTCATGTATGCCACACGTATGGCCCGCCGCCTCAATGCCAATCTGTTTTGGGCTGAACGCAGAGCATCAGTCACCGAAGACCCCATTGTGGACTTAACCAAATCGCTCCATCTGGTCGGTGAGCGACCACGAGATCTCCGTCCCTCCACGCCGCCCATCACAACAAGCTTCTTTAGGCAGTCTGGTTCCCTTCTGGCAATGTGTCCAAAGAATTGAAGGATACGTCTGTAACATATCGTCGATAGACGATCCTCGATCCTTAGCTCGTCTAGAATTGACACATTGGTTCTTCTGGCTGTCCATGGGATGCGCATCGATCCTCTTTCGCTCTGACTCCCTAAGTGTCCATGTTTCCACACCATACAGGAGCATCGGGAATAACAGAGCCCTGATGAGTCTAGCCTTTGTGTAGTACACAATAGAAAATTATTATTTTCTAAAACGAGAGAGAATTTTGTCCATTTTCGTACTTAGTTGAAATGATAGAGAAGCAACGACGGAATGATCAGAAATGATCGGTTTTAAGTAAATGCACTTAACACAATATGATGTCGATCGAAAATATAGTTCGAGCTGATCAAAGCACACAAAAATACGCCATTAAATTAAATTGTCTACATGATATTTGTTGAGAAATTGATGTAATATATATATCCTTATAAAAAAAATATCCTGATCCGATGTATGCTATTTGGATGTTAGTGAGGAGCATAAACTTGAACGTCTTCAAATATATTATGTATCAGATTCATCTTTGGGTTGAATAATTTTTATCATATCATATTACCGCAATCTTCTTTGTTGACCCAAAATACGCCAGCGGCGCAATATACACATTCTGTCCCTATAGTACCTACAATATTCACTCTACTCCAAACCTGTCACACCTTAAAAACAAATTCACTTAATTCATCCAATCATAGACTTTTACTCCGATCTGCTGAACATACGATGCTATTCATCCTTGTCCATAACACAGAATTTTTCAGCTCGTCGTTCGAAGTACAATCAGAAAGACTATGGAATAGCCGAAGTCCGGATATTGCGTCGTCTAACTCACTATTTTCAAGAAAAACCTAAAAATGGAATATTTATTCCTAATCACCCAATTCCGATTTCCTCCCTTTGTTCTTTCCCAATCCTTTTTTCCTATGATGTTTATTTTTGTTTTTAATATTGATCTTAGTGTAATATACATTTTCTTTGTTTTATTTTCGCTTTCATTATTTTGTTGATGTACAATGTACACATGCAATTTTGTCATACTTTGTAATCTATTGGGTTGGAAGAAATTGTGTAATAGCAATCAGCCCACCAGTGTGCATAATATCTGTTTATTTTGTGTACAAAAAGATAACTAAATATAAATTGTAAAATCATGAATCTTCACTTTCCTATTAATAGTGGAGAGTCAAAAGCTCAGATTGTCTTCATCTTGACAATTTACTAAATTAATATTCAAATCTCTTGATTGTACCTACCTACATATGTACCCAACAGAGTCTTCTTTAGGTTTAACCAAACGAACCGTTGTGTCGTATTACCTATTCGTATTGTTTATATTTGAAAGTTAAATTGGATTTTTTGACGTGGAAAATTGTTGAGCTTTGAAAATCAACTAATCTCTTTCTAGGGTCCCGCTGAATGGAGAATTTTTAATTAAAGTGCATTTTCATGTTTCAAAATGTTTTCTCTGTGCAAGCTCTCATTTTTTTAAGCTGTGGATTGTTTACCGAAATCTTGGCTTTTCTTTGATCTCTGTGTATTGTTCATAAATTGTGTTAGCGTCAAGAATAGAAGATTCTTTATTTCAGATCTTTGGGTTAATTTAGAGAATGTTTCGTCTCATGGCCCCGACTTAAAAATATATCTATTATCATCGTTTTTGGGTGTGACGTAAGAGCCGGGTAATTGAAAACATGCAATGAGGTTCACCACCAATTCTGAACATTGCCTTTTTAGGTGAGACGTTACTGGTGTGTGAAGATACACGCACGTGTAGTGTTTTCCTTTATAGGACACCTGTCGTTGGTTACCCCACATTGTGTGATAAGCTGTAATCGTATGAATTAATGAATTGATGCACAAATATAATGTTATTTTCTACAAACCCTTTTTCCATTCTTTCTTCCTGTGACTAATAATTTTCTATCTTTTCGTTTGTTGTACTTTTTGAATTGTATAAGGAAATAGTTTGTATTAATTTGCGCTTAATTGGACTCATTTCTGAATCAAGTTTATAATGTTATTATACCTAAAATGTGTTGAATAATTATTAATAAATAAAGGAATATCTTACAACCAATCCAAACAGTATTAATTCGGTAATACAGTCTATGTATGGTCATTTTCTTAAAACTGTGAGTTTTGTTAAAATGATTGCGCAGTTACATATACTGAAAATTGTGATTTTTTTGTTCATATTCAGCCTCAATATGTCGTCGTTCTTTGCGAAGCGAGCACTGATACAATCACAGCACTAGAAATTCAATTAAAAAATCCATTTTATTTTAGTTGCAATCGGAAAAATATATATATATATATATATATATATATATATATATATATATATATATATATATATATATATATATATATATATATATATATATATATATATATATATATATATATATATATATATATATATATATATATATATATATATATATATATATATATATATATATATATATATATATATATATATATATATATATATATATATATATATATATATATATATATATATATATATATATATATATATATATATATATATATATATATATATATATATATATATATATATATATATATATATATATATATATATATATATATATATATATATATATATATATATATATATATATATATATATATATATATATATATATATATATATATATATATATATATATATATATATATATATATATATATATATATATATATATATATATGTTATAATATTTTTATCTCGGTTTTCCCGTGTCAGTAGGTCTTGACTAAGACCATTTGTCTTATACTAAGACAAATATATATATATATATATATATATATATATATATATATATATATATATATATATATATATATATATATATATATATATATATATATACATATATATATATATATATATATATATATATATATATATATATATATATATATATATATATATATATATATATATATATATATATATATATATATATATATATATATATATATATATATATATATATATATATATATATATATATATATATATATATATATATATATATATATATATATATATATATATATATATATATATATATATATATATATATATATATATATATATATATATATATATATATATATATATATATATATATATATATATATATATATATATATATATATATATATATATATATATATATATATATATATATATATATATATATATATATATATATATATATATATATATATATATATATATATATATATATATATATATATATATATATATATATATATATATATATATATATATGTAGGTATACCCAAGTGAAACAAAACGCGTGGAAAACAATTATTGGTTATTCGGTAGATTTCCTTTGGGATTTTTGAGAAACAAAGAATCCCATTTATCATCGGATAGAGAGAAGAGAGTAATTGACAAGTGTTTAATTACCGAATAGATTTAATGATTGGTATTGGTAGGGTTGCTACACGTCCCGTATTTACCAACATGACTGTCCCCGTATTTCACCATGGCGTCATGCATTGCTACATGACCCGTTTTTTCTGACAACTTAATCTTATTCTCCTTCCTCTTGTTGTAAATCTACAACAAGAGAAAGAAGAATAATTTGTTGTAGAATGTCATGCACATGTTCTACACAACACTCTGTCAAGGTATTTACATAAGTATTTTCAAGTTATTTTTAACAGACTACACCAGCTATTCTGATTTTGATTCATTGAACTCTTCCAAAGATGCGCACTACATAGCATTGGGGAGGATTTGCAGTCTGCTGAAGAAAACGTCGGTTTGAAGACCCGGGTTGTATGAAGGGAACATACAGAATTCGGAAGTTTGTTCAACAGTCAGGCTGCTGCGTTATTACCAGAGTTCGAGAAGTTACTGTTTGTTGAAGGTTTACTGTGAATGAGTGCTGAGACCGAGTAAAATGACTGACTCTACTGCGTACGGGTGGAGGAAGGACCAGTGACCTTGCTCTTGATTTCGATCCCCATTTTCGCTAAAATCTACCTTTCTAATGGAGGATAAGGAGGTAGGTAGGTTTGTCATTCATTATACTGAGAAAACTGATATTCAGAAATAAATTCAGTATGGTGATCCACCATAAGTACGGAGCATAGTGATATCATCAAAATTAAGATGATAATACGATTTATGATGATAACGGCATATAATATATGAATATGTTTCCTACTATTTATGTTTGCTTTCATCATATCTCCTATGACGTCTTATTATATTTCCTACTATTTTTCAGTGACGTTCTTTTATCTGCAGTGACGTCCTATTATTGAAGATGACTTCCTCATATCTCTTGTGATGTCCTATTATATTTCCTACTATTTTTCGGTGACGTTCTCTTATCTAAAGTGACGTCCTATTATAATAGATCACTTCCTGATATCTCTTGTGATGTCTTAGTATATTTCCTACTATTTTTCGGTGACGTTCTATTATCTACAGTGACGTCATTTAATTGTTCCTACTATTTTTCGATGACATCCTCATATATCCAGTGACGTCCTATTATAAAAAAATATTAAAATAACAATATAACTTTATTTATATCCACTTATTTATTTTTATTCCACAACAAGTTTCAAGAACTACCGTTCTCTTCTTCAGGTGGGTTTAAACAAGTAAGTGGAAACAAACAAAGCCACATTGCTATTTTAATTGAACAAATAAACAATCTTGCACTCTCCCGCAACATTTCTCACATCAACGACCGAACGCCCTCGCCAAGGCGACTTGGCGTCTTCAAGGTCCAAACGAAACTTTCGTTTTTCGTTTCGTTTACGAATGTCTCGTTTGAACCCCGAAAACGCCAAGTCACCCCGGCGAAAACGTTCGGTCGCTAATACAAAAAACACTGCACAAAAACACAAAGTCACCTATTCAATCATTTAAAATGGATTTCCACTATGTAAACACAAAAACTCTATAACGATGTTATTTTAATATTTTTTTAAAATGAATGTCCACAATGTAAACGCCTCCTAAAAATAAAACACAATCTCAACATTCTGGCCTGTGTCTGTCCGTCACTGAAGTTTTGTAGCGAGACTGCGAGAACGAGTCGACAACCACCCTGCACCATGCCGAACAAATGAATGACTGATTGAATGAACGATGAGCAAATGAGAATATTGTGTGGTGCGCTGTCATCATATTTTTGCAGGAAGCACACAAAATGATATGATTCCTCTTACATGAGATTCTGTAATCGTATTATAGTAGAATTCACTCAAAATAGTATGATTTAATATTAAAATTTGATGCTTACTCTGAAAATAAGACGATTCTGTAATCGTATTTAGTATGTTTCACATAAAATAATATGACTGTAGTATAAATTAATGTTCCATACCTTAAAAAGTTTCACATAATTTTATCACACTAAACTAGGGGACTTCATCGTATTTTCAGTGACACTTCTTCATAATAAACTGTGAAATCTTTATAAATACGGTGACTCGTCACTGTTTTTTTATGATTATACTCTTATTTATGAATATCACATAAATTTATAGGATAGTGGACTATTATTTAATGTGATCAATTTTTAAGATGATGAGCATCATAATTCTTCGTTATTTACTCAAATAATTCGATTCTATCTTACACATTTCAATGATAGCGTAATATTAAATGATTATTTCATTATTTTAGGTGACCGCACCTTTTTTTGTACTTACGTCATGATATTTTTAGATTACACCAAATTGACATTTTTTTCAGTGTATGTATTGTAATAATGATGCATTTTGGAATCAAGTATTGCAAAGTACCGTATTGGCACCTAAAAATTATGACAACCCTGATAATTTGCGGCAGATTTACATCTACTTATACCAAGTCTGTGCAATGTTTCTTCAACAGACGCCACAATCAGGCTGGTCTGGGTATACCTATATAGTTATAATACTAATCAACGATAGAAGTGTGGGACTATTATTCAATTAATTGGGATTAATCCTGTGGGTAAGTACCTTTTTGGTATTTTGACCCTTTTCATGAAATATGCCCACTACTGCTGACAATATTTAGCAGTAATTAACGGTACAAAGGTCCATGTTTATTTATTTAATTTACGTGTTACCAAGAGCACAAAAGCGGATTTATTAGCATAAGTCAATTTCTTACAATCAACCTAATAAGTTACAAGTAAATTTGAGGCAAAAGAAATAGAAAGGAAAGAAAAATGATAAAAAGAGGATATTTTAATAAACTGACTATAGCAACGAGGAAAGGAAGTAGGGGATTGATGAACACAAAAGGAATATCATTCATGAATTATATAGGTATTTGATAAATTAGTATAATATATTATGTTCAGTCTAAAATATTCGAAGCAAAGCATGTGTTCGTGTCAACGACACAGTGACGACGTGGTTCTCTATAAATAATGACGTTAGACAAGGGTGCGTGCTGTATCCTTGGCTCTTCAACCTGTAGGTACATTGATTTGTGCATAAGAGCCCTTAAGGATGAAAGCAGGGGCCTGAAATTGAGTAGTGTTATAGTGCGAGATTTGATGTGTGCAGACGAAAAAGATGTTAGCAGAAAGTATGGAAGAGTTACAGTATCTTGTAAATATGGTATATGAAGGATGCATAGAGAACGGACTCAGGATGAATGCCAGCAAATCAAAGGATGGTGTTTTAATAGAGTGAAAGCAAAACAGCGTGCCAAATAAAAGTAGATAACGAATGGCTCGAGCAAGTCGACGAATATGTCTATCTGGGAAGCATCTTTCAACGCAATGGACGGAATGATAAGGAGATCGAATGAAGAGTTATCGCAGGAAACAGAGTGAATGGAGCACTTAAACCAGTTATGAATGACTGCAACATATCAAAGGATGCTAAAGTTGTCATTCATAACGCTATTTTAGTGCCAACCTCGACGTATGCAAGTGAAACCTGGACATGGCAGAAGTCGCACGAAAGTAGAATAAATGCGGTTGAAATGCGATCCTAAGAAGAATCTGTAATAGAACGATGTATGAGAGGGTCAGAAATGAGGACATAAGGAAAGAATGTAGGATAAAGAAAGATGTTATTAATAGAATGAAAGTGAACACATTGAGATGGTTTGGCCACATGGGTAGAATGAATGAGGAACGCTGACGAAGAAGATATACATTGCGGACAGGAATGGAATGAGAGGTCGGGACCGGCCAAGGAAGGGATGGCACGTTAGCGGTTAGAATGATGAATAGGAGTAGCGTTTCCGAACTAAATTAAATAGGTAGTAAGTTAAGTTTGTGATATATTACAAATATAAAATAAAAAATACTTGGTATTAGTTTTATTTAAATTTTATTGATTATTGACGCGTTTCGTGCAAGGCACTTCGTCAGAATCTTCTTCTTCTTCTTCTGCTTGTTCTAGTACTGGGTACTGTTTATTCTTGGATTCACTCCTGGGACGCGGATGTCCAGCTGTCCTTCCATCTCTTTGGCGGTCGTCCAGGGGGTCTGCTGGTTGACGGTATCTCGTCTGCCGCTATTTTCACCACTCTCACTGAATCCGCTCTTTCGAAGTGATCTTTCCAGTAACGTCTTCTGTTTCTACCCCATCGCACGACATCCTCGGCATCGCAGATCCTCCGAATTTCGGAGTTTCGTACTCTGTCTCGGATGGTTAAACCCGCGATGGGGCGGAGAGTTTTCATCTCAGTGGTTCGCAAGAGACTCTTTGTTATCGTGGTGTCGGCTCTGGTGGTCGTCAGAATAATAGTCTTAAATACTGAAACACGTGGTTATATACAAAATTTACATGTCATGTGTATAAAAATGTTGGTTTTAGAACGGCTTAATTTTGTATATAACTAATCAGGGAACACCCAATTTTTTTTGTTTTATTATATTTTTGTTTATCTATATTATAAATTTGAATGTTTGCATATGCCCGGGATGGTTTCTGGATTAAAATTTTTTTCTTCTTCATCGAGTATTAGGTCATTTTACCTATGAAGGTGGACTTTCCTGGAAACCGTTCATCTGCTTGCAATGAAACTTTGGTGAATTGTCGAGCGTATGCCCGGGATGGTTTCTGGATTAAATTTTTTTTCTTCTTCTTCTTCTTCATCGAGTATTATCTTTTGTTAAATAAATGTATTATCCAACTGTCGATTTGTTCAAGAGAATTTCATTCTCTTAACCTATCGACAAAGTTTGAACCCAAGATACGCAAGATTTGTATGCAGGGTCTATATTTTTTATGGTTTTTCCAACTTTGAAGTCAAAAAACACCAACTTAGAGGCTTCGCAGCATATATGTTCCGGATACGGACATATATGCTGCGATATACGGATTTAATAAGAATTTGGAGTAGAATAATAAATTAGTGTGTCTGTCTGTGTGTCCGTCCGTCCGTTATAACTTTTGATCCGCTCAATTTATAGAGCCCAACATTTCAGAACATATAAATAGTTATAGGCCTACAAAACTTTTATACTCATAATTTTGAATTTTTGTTTCAGTCAGGGGTTATCAACTTTTGAATTTTTACTTTATTTTTCCATATAGGTATCTCAGAAACCATAAAAGCTAGAACGCTGAAAATTGGTATAAACAGAGACAAATACAAAATCTCATTTTTTTTTCAAATTAATTCCAGAGTTTCTCAAACATTTTTTTACTAAGAAAAATATTTTTTTTTAATGATAAATTTATGTGTTTAACTTATTTTCCTTCTGCTTATATTTCCATTTATTTAACATGTCGATAAAAGCTGAAACACCCCAACTAGATAATTTAAATTTCTTTAAAATCAACATTGTAGGAGTACATAATAATTTTTTTTTCTAACAATTTTTATAAAAAAATAATTTAGTGACGACATCGCTTCATACATTTTGTATGGCAGTCGCCTATACACAATATTTAAGAAGACTTAATAGTTTGATACTTCATCTCCAAACATACATACATACCATCATGCTGTTTTCATATTCTGGGTAGGAAAAAAGGACTGACCTCCATATTATCCAATCTTGACATACAAACCTACATGTGTTGAATAGAAAACTAAATATCTTAAAATATTAAATAATTTGTATTTATGGGTTTATAGTTTGGTACTTATTCTTCAACTATACATACTATCGCTATCGACAGTTGGATCTCATGTGTAACATGCAACTAGTTATTATTATTAACCACTAGTTTCAGTATTTAAGAGTATTATTCTGATGATGTGCCTTGCAAGAAACGTGTCAGTAATCAATAAAATTTAAATAGAACAAATGTTTATTTTATAAATGTAATATATCTACATAAATTAAAAACTAACGAAATTATATATATATTTTTTTTCATCAATTAAAAATATTTTTTTTAGTACTGGTTCTTTGTAACTGGTTCTCAATAGTTTTCTGTAATGGATGCCTCTCATTTTTCATCCTTAAAATGCAATCTAATTTTGAATCAGATAATCTGTGATTCATTTGTTTCTCAGTCTCTTGAATAAAAAATACACTTTAAAGAAAATGAGATCAATCTTGAAAGTATAAAAGCATTATCTTTTAGCTTTGTACTTACATAAATAACTTTTTCTCAAGGGAACGTAATAAACGACTGAATTTAAATTTAAATCGTGTTTAGAATTAAATAAAGAGATAACGACTATTTAAAAGGCGTCTGAACGCGCTAGAAAGATGAATATTTACATGGAAAAATATGGATAAACATCATTTTAAACTGTTTCGTTTGGACTAGACACGAACATCTCTAAATTGCTATATATTTATTAGTAGATTACCAAAAAAGAAATCCAGATGGATATTCTATATGATATATTATATGGATGTTATATGGATAATTCCGTGCTACTTTTTGAATGTTGCAATGTCATTTTTAAAAGTTAAATAGTTACATTTTGATGTCAGAACAGTATGCTAGCAAAAAAATACATGATACATAGGTACCTATTTTTCCGTCCATTTTGTTTTTAAACTTGAGATACAAAAATATATTTGGCCAGAGATTAAATGTATAAAAAGTTACACACAGGAGTTGTATCAACTTTTATATTTAAAATTTTGGATCTTTAGTGCTATGATTATATATTTTTTTTACTTACCATACAATAACACACACCAGTTTAACAATAAAGTAAATATGAAGAAATGAGAATACAATCTTATTCCAAGAAACACGTTAAAATTCCAAAAATCTAAATAGTAACAAGTCAACAGTTTGATACAATTGGTATAACTATCGTTAAACAATTTGAAAACCATCACGTAGATGCGCAGATCGCAAATCTGTGTCCTTTTGTTTGTTGTGCAAAGCGACCTCTTTTCACAGCGAAAAGCCTCAAGATGTTTGGTGGCATCTAAACAACATTATGGACCATTTTTGTAGTTCTGTCTGTTTGTATCAAATTTACAGGAGCGTCTCGTCTCAGATTTTCTTTCCTGCAGTCTTAGGTAAGGTTTAAGTTTTTTTTATAATAATAATAATAGCGACTCGCGTGAGCGAGTTGCTTTATAAATTGAAATATAAATTATTATAAATTAAATTTATATATTTTTTTAAATTTCGCATTTAATATGAAATTTCACAGCTCATTTATTTATTTATTTTATTTTTTATTTTTATTTATTTCTATCCAAAAATATACAGTATATATGAGACACAAAATATCTCAAGATAATATAAGCTTATTCATACATAGTTAACATACAATGTAAATATAAGTTATCTCATTTCAATAAATATCAATTTACCACTTCACTGGTGCTTACATAGTTTAAGCCATATCTTTTTGTTTGTATCTTTGTTACTAGCCCCCTCACTAGGCATAGCCTGTGCTAAGGTGAGCTAGTTTTATGTTATTGTCTATTACGTTGTTTATTTATATATACATTTACATATAATATAAGTACATGTACATACATACGCTACGCATTCAAACGTATGCATCTTTCCTTCTAAATACAATATTTCATTTTGAGTCATGCACACACAACCAAAATTTGTGGAAATAAATTATTTGTCTATTCTGTTGTTTGTAATAGTGCATTTACATTTTATTTGGAAGAATTATTTCCTTAAGGATTTTTTCATCTATTTCATAAACCCATCTTAGTGATAGTTTTTTAAATTCTTTTGCATTACTGATGTTTTTAATATTTGTTTTTAAACTATTGAAAAGTTTTGTTCAAAAATATCGTACACTACGTTGTCCAAAAGTTGTTTTAATATATGGTATATTTAAGGTATTTGTTGTACTTAATCTAGTGTGTTTATATTGTTGTGAGCTAGTATATTGGTCTTCTCTTTTTAGCTTGTATATTAGCAGATATTTTGCATATATTTTTGTAATTGTTGGAACTTTGAATTTAGTAAAAATCACTTCAGTATTCGTTCGAATAGGTACCTACCTTAAGTATAACTTTTATAATAGCTTTTTGGGCTATGTCTATTTTCTTTATTATTGTTGGCGTTGCACTTCCCCATCCAATAATTCCATATTCCATTATTGAATGACAAAGAGCATAGTATATATTTTTCAAATGTTTTAGGTCAATAACATTTCTGATTGATTTAAAGAAGTATATTAATCTATTCATTTTAGATGTCACGCAGTCAATGTGATAGTCCCATCTCAAGTTTTCATCAAATATAATTCCTAGATATTTTATGCTCCCTGACTTAATACTACGAGATCTCAACCAATCAGAGAGCCGACCGGAAACTTTGACTTACTAAACCGGAAACAGGTAAATGCGAATTATAGACGCTAGTAAATTTACCTATGTGATCCACGTTTTTTATTTAAGTAACCATGTTTAAGAATATCGTTATATCATAAAGTTTATCAAATAAATATTTTATTATATTTATTTAGAACTAGGTATATATACGTAAATCAATATTTAACGATGCGCAATGGTGGGTTATTTGTCTATTGGAAATAGCTTGCAACCACATTCATTTGTTGTGAGAAATTAGTGTATGTTCATCACTTATAAAAATTTAATACATATATATGCATTTAGTTTGTAACGTATTGAAAACTTTAATAAAAATGTAATAAACCATAGCTTTATATTAACAACACTTGCATCTACATAATACAAAAATATCAACAGTTTTAAACCAACCCAAACGACACGACAGACTAGACAAGTAAATATACAGATACCCAAAACAATATCAAATTTTGGTCATTTTCAATATCTTGGAGTCAAGGCATTCAATTTAATTCCATTGGAGTAGAAAAAGGGTAAAAACATAAGTACCTTTAAAAATGGAATTAAAAAAATAGTTTAAAAACACAGACACGAATAGTCAATAAATTACTTTACGGAAACTTATAATGATAGGCACACACGCGCACTAAATCATACAAATAATATTATGTGAAATATTGTATTAAACTGTATCTGGATGCATAAATGCTGTAATAAACTGTATTTTACAATAAAAAATACAAATAATAAAATTCAGCGCCTACGTTGGCTTGGACGGAGGGATGAAGACGATTTCTGGAGGAGACCAGGGTCCGTAGCGGACTGTAGTGCCAGTGATGATGATGATGATATGTAAACAAGTTAAATAAATGCTGTAATAAACTATATTTTAAAAGAATATTTTTCTTAAGAGGGTGACTGCTGCCAACGTACCTATTTTTTCAATTTGATATACCATCATTATTTCTAAACGAATCATTTTGAAAAAAATAACCTAGTTATTTTGGATATTAATAAAGAGAAATATTCCTTAACTTTTTGATTATGTTCTGTATATATTCTTGTAGGAAAATAATAAGCATACCCCGATTTTAGACATTTATCTTATATTTCTAAAAAAATATAAGGTATAGAGCAATATTTTTTTTATAATTTAAAGAAGAACAAAATACCTGGGAAAATATGATATGACGTTGTATTAACGCATCAGGTTACGTAAATAAACCAAAAAAACTTTTATTACGCAATGGCGCTGAATGGAAAATAAATGTTTTTTAGGTTTATTTACTAAACCTGAAGCATTAATGCAACGCCACATCATATTTTTCTAGATATTTTTGTCTTATTTAATTTCAAAAAAAAATATATTACTCTACGCCTTATAGTTTATTAAAAATATAAGATAAACGTTGAAAATCGGGGTATGCCATTATTTTTCTACAAGAATTTATACAGAACATTATCAAAAAGTTAAGGTATATTTTTGTTTATTAATATCCAAACTATATAAATTATTTTTTTCAAAACGATTGATAAGAAATAACGATGGTATATCAAATTGAAAAATAGGTACGTTGGCAGCAGTCCCCCCCTTAATTGCATATACGCAATGTGCAATTTAAAAAAATGAATTAAATTAGTTATTTCTTTGTATTTTACAATAAAATACAAATATTAAGTATGCCATTCATTTTGTTTATTGTTTATATTTTGTAAAATAAGTTAAATAAATATTACCCCCCCCCCACCCCCTTAGAACCTTTCCACAGGTCACTGTAACAAGTAGGTAATTACTACATGATTATCACTTACGTATTAGTTTTTTTTCTCTTAAGGCTTTTCACCCAATAAGGATGATGCAGCCGTTACTAATTAGAAACATAAGACTTTTAGGTACAAAAAATTCAAATAATAGTTACATTCTTTATAATAGATTTAAGGATTAAACCATGAACCTGAGGAGAGTTCAGCCCAAGAAGGTAGACTGTGGAAACGGGGTATTTAACATTCTCAAATAGCTGGCGCAGATGACAGATACTTCCCATTCGTACCTATCTTTATCTTCCTGACATATCAAAACCTCTTCATACCTACATCCATACCTGAACGTGGCAACAATAATCTCGCTTCTGTCCGTGCGCGAGTAAGCCACCTTCGTCAGGTCGCAAATACGCGTCTCCAATACACCACTCGTGTTGTGCAAGCGCTGTGCGCAAATTAATATATGTACGTAAAACCTTTCAATACGTTCGCGGCATTCGCACGTATATTACAGACAATTTGTGAACATATTTTGTTGAATCAGTGACGAGAAGGAAGAACTACGCGACAGAGAAAAGAAAGAAGAAAGCTGGCACAGTAAGTCCATTCCCTTTCAAATTTCCATCTTGTCCGATCTGTTCTTTTGCCGATATCGCACACAAACCAAAAATAAATTTACAACGCGTTCCTGATTGGACAGCCAAACAGAACGTGATCCGGCGTTTCCTTAAGGGTTAGTTGTGCTAATATAAAAAAAAATCAAGAGCATTTCTTCCATATTATTCGTTGCTATGTAGGTTTGAAAATTGAGTATATGATTGTATATTTATAAACTCTTATACCTTAACATAAAGCGTTAAATATTTGCATGAAAACGAATGAAATTAGTGGAGAATGAAATTATTGGAGGTATCCATCCGTTTAGCGTTATCTGCTCGAGGGATTCTCTAACGAATTTAAGAAAGGACAGACCTTTTGAGAGATTTTCCTAAATATTCTCATGAATCTTTGGCTCTTTTATGATAAATACCCTTTTCAATATTACAGATCACGCTCACAGGAGCAGATTTATGCATTATTTATTCGGAATGATATTTTGTGTTTTCGACACGGCACAAGGGCTGAAATGTTGGAATATTGTACATAATCAATTCATAATTATTTTAATGATCGATTTTTACTTGACATTTTATGACAAATTTTTTTAATTAGTTTTTATCTCACTGTAAATATAATTTGTACATTGGCGGGTTAATTGCCAAACAGAAATTTCTTCCAACCAACGAAGTATAAATATATAATACAATATGTCCAATTCTAATTCATTTCAGTAAATGAAAACGTCTAAATCAACAGGGACCGTGTATAAAAAGGATTTTATCCTTGTGGTGGGTGTAACGTAATGAGTCCCGTATAAATACAGTCATCTTTTTTACATATCTCATATACTAAAATTCAGACGGATAAATTTAGACGAATCAGAATTGGACATAATAATATGTACTATGGAAATAAGGTAATTACACCACAAAGTAAAAAAGATAAAAAAATGAACTCAATATACATAATTATTGTTAATTTTGGTAAACCATTTTTAAATCACGGCCGCCATATTGGATTCTCATATTTACTTAAGAAAACAATGAAATATCATTTATTTAAATCTACGCCTTTTTAATAGTGTATATCAACATCCATCTTGAAAAGTTAAAAAAAGAACATGAATAAGTTTAAAAATAGGCGTCTTCTTAAATTTCAAAATTTGAAATTTGAGTAATTTCTGATACTAAAAATAGTTTCCGCACGGTGTATTGTCCTCACATCCGTCAATCATCCGTACGGTCAATCGTCCTCACGGTCAATTGTCCGTGCGTTGAATTGTCTCCGCGGTCAACTGTCCATACGGTAAATTGTCCCTGCGGTCAATAGTCCTCACGGTCAAATTCGGTATAAAGGGCGTACGATCAATTGTTCGGGAATCATCATCACCATGTTCCTAGCGAGGTAGGCAGAGACAATCGAAGGCCATATTTTTCAATCCTGGCACGCAACCATCGCTTCTTCAGCATTTCGTCATTTTGTCATACATGTTCGTCTGTTGTTCAAGCTTCTTACATTTCTATAATTGAGAATGTCGTCCACGTTTTTTACTCTGTCGTACTTGTTACATGTTCTTCTCTGTACATATTATGTAATTGATTAAATATTTGGTGAATTTTTACGAAATATCTGTACCTACATAGGTAAACAATGATTTTTTTTGTAAAATTATCATAAATGTTAGGTACAATTGAAATATACTAGTTGCATGTAACACATGAGATCCAACTGTCGATATCGATAGTATGTATAGTTGAAGAATAAGAATCAAACTATAAACCCATAAATCCAAATTATTGAAAATTTTAAAACATGTTGGTATGTATGTCAAGATAGGACAGTATGGAGGTCAGTCCTCTTTTCCTACCCGGAATATGAAAACAGCATGATGGTTCTGTATGTATGTTTGGATATTAAGATCCTATCAAACTATTAAGTCTTCTTACATATTGTGTATAGGCGACTGCCATACAAATTGTATGAAGCAATGTCGTCACTAAATTCAATTTGTAAAAATATCAAGCCTAGGGTCATTTTGTTAAAAGAGCATGTTATTGTAACAATAACATGCTCTATTAACAAATTAATTGAGTGCAAAATAAAGATGGGTTCCTGACTATTCTCCGAGGGCAATGAAAGGGAAGTAGCTGCAATGGACTTTTACAATATATACAATACAATACAATGGTTCTTGGCCAGTATGAATGAAATAAATATTAATGAACGAGCCCCCCTAGAGGACAACGCAAAGAAGTTTGTGGTCTTTCGGGAGCAGATGGGCATTAAGACACATATGTACGTGTTGACCAACAAGACAAGAAGAAAAAGAAAAAAGATAGGCTATGGAATAGCCTAAGTCCTGATATTACGTCGTCTATCTCATTAAACATCTTCAAGAAAAGGCTAAAAATATTTATCTGACAACACCAAGAGAGGAGAGGGATTAGCCCCCTTTTGGAGAAACAAGTTGTCGGGTCAATCGAAAGATCAGTCCCAGCGCAGGCATACCCAAAACACAGTTAAAATTTAACCATCTCCATCAAACACTTTCTGTATGTATAGAGACTAGACGTAAAAATATCAAGCCTAGGGTCATTTTGTTAACAAATGAATTGAGTGCAAAATAAAGATGGGTTCTCCTGACTATTCTCCGAGGGCAATGAAAGGGAAGCAGCTGCAATAGACTCGGACTATCTACTCCACCATTAATTATCTTGTATTGAACGTGTAGCAGTAGTGTTTTAATAATAGTAGTGTTTTAATTAATATTTAATATTTAATATTTAATATTTAATATTTAATATTTAATATTTAATATTTAATATTTAATATTTAATATTTAATATTTAATATTTAATATTTAATATTTAATATTTAATATTTAATATTTAATATTTAATATTTAATATTTAATATTTAATATTTAATATTTAATATTTAATATTTAATATTTAATATTTAATATTTAATATTTAATATTTAATATTTAATATTTAATATTTAATATTTAATATTTAATATTTAATATTTAATATTTAATATTTAATATTTAATATTTAATATTTAATATTTAATATTTCTTCTCGGGCAACTAACAGGTACTATGTCAAATATTTATTTAACACGCACCCAATAACAAGTTGCCACATTCTGGAGACTTACCATATTAATCGTCTCACAGATCCAGACTGAAAACACAATTAAAAACTGTGCCTCCACCGGGAATCGAACCCGGGACCTTTGGATCAGCAGTCAGATACCCTACCAACTGAGCCACGAAGGCCGACATAATGAGGAAATATTTTCCTTTTACAATTATTTACTTAACTCTGAATTTATTCGTTTCAAAGCACATGAATATGACGAAAAGATATTCAAATCATAAATTACTGCGAACATAAAAAATATTGTATGCCAGTATTCAACGAATGTTTCAAGTTTCCAACATTTGCGACTAGAAACAGGTAGGTATGCTGAATTCATACAAGTAATTCATCTGCGAAAAGGTAAGCGATGGATTGTCTGCTAAGCTGTTTTCACAAAAAATGTAATATGAAATAAAGATCTTTTCTGTTATATGTAAGTTAAAAAAATGCCGATTTTACTATTGGACAGAAATCGGAGAAGGACTATGAGAATAGTGATGAGCGTGTGTCACAGAAAGACCTAGACAAGAGTCTCACAAGACTTTTTTAAAATACCTATCTTAATAGAGACGAAGTTGGAATATTACGGGAAAACCAGGAAATCGAGGCACCTACAGGGCTTACGACCTGTTATCGACTGGTATACGTGATCAGTTTATGCGCTTGCGCAACGTTTACCAAGTAGGTATGCATTTTTATTGTTCCTTATCAATCCAATCCAAAGTTCTATATATTTTGTTCATAGATATTATAGTTCTTGAAAATAATGAGTCATGAAGATATCGTTGACTCCCGAGAGGGAAAAAAAAACAATGCATGCGTATTTGAAACTTTTAAAAAATATTCGCTGAAATAAGAATTTAAATTTAATAGTTTCTTTCAACAAAAACATTGATTATACGAATGAATCATAGAATAATAATAGTATAGAATACTGCACTTTTAATTTTATTTACACTGACAGCGTTTACTATGTAGAATTCCATTTTTAAATAAATTAAACACTTACTATACGAACAATGTCTACCAGCAGAGTCATACATATATTGACACGAGCCGGCCAATAAAACGGCTTCATTTTTTCAGCGAGGTATTGTATAGGAATGAGTATTCTATAGGTTTATTATTATTTCATGGAATGAATGAACTAATAATATATTTCCAACAGTATAAATATTACACAGGCACAAAATACAATTTAATTTATACCTAATTACAATTTTACAATAATTTTTTTCACACATTTGGAAATCTTACTGCCTCGCTAGACATAGTCTGTTCTGAGGCAGTACTAATTTGAATTTGCCGTGGCTACTCTGCGATCATATGATTTGTTTTCTTTTTTTCTTCTATTCTATTCACTTAGAACATCGACAACCGGACTGAGACTGGGTTTCTAAGAACAAGGTCAAGACACTATAGAGCATGCAAATCCATGACCACACATGTGAATGCAAGACCAAGACTAGGTATTAAAAACCTGGTCTCGGTCCCAAAATTGCTCATCACTACGTTAGACAGAAAAAATGGACGTAGGGTTACCTGTCAATATAAAAAGGATTCATCTCTCAGGTATTTTTCTATAAATAATGTGACAAAATCTTTTCGGATCACACAGCGTGGGTTGTGTGGAAATTAATGGAGTTTTTGCTTACTCAAAAAAAAACCGGATAAACCGTTATTAATGAGAAATAACCGTCCGTGGATGGCGATTTTTCCCTCCTAAATAATGTTCTCGGTAAAACGTAAAAAAACAATTTTGCAAAGAGATGAAATGACAGAGCCAGATCTAGAGTTTTACGCGCCTGGCACACAATGCAAAAGGCGCAATCTTTTTTGAAAAACATTATCTTGAATTTAATTGTTTATCTTTTGTAGACAATATAACATAACATGGCGGGCTTGCTATTGAGAAATATCTTCCATCCAACTAGAATTGATATCGTAAAAAAAAAAACAAAAAACATCACACAATAATAGAAAAAAACATCACACAATGATAGAAAAAAAAAACAATAAGACATCACACAAAGAAAGAAAAAAAAAAACACCACACAAAGATAGAAAAAAAAAAACAAAAAGACATCACACAAATATAGAAAAAGGATTAGGATTAGGGTCGGTCGTACAAGGAAAAACCTACATAGATGGCATGGCTGAAGACGCGGAGTGTGAGTGTGTGTGTGTGTGTGTGATACAAGCGCGGGAAAGCGAGCACCTCCTGGAATATCCAATGGGTCCTGACCAGTGTGATTGAAAAAAAAATCTTAATGAACGAGCCCTCCTAGAGTACAACACAAATGAGTTTGTGGCCTTCTGGGAGCGGATGAACATTAAGGCACATACGTGCTGACCGACACGACAAGAAGAAGAAGAAAAAAAGAAAACAAAAATTCATCTCACAAAGACAGAAAAAAAATACATCACAAAAAGATAGAAAAAATAATACTTCATAGCAAAAAAAAAGAATTAGGAAAGGTCAGGGAGAGGAAATCAGGATCAGGTGTTTAGGGATAAATATTCCTTCTTTAGTTTTTTCTTGAAAATGATAGTAAGTTACACGACGCAATATTCGAACATCGACTTTTCCGTAGTCTTGTTGAATGTTCTTCTAACGATGAATTTTTTTTTTTTTTTTTTTTTTTTTTTTTTTTTTTTTTTTTTTTTTTTTTTTTTTTTTTTTTTTTTTTTTTTTTTTTTTTTTTTTTTTTTTTTTTTTTTTTTTTTAACGGCGCTGGCCGATTTACTAATGATATTAATAACAATTAAGCACTACAAATAATAACACTCAATTATTATTATTACCATTATACACTTCCTCAAAAGAATTAGCAGATCAATGCGTAAATTGTAAATTATTTAAAAGAGCAAAATAAAATGCAACAAACGCATCATCAAGCTTTCAATTGGGAATGGTTCACCCATCCAGATACTTAACATATCAAAGGATTAGGCTCTGAGGAGGTCTCTATACTACCTAACAACCCTACTGATTCCCGAATATTAACGTTTAAAAAATCTTTAACGATTCTACATGTATTCATAATTACCGTTTTTTGCATTTTTATTATTAAATTTTTCGATAAATCTATAATTTCTAAATTACGGATTAACGATTTTGGAATAATGCCAGTGGCTGAAATAATGAACGGTAATATTATTATTTTACGAGAATGCCAAAGTCTTTTAATCTCATTACCTAAAGCGGTGTATTTTCTAATTTTTTCATCAAAAGTTTTTATAATATTACTAGAATTTGGAATAGCCACGTCGCAAATATATGTTATTTTTTTAATTTTATCATGTATTATTAAATCGGGTCTGTTATGTTGAATTGACCGGTCAGTTAATATTGTTTTATCGTAATAAAGCGAAATATTATTATTTTCTAAAAATGAAATCGGATCATATTCATAATATGCTTTTATGTTTATCGCGTCAATTAATTTATATTTAATAGCTAAATTTTGATGTATTATTTTTGCTACTTGGTTATGTCTAAATGTATATTCTGATTGCGCGAGAAAAGAACAGCCCGATATTATATGATCGATTGTTTCTGGAAAAGCCAAACATTTCCTACAACTATCATCATCTACATTTATGTCTTTTATTATATATTTTTGATAATTTTTAGTTTTTATTACTCTATCCTGAATTGCTATTATAAAACCTTCAAAATCCGCGTCCAAATCACCAATACTCAACCATTTGTTTGACCAAATTTTGTCAACATAAGGTTGGTTGAGAAATTTTGGATGTATAGAATGAATTATTTTATTTAGCCACGAATTTAGAAGGTCGTCATTTATATTTATAATATTGTTATTGGCATTCTCGTAATTTAAATTTAATGTTGTTAAATTTTTGTCCGCCTCACATATTACTTTATGCATTAAAGAACTATCAGATTTTTTGTGAAAGAAAGTTTTTAGCGATTCAATTTGATTATTATGTAACGATGATATTTTTATTATACCCCTACCTCCTAAATTCCTAGGCAAATTGATTCGTTCAATCGCGGAATTAGGATGATGACAACGAAATTTAGTTAAACGCGTTCTAATTGTTCTTTCTAAACTATCTAAATCTGTTTTTGACCATTTAATAATTCCAAAAGAATATGTCAATATCGGTATTGCCCAAGTATTAATAGCTTTAGTTAAGTTTTTAGCTGACAGATTGCATTTTAATATTTTCGTAATTCTATCTTTAAATTTTATATTAATATCAAATTTTATTTTCGTGTGGTCTAATTTGTTAGACTGCGGATAACCTAGATATTTATAAACCTCCAACCCTTTCAAACTATCTATTTGAAAATTTCTTTGAATATCACCACCCATTTCTAGTATTTTACCCTTTTCGACATGTAAAGTTTTACATTTATCTAAACCGAAAGACATTCTAATATCATCTGAAAATGCTTTTATTATCCTAATCATTTTTTCCAATTCTGAATCAGATTTAGCATATACTTTTATATCATCCATATATATTAAGTGCGAAATTTTAATATTAGACCGTGGATGACCGTTAATTTTTATTCCATACTTAGATTCATTTAACATTTCAGAAAGCGGATTAAGAGCTAAACAAAACCAAAGTGGACTCAATGAATCTCCCTGAAAAATTCCGCGTTTAATTTTAATTCCTGGAATAGATATTTTATTAGAATTTAAATTTATTTTTAAATCTGTATTCCAGCCTAACATAATACATTTTTAAAAGTTTATTAAAATTGGGCTAATTTTGTATATCTAAAGTAATAAAGCAATCAATATGTTAGTGTGTGTGTGTGTGTATGTGTGTGTGTGTGTGTTTGTCTCACGCCTTTTGAAAAACCAAGAGCATCTAAAAATCTAATTTATGTGCGAACGTGTACCAGTATACCTGATGCAGTGTCACGCTAAAAATAATGCGATTAAAATGCTGAATTTTAAAGATATTTCAATAATTATTTTTTTCATACAAAATTTTCCAAGTCATATCTGTCAAAAAAGTGGTCATTTTGCACGCAATTATCTGTTAGTTTAAAAGTTAGAAGTACGTATTTACACGAAAAAAATATATTTTCAAGTATAACTTAGCTTTTAAGTGAAAGACATGGTGAATATTTTGTCTAATTATAATGTTTAACTTATTTTTAAAGTAAGCGTTTTGTACAAATGTACATATAACCCCGCCGTTTTAATATCTTTTCATACGATATTTAATTTTCCTACCGAATGAATATGTTCTTTAAAATAATATACCTTTGAAATAAACGTGATTATGAAATAATAAAATGAAACACAAGACATTACAGCAAGTTTTAAGACATATATTGTAAAAGTCTGTTAATTATTAGTAAAGATATAGGCGTAATAAAATTGCATAATTTGTTTAAAATATTTGATTTTTCTGACAATTTTCATTTTTATGGCATCGAACAAACCAATGTAGGTACCTACATATTCAAAAAATGTCTCCATAACATTTGATATTTTTCACATGTTGAAACATGGTTACTATGGTAACGGACACATTCTGATATTCAAATAAAATTTGTTATAAATCGAATTCGAATTAATTTAGAACATCATTGTAGGTAGGTACCTACATACCTAATACTTACTACTTAAAAACCAAGAATATACTGATTTTGTATAGGAAAATTATTAAACTATTTTAGGTTAACTACAATACACATTCAATATACCTACAAACTATTTCCTATAGTGAAATTCTTCTTTTTTCTATGTAGACCTTTGGGTGATTTTTTCTACAAACTATTTCTTGGGGTTTAAATCTTCTTCCTCTTCTTTTGTGAAGTCATTTGGGACAGTTCATAAATAAACTATTTCCTATAGTCTAATTTTTCTTTTTCTTAATTTATGTAGACCTTGGGTGAGTTTTTATACAAACTATTTCCTATAGTCTAATTCGTCTTCTTCTTCCTTTATGTAGACCTTTTGGTTAGTTTTTAAACAAACTATTTTTAAACAAACTATCCTTTAGTCTAATTCTTCGTTTTCTTATTTTATGTAGATGTTGGGTGAATTTTATATAAAATATTTCCTATAGTTCAATTCATCTTCTTCTTCTTTTATGAAGACATTTTGGTCAGTTTTTTATATAATACATTTCCTAATGTGTAATTCTTCTATTTCATCTTCTATGTAGACCATTGGGTCAGTTTTTATTACAAACTATTTGTTATAGTTTTATACTTCTACATCTTTTTTTATTTAGTCTTTTGGATTAGTTTTATGTCTAATAGTCTATTGTAACGAAATATTATAAACAACATGCATACTTGATGAAAATACATAAAAACGAATGGGATGTGACCAACACTAGAATCTTCTCATTACTTTTGTTCAATCAAATTTACACCATTTATTATATCATCATATATTGCTTAATTTTCAATAACTACACATTTCATTTTGATGACAATATATAAAAAATCGGGGTTGTGGCCATTGCTGGATCTTCACAACGTTTATATTCATATTAAAAACTATTTAACATAGCTTAAGTCTTCTTCTTCTGTAATGTAGACTTATGTGTCAGTTTTAAGTCTATCAGTTTTATTGTGCAAAACTATAATAAACTATATGCACACTTGACGAAAAATATAAAAACGAATGGGATGGGACCAACACTAGAATATTTTCAGTACTTTTGTTTAATCAATTTTTAAACCATTTCCCATCATCCAAAATTACTAAATATTTAAAACACATTATTTGCGTTCGATGACAATATATAAAAATAGGGGTTGTGGCCAAATCCAAACTCTTTACGACGTTGTCTTTTTATAATAAGTCATATTTAAAATCATTTCCCATAGTCCATGCGTGCAGAAATTGTATGTGCTTATATATAAAAGCAAATGGATTGTGGCCATCACTTTAAGATTTTACACCGCTTAAACTCAATTAAATTTCAAACTACTTTTCATACTACGGTTAAAAAAAATTATGTGTGACAATATTATGTACATAGGTATATAAACGATTGCTTATTCCTTCACTAATTTACATTCTTGGCCAACGGCGGGACATAAAAGCTAGTTTCTAATATTTTTATAAGCCACGAGTGCGGTACACTATCAAAAGCTTTTTTATAATCAATATATCCTACATGTAAATTACGATTTTTAGTTTGTATTTGTTTAAGAATTACTGAATCAATTATTAGTTGTTCTTTACATCCTAAATATTTTCTACGACATCCTTTTTGTTCTTCCGATAAAATATTTTTTTCATCTACGTGTTTATAAATTAAATCCGTCATACAGGAAGTTAAAATTTTATAAATCGTAGGTAAACATGTTATCGGTCTAAATTGAGAAGGATTATTAATATTTTCATTTTTAGGTAATAAATATGTTATTCCTTTAATAAGAAAATTTGGAATATTTTGAGGATGTCGTATTAATTTTGATAAATTTTTAGCCAAAAGTGGATGTAAAGAAGTGAAACGTTTATACCAAAAGTTATTTATTCCGTCGCAACCCGTGGCTTTCCAGTTATGAGATTTTTTAATATTTTTTGTTAATAAATCTAAAGTTATTTCAGAGAAACTCATTTCCTCCACATCAGCAAAATTCAGCTCCTCATCTTTTATCCACGGGCCCGAATTGTTATGTTTTATATCGTTACTCCAAATTTTGGACCAAAAATCGCGAATATCTGATTCAGAGGTTAATGTTATATTATTATTAGTACTACTATTTTGACTATCTAATTTGGAATAAAATAATTTTTCATTTTTTTTAAATAATTTATTATTATTATTTTTATTATAAATATAATTATATCTTTTAAGTCTACTAGATTTGACTGCTAATTTTTGCTTTAAAAGATCTAATAAATCATTTATTGTATGTATGTTATTTGAGCTAAGTACATTATTATATCCAAAATTTACCCCAATTTTGCCTACATGTCTTAATATATTTCTACTTCTATTCCCATTTTTGAATTCTATAACCCTAGCAATACTACTTCTCAATAACGTTACATCCCTTTCTAATCTAATTTGCCAATCAGGTTTTTTATATCTATGACAATTTTCATTATTTAAATTTATTTTAATGCCTAGAGCTTCATAAACCGTTATAGCGCTGGCATATATTAATGTGTGTAAATCTAAAAAATTAATATTGTCATGTATTATTTTTGGTAAAATTATATCATTTATGTCGGATATTAATTTAGATAATTTTTTGGACGTATTTAATTTAAATAATTTTGGTCTATTTATAGGATCTACATCTATATATCTATTTATATTATTAATTAATAAATTTGCTAACGCTATAATGTTTTCGTCAACGAAATTAATGTTTGATACATTTAACTCCCTAATATTTAGAAATATATTTTGATTGGATAATTCTAATGATATATTTAAATTTTCTTCTAATATAACATTATCCGCAGTCATATTTTGTAAACTATTATCATCTAAATTATTTTCATTAATATTTTGAAAATCTAAATTTTCACGTTGCAATCTGTCACCTACTTCTAATTTTATTTGATTTAATGTTGTTTGAGGAATTAAATTATTTTTAAAAATCGATCTTTTTTGATCGGCTACTCTTTGTTCAGTAACTGTCACTCCCGGAAAATTTTGACAGAAAAGTGAATGTAATTTTTTCCTATACAATAACATATCTGTCTCTAATTTAGTTACGTAGAAATATGAATTTATTAATTTTATTTATTTTAATTGTTATGTACACAATAATTATATGATAATGCACAATTGTAGGCTTATTGCTAAATGGCATAAATTTCAAACAAAACACATTGATTTTTTTAGAGGTGTTTCGTATATATGGTATGCACCAGCACATGAAAATAAAAAAAATAAACACAATAATTGAGGGGGGCAAGGATTAGACAAGGAGTCAGATGATAAAACATTTGCCGACTCATACGCTTTCCTTAGAATTAAAAAAGATTAAACAAACGAAGTAGGTATTATGCGCTACAAAAATGAGATCCGTTAAACCTGTGATTTTTGTTAACAAATAGACCCGCCAGTGTACGATATAGTATGTATATCTTGTAAAAAAAAGACAAATGAAAATAAAAATTGCTTCCCAGACCCCTTTGCGCCTGATGTAACAGCACCGTTTGGTCCTAAAGTGAACACGCCTCTTCCTAAGTGATGAAATGTCGTGCCTGGTGACCTTAATGGAACACAGCGGAATATATTTAACGATTTGCATCCAAGAGGAGGCTTTGAAGGAATGTAAATATAAAAATGGTAATTCGCAAGTGGTTTCGTCAAAAAAATGAGAATATCGAATATTTTGATTGGAAAAAATATTGTGTTTATTTGAAAATATTGATTTATGAAAAATGAACAGTGATTGAATTCAACGCAGAGTTGTCGACCCATTGAAAGTGTAGTAGTGCTGTGCAAAGTACAATACATTAATCTGTCTAATTTCGCAATTAATACTAGCATTAGCAATGTTAAAAATGAACGGTCTAAAAAGCATCACAGTCTTGTCATATCTGTAAAAATAAAAACAAAAATGCGAGATTGGAAATACAGACACATTCTTTTTTTTCTTGATCTCGGTTTAGGAGGTGAATTTCTTTTCCAATGTTATTTTCTCACATCTCACAAATGTTTTCAACAGAGAAAGCAAGTATTGCATCGAGTTTGACAATAAATCGTACGTAACTACGTAATATTTTTTTTAAATTGCTCTTTCGAGCATTGTACCTAGGATTCTAGACCAACGGCAAACAATGCACAAGAAGAGTGAAACAGTCTTTCGTTCATTCGAAAAAAGATTAGATTGGTTCAGAAAAGAGGTATATCAGAAAATGGCCGCTGGTTTTCTCTTTAGGATGGCATATGAAGATGAAAAATCAGGACGAAAAAATCGAAACAAGTTTATCGCTAGATTGAAAATATCTTTATGATGAGTAGACAATTTTAAAAGATTGATCTAAGAAATACAACGAGTCTAGACACAATCAATTTAGATCTTAGAAGATCTGATAATATGATAAGAATATGAAAAGAAGGAAGACGTTGGTTGTTTTGTAAATTACATGCATTGATACTTATTTTGAATTTAATATTAAATTTTTAAATAATGATGTGTTATTATGAACGAATTACACTGGTTGAAGTGTCCAGAGCGAATTGATTACAAAATTTGTTTGACAGTACAAAATGCTTTGAACAACCTGGCACCAAAATATATACAAGAGCTGTGTCAGAAAAGAGATCTCTCTGGGAGGCATCTCACACTCAGGTCATCTGGATCACAGAGTAACGATTCCTTAAAGGAGTTGGACAGAGTCAACAAAGCGGCTTACTATGACCGATGCTTTAGTGTGAGTGGTCCTATTAAGTGGAATTCACTGCCTCTAGATGTCCGCAGTGCTCAAAGCAAGAGCACTTTCACTACAGGATTAAAAACAGCTTTGTTTCAGAGAGCAACACAACATTAAACTATATGATCTCGCCCTTGGTATGATCTCGTATCATTAAACGGCGCTATACAAATGACTTATTATTATTATTATTATATAGATTGATCTCGGTTATGATCCGGTAATTTCCTTCACAACGGAGCGTACTCAAGTTGTGAGGCTATGTGTTTGTGTGTCTGTGTGGTTGTGTGTAGTTGTTTAAAGTGGTACCTGTAGAAATTTTCTGACTATTGTGCATGTGTTGATAATTTATTGTAGTTTTTTGTATGTTGGTGATTACGTATGGGGGTAACTTTAGTATGTCTATATTTTTTTGGAGAGTTTTTGGTATGATGCCTGTGGACGATAATATTATTGGGACTATTGTTTTTTCTAAATGTTTCTTTTGTAGATTTGCTGTATTTGGTATCGATATTTCTATTAGATATGTGTGTTTATGTATTTTGTCGATTAATGTAATGTCTGGTCGGTTATGTAGGTTTGTTCTGTCTGTGATTATGTCTCTATTTCAGTATAGTTTGTAGTTATCATTTTCTGTTACAGCTGGGGGTGTGTATTGATACCACTTGGGGTGTGTTTCGAAAAGTTTATGTTTGTGGGCTAGTTCCAAATATATGTGTTTGCAGATGTTATCGTGTTATTATTATTATACGTAGATTGATCTCGGTTATGATCCGGTAATTTCCTTCATAACGGAGCGTACTCAAGTTGTGAGGCTATGTGTTTGTGTGTCTGTGTGTAGTTGTTTAAAGTGGTACCTGTAGAAATTTTCTGACTATTGTGCATGTGTTGATAATTGTAGTTTTTTGTATGTTGGTGATTACGTATGGGGGTAACTTTAGTATGTCTATATTTTTTTGGAGAGTTTTTGGTATGATGCCTGTAGACGATAATATTATTGGGACTATTGTTACTTTTTCTTGTTTCCACTGTGATTTTATCTGTTCTGCTAAAGGTATGTATTTATCTATTTTTTCTAAATGTTTCTTTTGTAGATTTGCTGTATTTGGTATCGATATTTCTATTAGATATGTATGTTTATGTATTTTGTCGATTAATGTAATGTCTGGTCGGTTATGTAGGCTTGTTCTGTCTGTGATTATGTCTCTATTCCAGTATAGTTTGTAGTTATCATTTTCTGTTACAGCTGGGGGTGTGTATTGATACCACTTGGGGTGTGTTTCGATAAGTTTATGTTTGTGGGCTAGTTCCAAATATATGTGTTTGCAGATGTTATCGTGTCTTATTGTATATTCCGTCGGTGCAAGAGTTGAGCAGCCACCTGTTATGTGTTCTATTGTTTCTTTTTGTAATTTGCACTTTCTGCATGTGTCGTTTGTTATTGTATTGTCTTTTATAATATGTTTCGTGTAGTTTTTTGTTTTTATTATTTTGTCCTGAATAGCTATGATAAATCCTTCTGTTTCTGCGTATAGGTCTGAGTGTTTGAGCCAATTATTACTAAGGGCTTTATCAATATGTTGTTGTTGTAGATGACTTGGGTGTATTCCATGTAATGTTTTATTTTTCCATGTTTCAATTTTTGCGTCATGTGTTGTTATTTCTAGATTGCGTTCGTTGTCGTTAAGTGTAAGTGGTGAGTAAGTGTGATCTATGTTTATGATTTCGTTGTGTATTGGGCTATTTCGTTTTGTGTAGAAGTATTGCCTTAAGTTATTTATTTGTGTATGGTGTAGATTTTTTATGTCTATGAGTCCTCTTCCTCCTTCCTCTCTTGGCAGTGTGAATCTTTCTATTGCTGAATGTTCGTGGTGAATTCTATGTTTTGATGATGTTGTTCTGAGTTTAATGTTGAGATCGTCGAGTTCCGTATTGGTCCATTTAATTATTCCAAATGTATATGTTAGTACTGGTATTGCGTATGTGTTTATTGCTTTAGTCATATTTTTTCCATTTAGTTGTGTTTTGAGGAGGATATTTAGTCTTTTAAGGTATTCGTTTTTGGTGGTTTCTTTTATCTTTTTATCTTTTATGCTTGGGTTCTGGAGAATTCCCAAGTATTTATAAAATTCATCTTCGTCCATTGCGCGTATTATTTCATTCGTATCCTTCAAGGTGCTTCCCGTGTGTTCCTTGGGTTTACCTCTTACTATTGAACATGTGTTGCATTTATCAATACCGAATTTCATTTTTATGTCATTACTAAAGCGTTCAGTTTTATAAATTAGTTGTTTTAGTTCGTCATTATTTTCGCCATATAGTTTTAAATCGTCCATGTATAAAAGGTGGTTGATTTTTATAGGATTGGTATTTAAGTTGTGTGTTGTGATTTTGTAGCCAAGTTTGCTTTTGTTAAGCATCTTGGAGAGTGGGTTGAGGGAGATACAGAACCATAGTGCGCTTAGGGAGTCACCTTGAAAGATTCCGGTTTTAATGTTTATTTGTTTTGATTTTATCATTTTGTTGTTTAGTTTTAGGTATATTGTCGTGTTCCAGGTGTTCATTATTTGTTTTAAAAATTCTACAAGTTTTATGTCAATTTTGTATATTTCTAGAACTTTTACTAACCATGAGTGGGGGACACTATCAAAGGCTTTTTGGTAATCTATGTATGCACAGTACATGTTCCTTTTCTTCTTTATCGCCTGATTTGTTATGGTCCGGTCGATGATGATTTGTTCTTTGCATCCTCTGCTTTGCTTTCTGCATCCTTTTTGTTCTTCTGTTAATATGTTATTTTGTGTTAGGAAAAGATCTATTTTTGTAGTTATAATTGAGGTAAGAATTTTGTATATTGTGGGTAGACATGTGATTGGACGATATTTAGATGGATTTTTTGTGTCTGTTGATTTAGGTTTGAGATATGTGATACCTTTAGTGAAAAAAGATGGGAGGTTTTGGTTTTCCGTTACGCATTTGTGTAATAGTTCGGAGAATTTTTCATGTGTTACAGGGAGATATTTGTACCAGTAATTTTGGATATTATCTAATGCCTGGTGTCTTCCAGTTGTGTGTCTTCTTTACAGCAGTTTTGAAGTCAGTTATATTTATTTGTATTGTGGCCATGTTTTGAAATTGGTTATTGTCATTTTCTTCCTCTGTTATCCATGTGGCATTTTCGTTGTGTTTTTTGTTTTCAGACCAAATGTTCTCCCAGTATGATTCTATTTCATTTAATTTAGGTGCGTCTGTAATTTCTATATTGTTGTTTTTTAGGTTGTTGTAGAAGCTTTTTTGGCTTGTTTGAAAATTGAGATTGTGTGTTTTCCTGTCATAGCATTTTTTGTAGCGTTTTAATCTATGTGATTGTGCTGATAACTTTTGTGTTAGCGTATCAAGGAGTATAGTTAGGTTGTGTTCATTGTATTTGTCTTTAATCGTTTCAATTTCCCGTAGTTTTCTTGGATTTTTTAGATATCTTTAATTTTTTGTGTTACTTTGCCTATTTCATTTCTTAATGAGTTGATTTTGATTTGTATTCTGTGTTGCCATGCTGGTATAGTGCTTCTGTGTGTTCTATGGGAGTTTTCTGTTTTATTGTTTATATTTTGTTTGTTTAGTGTAATAATGGTGTATGCACTACAGTAAACTAATAGATGTAATTTTTCGAGTGTTGTTTCAGTGTTAATCATGTTATGTAGAATTGTGTTGATAATATTGATCATGTTAATGGTTTGTTTGTTGATTTTGAGCTTTGGTAGGTGTGGTCTTGTTGTGGGGTCGCTATCTTTATATATTTCGATTGTGTGTTCTAGTGTGTTTGTGATTTGTATTTTTGTGTCTGGGTTTTGTTCTGTTCTTCCGTTGGTCTCGTCATTGTTGTTAGGGCATATTGTTGTATTACTTTTCATATTGGTGGATTCATTAGTTATGTTTATATTTGGTTGTTCAGTGTTATTTTGCTGAGGTATTATTGATATTTCCTGTGGATTGTTGTGGTTTATTTGTGTATTTGTTATGTCTTGTGTTAATGTATTTGTTCTATTTTGATTTCGCTACTCCCACCACCACCCGATCTGCCTATGGGGACTGTAATCGGCCCCTTCACAGAACGCTAAGTGAACGACAAAAAAAAAATGCATAGCACGAAAAGTAGCTCATGGAGCCCTCTAGATTAGCAATCTCGGCACCATAGTGCAAAAAGAAACAATCAACGAGTGCGAACAGAAAATTCACACCCGTGGACTGTCTATGACCTCAGATCCCCCTACATGCAGACCATCAGAGAAGTGACCAAGATCTCTGGAAATAATTAATTTAACGGGAATCTTCTAAAAGTAAGGCACCATATCTATGACAGAAAACCTTAAAAAGCTTTATAATTTTTCTTCGAGATCACAAAATCCGCATGACCAATGGGACCTTGAAGAGGCCCACGGACAGCAACGAGGAGCTCCGATCTATATGAGGACACCATTGGGTGGCAACATTCCCAAAGGATATGTTCCGAAGTTTGGTCCGGGTATTGACAGAAATGACATGAGGCAGAGGAGGCAATGTTAAATCGGTGAAGATAACTTTTAAAGTTTCCGTGTCCTGTGAAAAATTGGGAAGTCCAAAAGTCTGGAACAACCCAGGGAGATTTAAGACGATACCTCACGTCGGGAAAAAATAAGTAGGTAATTCTTCCCACTGAGCAGGCCGTCCAGCGAGTCTGCCAGATGTTCTGCAAATTTTCATTTACAGTCCTTTCAACAAAGCCACGTGACACTCGACCCTCTGGAGGGAAGAGAGGAATATTTCCGATCATAGAAGAACAGCCCCGCGTAAGGTTGAAAACAGCCCCTCTACGCTGAAGTTCCAGATCAAGGGGAGTCATGCCTGTCAAAATTGGCAGTGCTTCAGTGGGACTCGTTCCATATGCTTTGGATAGAGCGATGAGAGCGAATCGTTGGCCTGAGAGCAAAATTCTACGTATATGTTGAAGTTCACAGGCGTGAGACCAGCATCCTGCTGCATAGCAAGCAATGCCGAGGTAAACTGCCTTATAGAAAAGACAGGATACTTGAAACTGTAAACCCCAGTGTGCCTTGGCGATGTGTGAGATCTTTAAAAAAGCAGACTTAGCTTTGTCGACACACAATCGAGCATGGTTTTTAAAATTTGGTCCTCTTTCCAGAACAACTCCTAGGCAAGTGATTTGGTCCCGAAAACTCACATTTGTTCCTGAGAACTTAATAGACGGCTGTCTACGTAGTAAGCCTTTTAAAACCAAGCCATATGTCTTATTAGGAGCGAAGCAAAGTTTATTTTTTACACCCCAGTCGGAAACTAAGGAAAGAGCTTGAGTAGCCGAGTTCTCAATAAATCTACGGGAATTACCACGGACGAGGATGTATGCATCATCGGCATACGCTTGAATCGTACAATTACTGGAGAGAGGAAGATCCAGCAAGTCATCAAAAAGAATGTTCCAGAGAAGTGGACCGAGAACAGAACCCTGAGGACATCCAATGCTTACCTGTCGCGTATGTAGAAATTGTCCCCCAGGCAGGACTATGCGGCGATTTTCAAAGTAACTCTTAACTATCAGATATATATTGCGGGGTATATTCCTTGACTTCAGTTTATGCAAAATGAGCGGCCACCAAGCATTGTCAAATGCACCACTAATGTCAAGGGAAATAGCAATAACATATTTTTCGTCAGAAGGTCTCACAAATTCTGACATATAATTTATAGCATCGACTGTTGAAATTCCAGGTCGGAAGCCAAATTGGCGAGAAGAAAGTGGACATGAGTTAGAAAGATGGGATTCAATTCTACTGCATATAAGTCTTTCCAGAATCTTGCCCAGAATAGGCAGGAGAGTAACAGGTCTATATGCTTTTGGGTCCGTGCTAGGACGATCGCATCGTTTGGGAATTATAGTCATGAGGCCCGTTTTCCAACAGTCTGGAAAACAGCCCTCGTCTAAACATCTTTTTAAGAGGGAAACCATTTCAAATTGAGCCAAACGCCAACATCTTTGTATTAAAATAGAGTCGATACGGTCGAGGCCTGAGGATTTATTTAGTTTAAGGTTCCCAATAATTAAATCGAGTTCCTCAACAGAAACTGGTGGCGAAGCGGGTGTCTGAGGAATGTTGTGTTGAAGAGCACGTACCCATTTATGAAAAACATTATCGGTAGACGGATCATCCGATGGAATCAACGCGTCCAGAAAAACGGAAGCAGTTGAATCGAGAGACGTTGTGAACTCACCAGTAGTTGCATCGCGGATGCAGGATATTGTTGCGCCATTTCCTCTCTTAGAAGAAACGGCGCGATACACTGCACCCCATGGATCTGAAGTCGAAACCTCGGAAACCAAACGTCGCCAACTTACCTTCTTCGCACGAATAATTTCATTTTTATATAGATTGTGTGCACGTCTATAAGCAGAGTACAAGTCGAGAATAATAAACTCAGCAAAGTTCCTATTGCGACCCAATTTAAGAGTTCGACGTGCACGTGTAACGCTGCGTTTCAAAGAATCGAGTCCTGAGTGCCACCAAGCGTTTGGTTTTAATTTTTCTGGAGTAGATCTGCCAATTGACTTTTCTGCACATATAATGATATTGTTAGTGAAATCAGAAGCAGTATCAGATATAGACATAGCATTTGGGTTAAAGCGATTCAGAAATCGAATAAATTCAGCATCAAATTCGACAATGCGCTCACACCTCGTGCGAAAACGCCTTGGAATATGAGACTTTTGAACCGAGTCAGTAGGTGAAGTAGAAATTGTAAAGACAATAAGTTCGTGATCGCTACCCGAATAATCTGTATAAACACGCCAGGAAGAAGCCTTTTGAGCTATTTGAGCCGAAGCCAAAGTGACATCGATGTGGCCAAACCCGACCGCACCAGAAAAAGTGGGAGGACTAAAGGGATCATTGATAACGGAAAGCTCGTGCCGAGCTATGAAGTCCTCACAGAGTTCACCTCTTTTTGCTTTCCTAGACCCTGCAGTGGTAGAATGACACCATAGAGGGGACTCAGCATTGAAGTCACCGCCAATCAAGATGGAATCTCCACCTAGATGACTCATTACATTATCTAGAAAGCACACATATGGCTCTATCGGGTCGCCAAATTTGAAATAGGTTGATACTAGGTACATGGATTTACCTGAAAGAGAAATTTCAAGCACGACTGTAGTGCTCGAGGAAAGATGATCTTATAAGATATAAGATATAGAAGAATTAAAAATAATTATTGAAGCTAGAGGGGGTAAATCCATGGAACAGCAAGTGGCAGAAATTATACGGAAGTCTGAATCCGTCACACACATAGAGCCGTCGCCAGTGTATGGTTCCTGAACCAGACAGATATCGATGTTCAGTTGATGGGCAAGTTGTTTAAGCTCCAAGGTGGCAGCACGACGTCGGCCCAGATTGAGCTGTCCAATTCTGAGACCTGTTGATACGGTCTCAGAATTGGACAGACAATTGGACATTCTCAGATTCTATTTTGATTACTCATTCTGATTGCGTCTTGTTTTATTTGATCAAGTATTGATAGTTGTATTCTTTTGTTGTTTATTATAACTCTTTTCTGGTCCGCCAGTCGCTGTTCTGTGATGTGTGAGAGTTCTGGATAAATTGTGGTGAATTGTGTATGTAGCTCCTGTCTGTATCCAATTATTTGTGTGTCTCCTTGTGTGATAGTGTAGTAGCAACGCATGAGGTTTATGTTCATGTCATCTGTCCATTTCATGCGTTGTCGTGGTTTTCCCGCTTTGGTGGTTGTCGGTTGACTTGCCGGCAAAGCACTTTCAGCAGGTCGGGTGTGTTGGGTTTCGGCTGTTGTTTCTTCGGGTGTCCCGGCATGTGTCCGTCTGTTCGACAGCATGTCATTAGCGGCTCTCATGCTGCTACGCCCAGCGCTAACTCCGGACGTGCCCTGGCGCTCCCCAGGTAGCGGTGTTTGTCCGAGGCTTGTGTTTTTTATGTGATCCATGTATGTGTTGTGTGTTTGTACCCTTTACCCGTTGGCAAGCTACTCGATGTAGTTGTGTAGCTCCCCGCCCCTCACGTAGTTCTAGATGTTTTTAACTGGACGTGGGTTTGGTTTTTGAGGGGCATTATTATTATTATTATTATGATGCTGTCTTGCTCCGAAAAAGTTTTTAAAGTGTCATATTTTGGTATTAATGAAGATAGAGTGTTAGAAGTCAGTAAACATTCTAACGTATAATAAATTAGGAGTAGAAGTAACAAAGTATTTTGTGACAATTTTTAAGAAAAAAAAATAATTTCTTTATTATACAACTAATGTCGATATATATTTCAAGTTGCCATTTGAAATCAGTATAAATAACGAGAATCTTGTAGCATGATCGATATCATGAGCATTTGTGTTTTGAGCTTCCATTTCATAATCACTAAAATTATATTACACTGATTGAAGTGTGCAGAGCCAATTGATTTCAAATTTTTATGTGACTGTGTATTATGTTTTAAACAATCTAGCAACTAGTAGCAACACCATATATTCAAGAGCTGTGTAAGAGAAAAGAGCTATTTGGGAGGAATCTAACACTCAGATAAAGTCAACAGAGCCGCTTAATATGATCGATGCTTTGACGTACTGCCTCCAGACAGTGCTCAAAGTAAGAGCACTTTCACTAAAGGACTGAAAACAGCTTTGTTTCGTAGAGCAGCATATAATTTAACTTCTACTATCAACGGAATAATCTTGAATCATTAAACGGCACTATATAAAATCCTCTATTTTATTATATGCTGATTTGTGAATCCTTACACTGAAAAAAGATTAAAAACAGAAATTTCTTTTAAAAAGTATTTATTTTTATAATAATTGCTTTGTTTTTTTCTCAATTTCATGTGGAAAGAATGGACTTCCAAAGACTATCAAATATTGACACACATGGGTGGTTCGGCCACATAGAAAGAATGAGTGATGACTGTCTGACAAAAATAATATACAAGGCTGATAAAAAAGGAACGAAAAGTAGAGGTCGGCCAAGAAAAAGTTGGCACGATCACAAAAATGGGATTTTGAAAGATGGTGATGTTAGAAGTAAGAATAATAGAAGAGCGTGTATGAGACGATGTATGGACGTGAATGAAGCGAGGAATGTTTGCCAAGAGAGAGGAGTCTGGCGTTCGGTTCTCTCTGCCTACCCCAAATAGGGAAATGGCGTGATGGTATGGTACACACATGGGATACCAGAAAGAAGAAAGATGCCTGGAGGATCCCCCCCAAAAGATGGAAAGCTATCTTGGAGTCCACATCACAAGAGGCAGCAAATTGTGGACAAAAATGACCTAGTGATTTTCAACCAGTATAAGGAGAAGAAGTATGCAGAGAGACGAATTTAGTTCTAAAAGAGTGGGTTGTGACCAACGCTATACTCCTCACTACCAAGTCATTCCACAAAGTATCTATTAAAATTTTTTTATATGGAAATTTTCAACGTTTCTATGAAATGAGTTTGTTCAATTATTTTTTTATTTAAATATTTTATTATGAAAAATTGACAATTCTTCAATGCAATTTTATGAAAGTGGTGTGCCTGAGCTTGGGGTCACTTTGAAATATTTGGCAGTTAAAAAAGTTACCTTTTAGGCAGTTAACTTTTAGAATATAATCTCAGCATGATACTAGGTAATAATCTGCAATAAAAAAAAATAGCTTTGAAAATTGCGAAATCTCAACTCCCCACTATATCCCCTTGGGTTAGTGAGGAGTAAAAATGGTTATAAAATAAATGAGTTATAATAACGAAGATTGGTTTTCATAGAGGCTCCTTTCATTTTGATCACCATATGTAGGCACAATATTTACGATGGCAGAATAAACTATTAAATATTAATGTGAAATATGTTATACGTATAATGAATTGTTGTTACATTTGTTGCCAAATATTTTGAGCCATATCACCGAATAGATTTGGAAGTATACCAACGAAGTAAAACGACTCAAATTTGCGGTCTGCGCATCCGAAAGCCTATTTCAAGAAAATTGGCATAAACTATGCGTGCATTAAAACGATCAGTAAAATAATATAGCTTAATAATTCACACCAGAGTATAAAAATCTCTTGAAATATGACACATACTTTCAAAACATACATACATACATACCATCACGCCATGTCCCTTACGGGGTAAGCAGAGAGAACCGAGCGCCATATTTCTCTATTTTTGCACACATAAAATGATACATTACAGTATGTAATAGAACGATATATGATAGAATAAAAAATGAGGACATAAGGAGAGAATGCAAGTTAAAGAAGTATATTACATGTAAAATGAAAGTGAATGCCTTGAGGTGGTTTGGACATATTGAAAGAATGAACGATGAACGACTGACCAAAAAAATAAACATCGGTGTAAGAGATGGAGTGAATAGCAGGGGTCGCCCCAGAAAGGGATGGCATGACCACGTGAATGATATTTTGAAAGAAGGAAACATAAAGTTTGAACTTTCAGAACATCAATTACGATGAAACATTTTATCACAGTAGATGTATGGCACCGGCTTAGAATAGTGTGTCCACTATATTTTTGTTTTCGAGTGTCCCGTGATAGCCGGATAATCGAAATTACAAGAGGCAAAAAAAACGACGTTCGCCAATCATTCTGAACGCTGACTTTTAAGGTGAGACGAGACTGGTGTGTGGCGACACACGCACGTGTCGTGATTCCTTTTGTAATGTGATATACACCCGCACTCCTGTCGTAAGTACCGAACCCCACATTGTGGGGTATGCCGTGATGTTATGTATGTATATTTAATCATATTTTTAATTTACAAAAATCTAGTGTCACAATGTTCGTACACGCTAATTTCCGAATGTTATAAGATACTTATAGATATGGATCTTTATGTGATAATATGGTACTTGATTTGTAGAATCTCCTCCAAAACTTGAGTGTAAACTCTTGGGGGGTAATGGGGGCTATTGGGGGGTAATGTTAATAAATATTGTAACTGTATTATATATTGTGTCTATTACATTATGTATCATCTTTTTCTTTATCAAATAAATAAATAAATAAATAATATAAGTTACTACCTGTGCAAGATTCTCTTTCCATGAAGGTAGTCCAGAGCAGTTGCAAGTTCATAGACCATCAGGACAATGGAATCTTTAGAGAAAGCCACCTGATGCTGAATGTGATAGCGAAGGTCTCCTCCAAGTAGAAGGTCTGACACCATGAACAGGTCTTCTTCATCTGAAACAACAGAAAAATGTTTCTTTAATGTATATCCAGAATATCAATAATACATTGCAGCCAATAATTGTGATTATTTTTAAAAAAAAAAAATATCTTTATAGAGAAGTTGAAATATTATAGTTACATACATACATACATACCATCACGCCATGTCCCTTGCGGGGTAGGCAGAGAGAACCGAACGCCACATTTTTCTATTCTGGCACGCATATCTCGCCTCGTCCACATTCATGCATCGTCTCATACATGTTCGTCTATTGCTCACACTTCTAACATTTCCGTCTTTCAAAATTTCGTTCACATGGTCGTGCCATCCCTTTCTGGGGCGTCCCCGACCTCTCATTCCATTCCTTTCCGCTCTGTATATTTTCTTCGTCAGGCGCTCCTAAATATTATAGTTGAACCGAAAAAATCAAGGAAGCTACAGGGCTTACGACCTGTCATAGGTTGGTAATAATATTTCAACTTCCTCTCTTTTGAGATATTCATTTGTCATAAAATATCTTGTTTTTTTATCATATCATATTATAAAATGACAAAAACAAGTAGACCAATGCTGCCCAACTAAAAACTAGTAGACCAATGCTGCCCAACTAAAAACTAGTAGACCAATGCTGCCCAACTAAAAACTAGTAGACTAATGCTGCCCAACTAAAAACTAGTAGACCAATGCTGTCCAACTAAAAACTAGTAGACCAATGCTGCCCAACTGCCGATTGCAATAATTTTTATATCAATTGATCGACAAACGCGTATATATTAAGGGAAAAATAAAAAAAATTGGCGGTGAGGCTTTAAAATATTATAAATAAATAAATAAACTTACGAAAAATGTATAGACAAATCCATTAAATTTGTTAGTTTTCTGATACAATTTGAATTTCTGAGTATATGATATAATATTATATATATACATACTAAACAAATATATATTTAAACCAAACTTTGAGTAAGAATAGCTTGGTTAGGTTTAAAAGTAGACATAATTGTGACTCGCGTGAGCAAGTTGCATCTATTATCAAAATGGAGTCATAAATTTTTCAAGAAATGACAATGTGAGTATTATTTAAGTATTGTGCTGTAATACAATTGTATTGCACTAGTGTTCAAGTCTGGTGGTGAATTTCGGAAACATGAGTAGAATCAGGAAACCAACCATTTTTATTATGGATTTCTTCATACATTTTTTGGAATTTTATTTAATTTCTTATAATTATTTAAAGACTTACCGCCAAAGGTTTTTATTTTTCCCGTAATAAATACGCGTTTATCGATCTATTCATATAGACTCGATAAACGCGTATTTATCGCGATTCATACGCGCGATCGCCGAGGAACAGTACTTGTAAAAAATTACCAAACCCTGTTCTAGGGCTAGAAGTATATAAAAATTATAGTGAAAATATAGGTACTTACTTATGAACTGGGTGATGATAGTTTCCGCTCTACATACATTAGGTAGGCACACAATCAAGATACTTTGTACTAATAACTAATTAACCACTACTTCAATAAACATCAGACAAAACAGACACATAGCTCACATTAAACAGTGACAATATACTTATGAACTGGGTGATGATAGTTTCCGCTCTACATACATTAGGTAGGCACACAATCAAGATACTTTGTACTAATAACTAATTAACCACTACTTCAATAAACATCAGACAAAACAGACACATAGCTCACATTAAACAGTGACAATATACTTATGAACTGGGTGATGATAGTTTCCGCTCTACATACATTAGGTAGGCACACAATCAAGATACTTTGTACTAATAACTAATTAACCACTACTTCAATAAACATCAGACAAAACAGACACATAGCTCACATTAAACAGTGACAATATACTTATGAACTGGGTGATGATAGTTTCCGCTCTACATACATTAGGTAGGCACACAATCAAGATACTTTGTACTAATAACTAATTAACCACTACTTCAATAAACACTAGTTGCATGTAACACATGAGATCCAACTGTCGATAGTGATAGTATGTACAGTTGAAGAATAAGTACCAAACTATAAACCCATAAATACAAATTATTTAATATTTTAAGATATTTGGTTTTCTATACAACACATGTACCTAGGTATGTATGTCAAGATAGGATAGTATGGAGGTCAGTCCTTTGATCCTCCTGTATGTATGCTTGGAGATTAGTATCAAATTATTAAGTCTTCTTAGATATTGTGTGTAGGCTACTTCCATATAAATAGTATGTAGCTATGTCGTCACTAAATTCAATTTTTATAAAAATTGTTAAAAAAAAATTGAGATGTGCTAATACAATGTTAATATTTTTTATAGAAAATTAAATTTTCTGGTTGGGATCTTTCGGCTTTTTTCGATATTTTAAAAAAAATTGGAAATATAGGCAGTTACACTCATAAATTTATCATAAAAAAAAATATTTTTCTTAATAAAAAATGTTTGAGAAACCCAGGAATTTAAAAAAAAAACTAATTTGAGGCTTTGTATTTGTCTATGTTTATACCAATTTTCAGCGTTCTAGCTTTTACGGTTTCTGAGATGGAAAAATAAATCAAAATTTCAAAAGTTGATGACCCCTGACTGATACAAAAATTCACAATTCTGAGTATAAAAGTTTTGTAGGCCTATAACTGTTTATATATTCTAAAAATTTGGGCTCTATAAATTGAGCGAATCAAAAGTTATAAGGGGGGGGGGACACACAGACAGACACACAGACACACACACACAAAACTCACATAAAATGTTCTACTCCGAATTCTGAGTAAATCCATGTATGGGAACATATATGCTGCGAGGCCTCTAGTTGGTGTTATTAGCTTGCAAAAAGTCCACTACACCATACAAAATTTTCCTTCGTACACGCATCTTGGCTTAATAATGTCGATTCATTAAGATAATTGAATTCTCATGAACTAATCGACAGTTGGATCAGACAAAACAGACACATAGCTCACATTAAACAGTGACAATATACTTATGAACTGGATGATGATAGTTTCCGCTCTACATACATTAGGTAGGCACACAATCAAGATACTTCGTACTGATAGCTAATTAACCACTACTTCAATAAACATCAGACAATACAGACACATAGCTCACATTAAACAGAAAGCCTGTCATTATATATGCCAACAGAGTGACTCCCGACGCGGTATGACATTTGAAAATCATAGAGAAGAGGTCATAGATCAATGTTGTTTCGCAACTCACACGAATTCCACATCAAATCAAAACAGGGAAAAAAACAATACATGCGTATATAATATTTCATTGTTATCATCTTCCTGGAAGACTGTCTCAATCGTTTTATGAATATAAAAAGTTTTAATTCCTTAAACCAAAACTTTATAATTCTCTCTCATAGGTTTAGGCATTCATTATTTTGATTGTTCAATATAGCAGACATATTGATTGGCAAATATAAAGTGCTTCATTATTATAATCAATCTTTTGTTTTTCTAGCAAACTACCAATCTCCCTTAAGGTTTAAAACAAAGAAAATAATAATATTGTGTATGTACCAAGAGACAAAGTAGGTAATGGATAACTACATACGTAGGTATTTTACGCTTTGCCGTTTATTGTCTTGACCTGGCAATGTTGTGTGACTAAAATATCTCAGAGAGTTTGTTGAAAGGCTCTAGAGAGAGTGAGAGTTTGGTGGGTTGGGGGGGGGGGGGATGAGACACTTGTCAGAGAAACTCTTTCTCTATATGTGAGGCTGTTACTCTGTCAACATCGCCGTAATCAGCCTCTCCTTTCAACGACACTGCCTCTATTGTTACACAGGTGAGCACTTCCAAAGCCGGGGGTAAAATGCTGTAATTTTAAATAAGCACTGGAAAATGAAAAAATAGCCAGAAACGCGTACCAACGTATATCAGATGTACTATATGATCAAAAGCATAATCACAAAAGCAACAATATGAATATTACAGGTATGTAATACATATAATAATGGGTACGTATTCGCCACCTAACGGGGGAGACAACAATGATAATTATGTTTTACATATAACTGAATTATAAACGAATAGTAACTAACTCTAAACACATCAAAAACCAAATACATCACATAAAATCCCACACTTGCACACAAAAATTGAACAATTTTCAATGTGTTTGTATTGAAAGAGTAAAATATGGCAACTATTAGGTTTTTTTTTAAAAGTAACTAACTATAAACACATCAAAAACCAAATACATCACATAAAATCCCACACTTGCACACAAAAATTGAACAATTTTCAATGTGTTTGTATTGAAAGAGTAAAATATGGCAAATATTAGGTTTTTTTTTAAAAGTAACTAACTATAAACACATCAAAAACCAAATACATCACATAAAATCCCACACTTGCACACAAAAATTGAACAATTTTCAATGTGTTTGTATTTAAAGAGTAAAATATGGCAACTATTAGGTTTTTTTTTAAAAGTAACTAACTATAAACACATCAAAAACCAAATACATCACATAAAATCCCACACTTGCACACAAAAATTGAACAATTTTCAATGCGTTTGTATTGAAAGAGTAAAATATATAAACTATTAGGGTTTTTTTTAATATGTCCTTGTTAAACAAGTACATATGCATCTTCCTACGTTTCCTAAAATAAGCAAATAAATGCTTGTGCTATAGGTGAACGAAATCGGTCGAGGCAGGATTCGAACTCGCGACCACTGGATTACTAGCCCAGTGCGCTAACCGCTCTGCCACCGACCCATTGTAGATTTTAATTGATAAAAATCTACGATGGTCAACACATATGTACTGAATATATTACAAATAAATTAAAAAAAAACTGTACCTAATAAAAAACACAAAAAACATCTTTCCACGTCATATATTGTGATTAATTTACTTTGCAATATGCCAATCATACATTTCCTATGGATTGCTAGCCTGGGGAGGTACAACAAATATTGCAACAGACTCGGTTAGCATGGCACATAAATCAATAGTAAAAAGCATACTGAATGTGCCATACAGAACAAGCTCCACAATAATTTTCAAGACTCTGGAAGTTATGACACTTCGTCAATTATACGTAAAAAGATCTGCACATTTAAATCATTTTAAACACAACTTACCGTACACAATATACAACCTCCAAGAACAACAAGATCCTCTATCACCAACACAATAAATATCCCAAAGTTGCAAACTACACATGGACAAAGACATTTTAAATACTATGCCATCAAACTACATAATTGCCTACCAACCTCACTAAAACTGCTACCACAAAACACATCGTCACAAAACTACAAAAACACGGATAAATAACACCGGTTCAGATCATAAGGAATGATTGATGGGGGTAACTGAAGAGGTAGCCCCAGAAACAATTAATATAGACCAGATAATCGGTGACGTGCGCTGTAGCAGTTACAAAGAGATGAAGAGACTGGCGGACGATAGAGTTAAGTGGAGGGATCGAGTGTTTGGTGCAGACCAATCTTAGGATTGTGACCCAGAAGAAAAGAAGAGATCATATCAATAACATAATTAGGTACACCAAATCAAATATAATTAATTTTCACATTTTTTTTCTCAATAACAATTTAACTCACGAACATTACACATAATGTATTATTTATGTCGCACAACTGCTCAAATGAACACCTCGGCAGAGGACTTCCTAGTGAGGTGTTCATTGTACCCTAGCAATTACACACTTATCGTCTCACACATACACCCACTTATATTATGTAGGTACACATATACTTAACTTCTAGCTATAGTATGTAATTTAATTGTAACTTCTTCTTTGTATTATAAATAAAGTATTATAAATAAAAATAAATAAATAACAAAATAAAAATAGTAAATAAATAAATAGACCAATACACAAATCAATAAAAAATAAGAAAACAAAGAGATATTAAAAAAAAACATAGATAAATACAAAAAAATAAATAAATTTATAAATAAACAAATAAATAAATATTTTATTCGATTGATATTTTATATTTACAAGGGCGTACACGGTAAGGAAAAAGCAAATATTTAATACCACAGTAATGAATTGAGAATATACTATGTAGGTACTGATAATTATTTTTGTTAGTTGTTTGACTCTTGAGCAACACTGTTTTTTTTTCATTATTTTTTCCGTCTGGACAAACATCATATGCCTCTGATGATGTGTCAACTTGTTATTTGATGCTTGTAAAATTATTATTTGGCATATTAGATATATATATATATATATATATATATATATATATATATATATATATATATATATATATATATATATATATATATATATATATATATATATATATATATATATATATATATATATATATATATATATATATATATATATATATATATATATATATATATATATATATATATATATATATATATATATATATATATATATATATATATATATATATATATATATATATATATATATATATATATATATATATATATATATATATATATATATATATATATATATATATATATATATATATATATATATATATATATATATATATATATATATATATATATATATTATAATATTATTATCTCGGTTTTCCCGTGTCAGTAGGTCTTGACTAAGACCATTTGTCTTCCGACGTTTCGCCTGAATATCACCAGGCATTTTCAAGGACTTAACGAAAAGCACGTGCGCGACACACGTCTACTCACACTGAAAGCTCACCGTCAAGTGACTCGTAGCGTACAAGATGGCCGCTTATGTCAAATATTGTTAGCGCGACGTGATTGGCTCCTTGTGACACGCCCACCTGCTGTCGTGTTCGTTGGTAATAATATTTTATCATTATTTTTGTGTTGTGATTTATTGTTAATTTTAGTTGTGACATTTATATTATTATTGTTGTGTTTTGGGGTTATTTTCGCTATGGTATTATTAATATTATTATTGTATTGTTTGTCATATAAAATGTTCTTCCAGGTACTAGGCAAACGAACTCCGTCGTCCCGATTGATTGTTGATTGACGGAGTTCGTTTGCCTAGTACCTGGAAGAACATTTTATATGACAAACAATACAATAATAATATTAATAATACCATAGCGAAAATAACCCCAAAACACAACAATAATAATATAAATGTCACAACTAAAATTAACAATAAATCACAACACAAAAATAATGATAAAATATTATTACCAACGAACACGACAGCAGGTGGGCGTGTCACAAGGAGCCAATCACGTCGCGCTAACAATATTTGACATAAGCGGCCATCTTGTACGCTACGAGTCACTTGACGGTGAGCTTTCAGTGTGAGTAGACGTGTGTCGCGCACGTGCTTTTCGTTAAGTCCTTGAAAATGCCTGGTGATATTCAGGCGAAACGTCGGAAGACAAATGGTCTTAGTCAAGACCTACTGACACGGGAAAACCGAGATAAAAATATTATAACATATTTCACCCGTGAAAACATCAAATATAACATATATATATATATATATATATATATATATATATATATATATATATATATATATATATATATATATATATATATATATATATATATATATATATATATATATATATATATATATATATATATATATATATATATATATATATATATATATATATATATATATATATATATATATATATATATATATATATATATATATATATATATATATATATATATATATATATATATATATATATATATATATATATATATATATGTCACTTAACTGTCAAGGTGAAATTACTATGTTGTTTTTATTTGAATTTCACGTAGATCAAGATATGTACGTCCCGTTAAAATTCAGTTGTCCATAGAAAACTAACTGTTTGGGCCTTACTTACTATTTAAAATAAGAGTTTAATCCAATGCTAAGTCAGTTTCGGCCATACAAAATCTGGGTAAGTATCAGCTTAAATACAAATTGCAAATAGTAAGTAAGGCCCTTTAAGTTTAGAATAAATAGACTCGTTATAAACTTTACCTACACAAACTTAAATAAATTTCGTGGGCGAATAACGGTCAGAAACTAAAAACCTTACGATGCCGGGCCCAATAATTTGTACAATAGTTTTATCAAAATAAAAATAAAAAACTATTTGACGGATCACTTTAAAACTTCACAGTACTTATATTTAAATATTTAAAAAAACTTTTATTTTACTATGGCAGGTACTGTAATTGATTACACAGTATTTATTGAATATTTTGTTGATAAATAATGACATGTATAAATAAACCATAATATAAAATTGACAATAGTCCCCAGCGAGTTCATCATAGAATTGCTAACTTCAATTTCGTTTAGCGAGTTTCAGAACATAAAACATCTCTGCGAGAAGCGAGTCATTCGTCTAGTCTTCTTATTAACGTGTCTACGTTTAACAATAGATGTAGTTTGTGTTTACAAAGAAAAATACACATTCTATGTTGATAATTAATTATTATTTGCTTTGCTTTTTCCACATTTAATTATTTTTATCACTAAAAAACTATTATTATACCGGCGCATATAAAGAACGGAGTATGAAGTTTAATTTTCTCTTGTCATTCTGAAGTATATTTATGTTCTCTATCCAATTAATTGTATTCTTGTAGAGGTGCACGAAGGTGGGTGAATTCTATTTTAATACCTGAAGATATTATGTATTAACACCAGAGCTCCTTTGGACATATTCAATTTGTAAAGTGCGAGGAATAATAGCTGAATCACATTTTGTTCATGCTTTGAGTAATAGACCAGAATATTTATGGGATTTTTACGTTCTTCTGTGGCTATCTCATTTTTATATTTAATTAAATATCTTAATTTAAAACTGTTATGAATCAAACTGAAAAGTGAAACTTCGAAGTTGTTACCTAATCAAAATTGTTTAGTATTTATTCAAAAAATTTGAAAGGAGTAATAAATTTTAATGAAACAGGGAAAAACGAAAGTTTTTCCAATGAAGAAAATTCTGACAGATCATGGCTTGTTTTTTTCTTGGTTCTGGAGCTGTCAGGCACAAAATTTAAAACAAATATGTAAAAGCAGTTTTGCTTATTTTTTGTGTAAAAGTTATAGTTAATGAGTTTTTTTTTATTTATTTTTTAATGGCACTCGTGCCTGTTTGTTGAAGTCATCGAGTGACCAAAGGTGTGGCTGGTAATCCTAGCCAGCCTGACAAAGAATATTCTCAACATACGGCCAGATGGGAGGCAAAACGTGGGAAAACCAAAAAGAAGGTGGATGGATGGTGTAGAAAGGGACTTGAAAGCAATCAGTGTATAGCGAGTCACCACTATAGCGGGTGTGCGCCTATTACCAATTTGGTAGGTCAATTAAATTAGTAACCAGAGGGGTTTACTAAATAACAATAGATACCTCAGTTAGGTTCTATGTTTAAGACTCCAGAAGGGAATTTTAACTTGAATGAACTCCTTGTTGTGACGTGTTGGAAGAGAGGTCACCAGAATAGAAAACTGTTCACTAAATAGAGTGTGAACTCTATTTAGTAATATAAAACGTTCCAACAAATCACAATCAAGTAAAAGTAATTTAGACAGGGAAAAGATAGAGAAGAGATAAGAAATAACAAACTGAAATGACAACTTACAAATTTGTATATTAGCACGATCACAGTTTTTATAAATTAACAATAATAACAATTTTCACACGCGTATAATACTTTAGCAGGTCAATGTTTTCACTAGGAAGTTTGACAGGTAAAGAGATGGTGTGACGTCTGTTGTTTTGTTTATATACCCTATTGTTTTGGTAATTTGGGGTCATTGTACTGTCGCCTGGTAAACAGCCTTTAGGGGTATGTCAGTATGAATACTTATTTATTGTTGTATACCAAAAGTGAAAGTGTCACCTTTGAGTCATTACCCTTTCTTAATTGTTTTGACTGATTATTTTCTTGTGACAGAAATACCATATGTTTGATGTAGGTATTTCTGCCACAAGTGTAACTAATAGGAAGGTATGGACGATGGACTGGGCGGAATGGCGGAAAGTTCTTGAGGAGGGCATGCTCAAGCATCATACTCAGGAGGGCATGATGGGCTGTAACGTCGTTAATGATGAAAACCGTAAAAAGGGTGATTCACGCTACGGTTGACTCGAATGAAACGCAATCTGAAATCTTAATAAAATGTCCTCTACTGGTGATCATCATCAGAGTGCCACTCTGACGATGTCAGAGGCACTCTGACGATGATCTTCAATCGATAGCAGTCAATGCCAGTTTTAAATTAAATAGTGAAGCTAACACAAATTAGTGTTTTCATTTATCCTCTGATGGTGTTTACGACCATGAAAACCCGTTGGTAAAAAAAAAATTACCTTAAGGACATTGTCAAGATTAAAGATAGGTTTTTGAATTGACTTATTATTAAGCTCCTCTTTTCCATTGGGCACTTTGGGCAGGTGTCCAAATCTTCGCGATCCGCTAGTTCCTGTCCGATCACCAACTTATAGCCAATAATGAGTGCAATTCTGAAATTTCGACGATTGTATTGTAGTGAATCTAATCGTAATAGATGTAAGTATCTGTCAAAGCAATATCAATATAATTGCAGGTACACATTTTGAATCTTCTGAAAATGCGACAGCATTATCTTGTCATATGATAAGGACCCGTTATCGTAAAATGCAAAAGGTTAAAGACCTGCCTCTTATAAGATCCTACTGTTTTGATTGCATACAAGAGATTGTAGGATTGTGGGTATATTAAGTACCTATATGTAAAATCAATTGTTTTTACAATGACGAAAAAGAGCACTATCTTTTTTGCTTCCTGCTTTTATATCTCGGATGATTGGAAGAACAAGAAGATGATGATATAAATGCGCTTGACGATGGTGAACCCGACGTGATCTGAACCTGCAACCTTATGGATTTAAATAATGAGTCCAATTTTTGGAGAGATTCATATTATGACATAAGTACCTAAAAATATAGCAAATAGGAAAAGATTAAGGGCTTATTTAAAGGATTTTATCTCAAAATAGGATTGATGTAAGATCGAGTAAGCAAATATAAAAAAAATGAATCCTTTTTAACCCTGTCACTGAATATATTTTCACAGCGAGGTTTTCCAGAGAACCTTTGAAACTTCCAACAAAATAAATAACGTAAAAAAATCACATGATTTTCTCGAGCGAAAACTAGCCAAAAAGTTTTCCGGGTAACTTAAGAGACGGATATAAAAGGATTTGTTTTTTTAATATTGACACGGGGAAATCACAAGGGTCATTGTTTGAAAAAAACGACGAAAAATTTTACCTAATCTAAATTAAATCCTAAACCAAATTCAAATAAGCCTTTGGGGAGTTATCAAGCAATGAATATACTAAAAAATACAAAAAAATCAATAGACTAAATAATGTATTGACACATTCCAAAATCACGCTTGCAAAATCTTTACTTCTCCTATTACTTGATAATGTTGACGCCTGTTATTTATGTAGATGCTAACAAAGAACTCCTTAATAAACTTGAACGGTTTTAAAATGTATGTATTTGGTACGCTTAATTTATAATCTTGGCCTAAGATATGTTAACGTCGCTACTTTCGCTACTGTACAAAAACACATATTCACCACAATATCTTAACAAAATGTTTTCTTGTCAAATCACTGATCTGCTGAACGTACCATTCTAGTTATTCCCATTCATTTTATTGAAATTCTCAGTTCCTCTTTTCAAGTACAATCGGCAAGACTATGGAACACCTTAAGTGAAGATATAACGACAATACAATCGAATCAACTTTTTAAAAAAAGACTATAGCTGTTACATCTGTCTAATACCTCTTAATTATTGACACTCCTCCCCCATCCTCTCTCATGTTCCACAACCTCTATTTGTGTCCTTTCTTTTAGTACCCCTAGAAGCAATACAAAATATAATTAAAAACATTCATACCATGTTCATACCATCACGCCGCATCCATATTTTGGGTAGGCAGGGAGAACCGAACACTGGAATCTATTATAACAGGAAATAACTAGTGGGGCGTTATTGGTCATTCTATGGGTAAACTGTAACAAGTATAACAAAAAAAAAACGAGGACACCCTATTCAAAGTTTTCTTTACGTTAAAATGAAAAATATTTCATGTCAGTCTGTTGGTTGATTACATTCTAACTGCCTGTTACAGTCAATGTCAAACGCTGTTGTTTTATACAGCAAGTAAATTCAAATACCTTCAGAACATATATAATCTATGGTGAAATAAATATTTATAATAAATGCTAGGTATTTTTTTAATTTTTAAATACCAAAATGCATTATCACAATGTACAAACAACACATATAAGAAATAAATTTCAATTCAAAATATTATATAACATTTTTTTTGGTATAAACCATTTCACTCGGTTGAGCCTGTCCCGCGGAAGAAGCAATTACGAGTAGGTAAACTAAGTTTGTATGAAAAACACAATTGTTCAATTTTATCAAAATATCAAATGAATCCAGCATGCAGTTTAAACATACATTGTCATCGGTAATACACAAATTGTGAATGTTTCAATATGTCCAAACCAATTGTGAATGTTGGTTTGGACATATTGAAAGAATGAACGATGAACGACTGCCCAAAAAATATACATGGGTGTAAGAGACGGAGTGAATAGCAGGGGTCGCCCCAGAAAGGGATGGCATGACCATGTAAATGATATTTTGAAAGAAGGAATGTATGAGACGATGCATGGATGTAAAGGAAGCTAAAAACGTGTGCAAAAATAGAGAAGTATGGCGCTCGGTTCTGTCTGCTTACCCCGTAAAGGAAATGGCGTGATGGTATGTATTTATGTTTCAGAGCTCTGACTGGTCGAAAAGTTAGTTAAAAATGAATTGCGAAATTCCATTACGGACAGATATGTGAAATTAAATAAAAGTGTGTAAAAAAATTAAAAATTGTTCGTTAAAGGATATGTTAAAAGACAAAATTAATAAATTCCATTATTGTTCCTATATATTTGAGACTTAAGTTTTTTTTTTAATAACTAAAGCATAAAATTATACGAGTATTTTTTCTCTTTTACTTTTGACCTCTTCAATTTAACACCCAATAACAAATTGTCACATTCTGGAGACTATCTGATGATGTATATTGTCTCACTGATCCACACTGAAAACAGAATTTAAATCTGTGTCTTCACCGGGAATCGAAACCGGGATCTTTGGATCAGGAGTCAGATATCTTAACTAAATGAACCCCGAAGTTCGAGTACGATCATATACTACTTGATAGTTTTACAATATTAAAAACAAAGTTACAAAACACTTTGACATCAGATATCAAGGTGACACTAAAAACTTCATATCATTCGACGAGAGAAATATTTTTTCTCTAACAATTTTTTTTCTTCTCACGAGAGACATTTTCGCAGCCATTGTTCGCAAAAGAGCACCACAGTAAAATTGTACGAAAGAGCTCCATATTACCGTTCCTAATTGACTTCAATTGTCCAGAAAATCATATTACAGGAATGTATATCTAATGCTATCTGTATGTGCCAATTTAACGAAGAGAGGAAAAATATTTGGCGCCCAAAGAATCAAAACAAATTTGATTAATTTATTTTTTTCAAGAGAAAATGCCTTCAATACCAGTAGCGTATTTAATGTAGAACCCAAAAAGCCGGGCATTACTCTGAAAATATAGTAAAGAAATACACAAAAACATATAAATCAAAACAGGAATTACTCCTAGTTAGATAGACAAAGATTTATTGGAACTAAAAAACATGGTACTTCCCAACAACTATTTTATTTTATTTTATAAACCATAAATCATAAATTACATGTTCAACATCCTGTTCAGTTCCTGTATGTATTTATTTTGGAAAAAATAAATATTATAAAAAATACTCTTTTACGTATTTATAAATTATTAGTTGTTCGTTTTATTCACAAATGATATTAAAAGCATTTTTTTTTTGCTGGTATAATTATATTTATTCACATTTATTACGTTTTTAAATACGCGTTAAGTAACTGGCCAAAGAATAAATAAAAAAAAAATTAAAAAGAAACACATTTCCAAATTTTTGTTGTCCACGGTTGCGTGGCCCGAAGGTTCTAAGATCGCCCCTGTTCAATACCCACCAATCTTGTTATATCGCATAATTGTTATATCGATAAAAATCCTAAAACATGGCTATCTAAAAAAGGTTTTTTTAAATATAAATAAAAATGTTCATATATATTTAAACCCTTTGGCATGGTTGTTTGATATACATAGGTACATGTCGGCGTTCTGTATTTGATTCCCAGCAGGAGAGAAATTGAATAAAAAAAGGAAAATATTGCCAATACCACTTTTATTCTGTGCAATCGGTAACAACTAAAAATCGGAAGTGTTTTATTACAAACAGCACATTTTTGAAAAAAACGACAAATAACTTCTAGGTAGGTACATAATATAATTTTTCCCTTTTTAAGTTAATGCACACCCCACGTTGTGGGATACGTCGTGATTTATGGGCGTTGGCACACCGATTGGTGCACTGGGTAAGTAATCCAGTGGCCTCGATTTCGAATCCTGCCATTACCTATTTCGTTCACCTATAGCACAAGCATTTATGCTTACTTAAGGGATGTATGAAGAGGGCGCCCGCTGCTGTAACGACAAAAGAAATTAAAGTTGAAAAGGGCAAAATATTATGAAAAACGAGGTATTATTGTTAGAGAGGATTGTGACGTACAAAAAGTAAGCAGTTAAGGTATCTTTCATCATATCCGCCATTAATAATTTGGGTTTTACAAGTAAATTTCTCTTTTGACATAGCACGGTTGGTTGAAATACATACATATTTCAACTATAATGAAAATGGACGCCGGAAATTTTTTTGTCTATTATAATCTGTATAGGCTTAATTTTTTGGGGAATACAAATTCCAACAAAAAATTGAAGTATTCATAACGTTAAAGAAATTTTGTTAAATTTCAGAAATTGGACTGTTGAAAGGTTTATTTTAGATTTTTTTATTATTACTTTCAGTTTATTTCATTGTAGGACAAGAAGTAGGTATTCATGTTTACATTTTCCATCAACTAATACAATAATAAAGGTATAATATATACATACATACATTCAGTCACGCCATGTTCCTTACGGGGTAAGCAGAGAGAACCGAGCGCCATATTTATCTATTTTTGCACACATTTCTGGATGCATCGTCTCATACATACTCGTCGATTGTTCAAATTTCTTATGTTTCCTTCTTTCAAAATATCATTCACATGGTAATGCCATCCCTTTCTGGGGCGACCCCTGCTATTCACTCAATCTCTTTCACCCATGTATTTTTTTTTGTTCATCGTTCATTCTTTCAATATTATGTCCAAACCACCTCAAAGTATTCACTTTCATTTTAGGTATAATATAGGTAACTACAATCTAAATACATATATTTTTTTAACACTCTTTTAATTAACTTCACATGTCTGTCTGTACTGGAATTTTATAAACAACTTCCAGACCAGTTAGAAATCTTACATTCAAAATTTTTGGTTTTCCGATGACAATGCATGTTTATCATCAGCTTTATTAACTTGAGATGTTGATAATGTGAGCGCCGAAATTGCCGATTGCAACTCGGGCTAAAAGAAAAAAGTGGACTGTATATTTATCGAGAGTTTTGAAGAAGATATCTTTGTTTTCAATAATATTGTCACAGGCTATGCGTTGAATTGAGTTTTCAATTCGCTCATATGTAAATGCCGATAAAAGGACATGAAAGGATATACAAATGGGACTCACCAATTAATATTAAGTATGCTTCCGTTCATCTTTGCACTGATATTTTTTTACGTAATGACACGACACAAAACAAGGCGTTTGTCAACGAGCGGATTTGTATAAAATTGGGCGTAACACCGACACAAGCGACATCCAAAGACGACTGACTGATTGGCCTTCAAGGTTGGATAGGCGAGGTAAAATGATAAGGAGAGGTATGGAGAGAAGGGCAGTTCGTACCATTGGGCAGATAAATGATGACTTGCATTTATTATTTTGGCGCGTAATTTCGAAGTACTGAAACAATACCAAACAGATAAAATTGAACTATTTTGTATTTCTAAGGCTGGGTTGTTAAACAAAAGTATCAGTAATAGTATAGTTAAAATACTTTGATTTCATAAAATTGATCAAAATTTTGTCGTTTGACGGCATTAGATTTTAGTGAAACAGCCAAAAATATGGCACAATTTTAAGAAATCAAAGTATTTTAACTATAGGTAATGATTAAAGATTAAAGTTAAAGTATAGTCAAAATACTTTCATAAAATTGTTCAAAACTTGTGGTTGTTTCATTGAATCTAATGCCGTTAAACGACGCAATATTGAACAATTTTATGATAACCCAGTATTTTGAATATACTATTACTGATACTTTTGTTAAAACAACCCAACCAAAGTGTACAATAATGCTATACCTATTGCATTAAACCAGGAGTATTTTCATGAATTTCTTTTTATGCGAAGGATATTTAAAAAAGGCTTACAACCTATCTGTCGAATGACTAAGAACAGGCGTCACCCGCTGCTACAGTAACCTCAAAAAATAGGGCTACAGAGAGGAAGATACTTGTGAGTGTGGCACTGTGCACAGGACAACTCGTACCTTCTCTCATGCCCCACATGAAGACACATGAAGACACCGTGACAGCGAACGAAAGCGGCATACGGGTGGCCGAGCACTGAAGTTTTCTAATTTGATGGTGTTCCGGACACGGAAAGAATGTATGTATTTAAAAACATGCAGTTAAAAATGGTATATGTAGAAATTTGTGGCATCTCGAAATTTCTTTCGAGCGCGCGCCTAGCGACGGCAAGTACATTTGTTTATCGCTAGGCCGAGTTCATCGCCCGCAACGTCAAACTGGTGACAATATTCCTCAACTGGGTATGACACTTCAAATAAATAAGTCTAGAATGTTCAAGGACATTGAACTTGCTACCCCCAGCGCAGCACTATTTAAGGGAGTCTACACCTCTACACGTCGTCACTTCATTTCCGTATTTCCGTCACTTCGATTCGTCACATCACGCCGCCGTTACGACCACGCCGTCTCGCCGACACTTCATCTCTCGAACACCGGTCATCTCTCGACCTCGCGAGCACGATGGTACTTCACCATGCGAAGATTCGGACACTTCGAACACACCCGCTAACTCGCTCGTTATACCTACTCATCGTGAGAAAGTTCCTTTGTAAGTTATTTCATCAATTGTAAATTTACCCTTAAGCAAACTATTAATTGTGATCAATATACTCATAGTTACTTTTGACCATTCTTTCTTCTTCTCTCTAAACCACTGTCCTTGTGTTCTTATTTCAAATCATATCCACTTGGGATATAGTAAACTCTCTTTACTGGTAACCCCTCTGGTTACCACATATATTTAATAGTAACCACTCTAGTTACTAACTACTTTTGATTGGTAACCCCTTTGGTTACCAATCAGGTTTATTGGTGACCCTGAAAACGTGAATATTAACACAATCGTTACCAAACAGCTAAAGCTACACAGCTACTGGTATTTACAAAACATCGATATTTATCTAGTATCGGCCCGTGGCCGAAAAACGATAAATATGCATTCACAACAGTGGTATTTTTCATTACAATAACATTAAACAACACTTACCGATTTTCCTCAGATCACTCCTTTTCTTTTCCTAGCTTAGAAAAAGAACGAATTGGTTTTTGAATCTCTCACGATGGGTACACTACACTACACCCGCGAAACAATCGCGCTTAATTCTATGCACTTGGGATATAGTAAACTCTCTTTACTGGTAACCCCTCTGGTTACCACATATATTTAATAGTAACCACTCTGGTTACTAACAACTTTTGATTGGTAACCCCTCCGGTTACCAATCAGCTTTAAATTGATAGGAGTGGGGACGTATAAAGGAGTTAGATATTCTATGCCTCATATCACTGCGTCATTGACAATATACTCCTGCGATATTGCGGATATGTATTGCTGAATACATTAGTTGCATATAACTTGGCGTTGTGTATTGATGATCAGTTTTTATAGCTCAAAAAATCAAGAACGAAAAGATGAAAACACATAAATTGAAAAAAAAAAACTTCAATGGATAATAGTGAACCGTACAAAACTAGAAGTAAATTCAAAATTAACATTCCAAATGAAAATATAACTGCAGCACAGAAATTACCATCATACATGGAAATATTACTTGCACAAATATAAAATACCTAATTCAGAAACTGTTTTGGCTATTGAATCATAATATTATCTCACGTCTACAAAGCTCACACTTTTGAAACTCCCGGACAATACAAACGTAAATATTTAACCACTACACGCACCATCGATTTCACAAAGTGAAGTTCATTTATTTTATTCCGTCGGATGAAATTTTGCTAATTTCGAATATGGCAAAAACCACTCATCGTTCGTCTCGCTAATAACATTGACCCATGGGTCTATTTGGGATGCTGGATGAGCAAAAAATAAATGGCAATGCCCGTTGAACTGTATTTTCACATATACTACATCGATAATTTATTTAAACGAACTGCGTATTTCAAGTTTAAACAAATCATTTATTTTTATTTAAGTGCTGAAGTAATATTATTAAAAAAAACGTATACCAGTAATTTATGTGAAAGGAGATAATTACTTGTTATATTTTTTTATTACATTAAATTAAATTTATAATACATATTAAAAAAAACAATTAAAATATAGAAAAAGATACACAGTATGTAAAAACATATTTCCCTTTACCAGAGTGTAAGCACTCGTGTGTAAAGGAGAAATTTATAAACAAAAGACACAAAATATTATACATACATAAATATTATCTATACAAAAAGAAGTTAACATATGTAATTAAAAATCAGTCAAATTTAATAAGTTTATTTTATTATTTATTTTTATTTTTAATTCATTTGACAGTCAAATCTGTTTCAAGTTGATTGAACCACAGCACCCTATTCTACGTATAGTAGTGCTGTGTAAAACTTGTATGTGTTAACGGGGTACCCAATTGACCCACTATATTATGTCTATCACTCGCCACACGCACAAAGGCATGGTGCGATCTTCCTATGTCTTTATGTATTTGAAATAGCACATTTTTTTTATAAATATTTTTTAAAGACTGCACTTGGAATTCACGAAATAGTTGCATAGTTGGGTAGCTAAAGTTGTATTTGTATCATATGATTTATCAAGATTTTATTATAATAAGAAGATAACATCATCATTTCCTACCCCTATATCCCTGTTCATCCGTGGGCGGGCCTTTTTGCTTTGACTAAATTAGTAGATAACATGAAAATAATGGAATTTTTGATAAACAGATAATCTAAACACCAAGATTTGCTATGATTATAGATTTTGCTTTGACCTAAATATTGCTTAAAAATAAAATATTGCAGATGTTTACGATTGAAAGGAGATTATTTATTGCAGTTATCATATTTTATCCTTTAACCAAAAGTATACCCTGATTTATTCAAGAGAATTAACTTCTCTCAACATGTGAATATAGATTCAAGCCAAGATACGAGTATATGATTCTGTATGGTTTTGTCAATTTTGAAGTCAAAAAACACCAAGTTTGTGGCCTCGCTGCATATATATATATATATATATATATATATATATATATATATATATATATATATATATATATATATATATATATATATATATATATATATATATATATATATATATATATATATATATATATATATATATATATATATATATATATACATATATACATATATACATATATATATATATATATATATATATATATACATATATACATATATATATATATATATATATATATATATATATATATATATATATATATATATATATATATATATATATATATATATATATATATATATATATATATATATATATATATATATATATATATATATATATATATATATATATATATATATATATATATATATATATATATATATATATATATATATATATATATATATATATATATATATATATATATATATATATATATATATATATATATATATATATATATATATATATATATATATATATATATATATATATATATATATATATATATATATATATATATATATATATATATATATATATATATATATATATTATAATATTTTTATCTCGGTTTTCCCGTGTCAGTAGGTCTTGACTAAGACCATTTGTCTTCCGACGTTTCGCATAAATTATTTTATAACATATTTCACCCGTGAAAACATCAAATATAACATATATATATATATATATATATATATATATATATATATATATATATATATATATATATATATATATATATATATATATATATATATATATATATATATATATATATATATATATATATATATATATATATATATATATATATATATATATATATATATATATATATATATATATATATATATATATATATATATATATATATATATATATATATATATATATATATATATATATATATATATATATATATATATATATATATATATATATATATATATATATATATATATATATATATATATATATATATATATATATATATATATATATATATATATATATGTTAAATCTAAGGTTTTCGCGAGTACAAAATATGTTATTATTAAGTATTTTGGGGATAACCCGCGTCAAATTATGATTCCCGAGAGAATCAGTCGTCTGCCGACGTTTCGTCTGAATCACATCAGACATTTTCTAAAGGCGCCTTGTTAATAAATTTTCGTCTCGAGGGATAGTGCACGCACGTCCGTTCGAGTCGAAAGCTTACTACCAAGTGAAAGTTTGAAAGGAAGCCGCGTCAAGTGTTAGTGGAGGGGTGGGTTTCCCCAATGACGTCATTATTGCGTTTTGTTTGGCTTCTAGTGACTCTAGTACTTAACGGTATATTGTTTACAGGTGGATTATCGGTTTTCGGCTTACTAAGAATTTTACTAATGTTTTTAATGTGACTATTGTTTGAAATATCGGTAGTTTGATTACTATGGTTTTTAAAAATGTTGTTTTCAAGTACACTTGTCCATGCGGTCGGGATTCGAATGCTATCGTCCCTGTTATTCATTATTCTGTTGCTTCTTTTATATATTTCGATTGCTTCCCTGTAAATTCTAAATGTTTCATTGTTAATATTCGCGACTACTTTTGAATTTTCAAAGTCTATGGAGTGATTTTCGGTCAATGAGTGATTTACAAGAGATGAAGTTAGTTTCCGGTTTTTAACATCTACGCGATGTTCAGAGACGCGCGCCGAGATTCTGCGATTTGTCCTGCCTATGTAAGTTTTTGAGCAATCACCGCATGGGATTTCGTAAATGCCGTGTGACTCTAATGGTATTTTATCTTTCGGACTTTTTAAAAAGGATGAAATTTTGTTGTCTGTTCTAAAAATGGTGCGAATATTATGTTTATAAAGTAGGTGACTGATTTTGTCTGTAGTGCCTTTTATGTAAGGCAAAAATGCAATGGAGAGTGGCTTTACTTTAGTTGACGTATCTTTTTTATTAAAATTTTTATTAGTTTGATTTTTTACTGCATTATTTATCGTAAAATTAGAAAAACCGTTATTTCGTAGCGCGTTTTTAAGATACTCTAATTCGTTTTGAATGTTTTCGGAGTCGGCTATCCTTAATGATCGTGTTACCAAGGTGTTTGCTACAGAGGCGATTTGTGCTGGATGATGGTTCGACGATGCGTGGAGATATCTGTTGGTATGTGTTGATTTTCTGTACACAGTGTGGCCGAGAGTGCCATCGTCTTTTTTGATTACGAGAACATCAAGAAAAGGTATTTCACCGTTGTTTTCTATCTCCATTGTGAATTTGATGTTATTGTGGAGATCGTTCAGAAAATCAAGAAATTTGTTAAGTTCCTCCAAACCGTGAGGCCATATAACGAAGGTATCGTCCACGTATCTAATCCATAGCTTTGGTTTTAAGCGCGCTCTATCTATAGCTTCCTTTTCTAACTTGGTCATGAATATGTTAGCGACTGGCGGTGAAAGAGATAGACCCATTGGTGCTCCTTTTACTTGTTTGTACATGTCGTTATTATAAGTGAAAAATGTGTTATTGAGGCAATGTTCTATTAAAGTTATTATGTCATTCGGTGGGTTACTCATTTCTTTAATTGCTTGAAGAGCTTCGTCTGTGGGTATATTGGTAAACAAGGATACGACGTCAAAACTGACAAGGATGTCGCCCTTGTTTAATTTTTGATTTTTAATGATTTGTATAAAATGTTCCGAATTTTTGAAATACCTTTTCGGTGAAATACCTTTTCTTGATGTTCTCGTAATCAAAAAAGACGATGGCACTCTCGGCCACACTGTGTACAGAAAATCAACACATACCAACAGATATCTCCACGCATCGTCGAACCATCATCCAGCACAAATCGCCTCTGTAGCAAACACCTTGGTAACACGATCATTAAGGATAGCCGACTCCGAAAACATTCAAAACGAATTAGAGTATCTTAAAAACGCGCTACGAAATAACGGTTTTTCTAATTTTACGATAAATAATGCAGTAAAAAATCAAACTAATAAAAATTTTAATAAAAAAGATACGTCAACTAAAGTAAAGCCACTCTCCATTGCATTTTTGCCTTACATAAAAGGCACTACAGACAAAATCAGTCACCTACTTTATAAACATAATATTCGCACCATTTTTAGAACAGACAACAAAATTTCATCCTTTTTAAAAAGTCCGAAAGATAAAATACCATTAGAGTCACACGGCATTTACGAAATCCCATGCGGTGATTGCTCAAAAACTTACATAGGCAGGACAAATCGCAGAATCTCGGCGCGCGTCTCTGAACATCGCGTAGATGTTAAAAACCGGAAACTAACTTCATCTCTTGTAAATCACTCATTGACCGAAAATCACTCCATAGACTTTGAAAATTCAAAAGTAGTCGCGAATATTAACAATGAAACATTTAGAATTTACAGGGAAGCAATCGAAATATATAAAAGAAGCAACAGAATAATGAATAACAGGGACGATAGCATTCGAATCCCGACCGCATGGACAAGTGTACTTGAAAACAACATTTTTAAAAACCATAGTAATCAAACTACCGATATTTCAAACAATAGTCACATTAAAAACATTAGTAAAATTCTTAGTAAGCCGAAAACCGATAATCCACCTGTAAACAATATACCGTTAAGTACTAGAGTCACTAGAAGCCAAACAAAACGCAATAATGACGTCATTGGGGAAACCCACCCCTCCACTAACACTTGACGCGGCTTCCTTTCAAACTTTCACTTGGTAGTAAGCTTTCGACTCGAACGGACGTGCGTGCACTATCCCTCGAGACGAAAATTTATTAACAAGGCGCCTTTAGAAAATGTCTGATGTGATTCAGACGAAACGTCGGCAGACGACTGATTCTCTCGGGAATCATAATTTGACGCGGGTTATCCCCAAAATACTTAATAATAACATATTTTGTACTCGCGAAAACCTTAGATTTAACATAAATAACCTCTACGGGGAGGAAATATACAGTGAAACGAAAAAGTTTGAAAAATTAAAGTCAAAACACGCGAAGCTTCTATGTGACCTAACCTTTTTGTGTCGATGTCGTGATAAAAAAGTAGTGCCAAAGTGTTTTCAACTGAGACAACGCGGTAGCAGAAAATCGGTGAGAAAAATTCTTTGTAATACTAGTTTTTCCCTCATACGCGACGAAATCGGTTACATTCATTTACAATTACATACACTTGGTACTGATATTAAAAATCTTCATTTAAAACTTTCTAATATATTACACCCATTAATATGGTCCGAATTAGATAATCTCATTCATAATAGAATTGAAACGAATAATAAAATAAACTCCGACCGCCAAATAAGTAAATTCACGCGTATCGAAAATAATATCAAAAAAGTAGAATACCAACAGTCTTTAAATACCGATAAAATCATTCACAATCTCACCGATCTTAAATTAAATAACGATACAATATCGGTTCTAAGTAAAGGTTTTAATTTTGGTGTTGTTCCTCCGAAAATTCCAAAAGAAGACATTGTTACGGGAATCGAATCAGCCGTATGTAAACTACCAAATAATATAGCCGAAACTATACGACAAGAAACTTGCCATATACTTAGAAAATCGCTACCGCCGAAAAGAAATATATCTCTCGATGAAATACGAGCTCTTAAAGAATTACGCGCAAATAAAGATATAATTATTCTTCCGGCAGATAAGGGAAACGCAACAGTAATCATGAAAAGCGAAGATTATCACATTAAAATTACTAATTTGCTTAACGATCCGGCTTATAAACTGCATCCTAATAATCCTATAACATACTTAGAAAAAACGACTAAAACTAAAATTATGTCATCCAAATTAAGTCCCGAATTAAAAAAGTCGTTAATACCTAGAGAAAAATCGTCACGTTTTCCGAAATTATACGGTTTGCCAAAAATTCATAAGACGGATGTTCCTCTTAGACCCATAGTCAGTTCTGTCGGTTCTCCACTTCAAATGTTATCAAAGTATCTTGCCAACTACTTACAACCAGATGTAGAATCAGCGGAATCTTTTGTCAAAAATTCGGAACATTTTATACAAATCATTAAAAATCAAAAATTAAACAAGGGCGACATCCTTGTCAGTTTTGACGTCGTATCCTTGTTTACCAATATACCCACAGACGAAGCTCTTCAAGCAATTAAAGAAATGAGTAACCCACCGAATGACATAATAACTTTAATAGAACATTGCCTCAATAACACATTTTTCACTTATAATAACGACATGTACAAACAAGTAAAAGGAGCACCAATGGGTCTATCTCTTTCACCGCCAGTCGCTAACATATTCATGACCAAGTTAGAAAAGGAAGCTATAGATAGAGCGCGCTTAAAACCAAAGCTATGGATTAGATACGTGGACGATACCTTCGTTATATGGCCTCACGGTTTGGAGGAACTTAACAAATTTCTTGATTTTCTGAACGATCTCCACAATAACATCAAATTCACAATGGAGATAGAAAACAACGGTGAAATACCTTTTCTTGATGTTCTCGTAATCAAAAAAGACGATGGCACTCTCGGCCACACTGTGTACAGAAAATCAACACATACCAACAGATATCTCCACGCATCGTCGAACCATCATCCAGCACAAATCGCCTCTGTAGCAAACACCTTGGTAACACGATCATTAAGGATAGCCGACTCCGAAAACATTCAAAACGAATTAGAGTATCTTAAAAACGCGCTACGAAATAACGGTTTTTCTAATTTTACGATAAATAATGCAGTAAAAAATCAAACTAATAAAAATTTTAATAAAAAAGATACGTCAACTAAAGTAAAGCCACTCTCCATTGCATTTTTGCCTTACATAAAAGGCACTACAGACAAAATCAGTCACCTACTTTATAAACATAATATTCGCACCATTTTTAGAACAGACAACAAAATTTCATCCTTTTTAAAAAGTCCGAAAGATAAAATACCATTAGAGTCACACGGCATTTACGAAATCCCATGCGGTGATTGCTCAAAAACTTACATAGGCAGGACAAATCGCAGAATCTCGGCGCGCGTCTCTGAACATCGCGTAGATGTTAAAAACCGGAAACTAACTTCATCTCTTGTAAATCACTCATTGACCGAAAATCACTCCATAGACTTTGAAAATTCAAAAGTAGTCGCGAATATTAACAATGAAACATTTAGAATTTACAGGGAAGCAATCGAAATATATAAAAGAAGCAACAGAATAATGAATAACAGGGACGATAGCATTCGAATCCCGACCGCATGGACAAGTGTACTTGAAAACAACATTTTTAAAAACCATAGTAATCAAACTACCGATATTTCAAACAATAGTCACATTAAAAACATTAGTAAAATTCTTAGTAAGCCGAAAACCGATAATCCACCTGTAAACAATATACCGTTAAGTACTAGAGTCACTAGAAGCCAAACAAAACGCAATAATGACGTCATTGGGGAAACCCACCCCTCCACTAACACTTGACGCGGCTTCCTTTCAAACTTTCACTTGGTAGTAAGCTTTCGACTCGAACGGACGTGCGTGCACTATCCCTCGAGACGAAAATTTATTAACAAGGCGCCTTTAGAAAATGTCTGATGTGATTCAGACGAAACGTCGGCAGACGACTGATTCTCTCGGGAATCATAATTTGACGCGGGTTATCCCCAAAATACTTAATAATAACATATATATATATATATATATATATATATATATATATATATATATATATATATATATATATATATATATATATATATATATATATATATATATATATATATATATATATATATATATATATATATATATATATATATATATATATATATATATATATATATATATATATATATATATATATATATATATATATATATATATATATATATATATATATATATATATATATATATATATGTTATGGATGAACGCTGAATTCAGGGTAAAAAAATTTATGTGTGTTTGTGTATGACTGAGTGTTTGAGGTTGTGTATGTGTCTGTATATGTGTGTGTCCCTTATAACTTTTGATCCACTTAAGCGCAGAGCTCAAAATTTCAGAAATTATAGAAAATTTTACGCCTACAAAACTTTAATACTCAGAAATAAAAATTTGTTTCTATCAGGGGTTATCAAGACATACATTTGTATTTTACATTTCCACATATTATATAAAGAACCATTTAATCACACAATATTTCATAATATTTTTTATGAAAGAGTTTCAGGGTTTCATAAACTTTTTTAATTTTGAAAATCATTTTTTTAAAGACAAATTTATGTGTTAAATGCTTGGTAAATTTCGATAAACGCTGAAACACCCCAACCAGATAATTAAATTTTCTATAACTTTTTTTATCAATTTTTAAAAAAAAAATATCGTTTTGCACAATTTGTATGGCAGAAAACACAATATCTACTGGGACTCTTATAGTTTGATACTTAATATTTATACATACATGCAAACCATTAAGCTGCTTACATATTCAGGGCAGGATAAATGATTGAATTCCACACTATACTATCCTGACATACATACGTTGTAAAAGAAAACAAAATGTCTTTAAATATTTCAATTATTTGGATGGAAGAGTTTATAGCTTGGTTTGTATTCTTCAAATAGACATAATATCACCATTGGATATCACAGTTGGATCTCATGTATAACATGCAACTAGTTTAAAATGTAATGTAACAGTAATCAATGATTGACAAGATATTATATGAAATTACTATTTCTATGTTTTTAAATAAAATCACCCAAACTAAATGATATTCAATAAGTTTTATCTAAGAAAGGTTGATTAAACATGTATCAGGATAACATGATTCAACGGAGATAATTATTTCGGTAGGTACTCGAATCGTAAAATCCAAACTCCGAAGTATTTCATGTTTTTATACTTTTACCAAGGACATCTCAAACTAACTAATTCCATTTTCAACCCTGTGGCAAGCTTTCATCATCAAACTCTCGCAGAATATCTGGAAACTATACACTAGGCAACAATTAAAAGGTCCAACTTCCATCAATATTAAAAGAAGAATTGTTCGGAGGCTGTGTTTCATCTTACCGCCCGGTAAAACATATTTCGTACCCACTCAAGGTTACTTTGTAATTAATCTTGAAACACAATTACGTTCAGAATAATACGCCTTGACGCACTGTGCTTAAAATTCATTTTGGAAAAGCAACAATATCAAATATCATTTCGACATACATCTAGAAATAAATTCAAATCTAGGATAGCTAGTTTTGTGGAGTTAGTGTTTATTTAAAATTTTAGTTGGAAAAAAAATTTAAAGCTTCAAGTGCTTTCAACAATTGTCTAGGTAATCATAGAATTTAACTTATCTCCCTTTTTAACAAACTTTATTACTCAATAAAGTCGAAGTCGGAATAAACTTATACAGGATGTCTCAAAATAAAGTTTATATTTTGTGGATTGATTAAAAAAAGTAAGCCGTCTATCGAAAAATGTTTATTAATTATTAATGTACACAATTTGGGAATTTATTTCTTAAAAATAATATCGTCCAAATGTAGACCCCTCGCGTTTGCAGCACTCATTTAATCGAACAGTAAAATTACTTATGACGGCTCGGCAGGTGGACTCAGTGATGGCTACAATTTCGTGACGGATATTTTCTTTCAAATGTGCCGGGGAAGTCGGTTTAATGACTTTAGATTTAAGATAACCCCAGAGAAAAAAGTCCATAGGGGTTAAATCAGGACTGCGTGGAGGCCAATTTATGTCACCTCTCCTGGAGATCAATTTGCCTGGGAAAATTTCATGAACTCGTGGCAGAGATGTATTGGACGTGTGTGACGTTGCTCCGTCCTGCTGGAACCATGTTCATTGGTTATAGCCAGGAAAGTTTTGCAGTTCAGGCACCAAAAAGTCGTCTAACATCTCCACATAATGCTCTGAATACAAATAAAAACTTTCTTTTGAGACAACTTGTATTATTCTAGCTGCATGTTACACATGAGATCCAACTGTCGATGGCGAGAGTATGTACATATGTTATAAAAAGGAGACTAGATCGGCGTATAATGTTCTAGGATTGCCCTAAAGTAAGTTGTGTAAACGAGGAGAGTTTGGGTACTGCATTAAAGGTTTCGTTATTTTTGTTTTTGTTTTTTTAGTTTTTTAGTTAGGTTAATGTATATTTGTTATCATCGAAAGCCACAATCCCGCACACTTATTTCGTCTCACCCCAAAAGGCAACATTGAGAATGGCTAATGAACCTCAATTTTTCATTTTTTCTCAATGTCTCAAATTTGTCTCCAGCCAATTGAAAATGAACCACCTCACCGTTATTATATATGTACCTTTGATTAGAGTTGAAATATTTCATCCATAAAAAGATAAATACCATCGGTTATAAACGAATTAACCAAATGTGATTCTACAATCTACATAAACTGGCGCCCAACATAATCCCAAATATTTCCAAATCATCGAGGCGTGAAATTCAGTTTTGGTTGGATTAAGTACAATTTCATTTATAATAGTATATCTAAATAGAAGCCAATAACGCAATTGTGTATATATAATTTACATAATATATTCGATAAATTCTCTTGTGGCATGTGAAATGAGACACATGAAATCGGAGTTAATTGTATTTTGATATGACAGAGCACACTGTATTCTGATATGGCTGTAAAGAGAGCAGTGAATTATTATTTTTTTCATTTATTTATTCGTAAAAACATTAATGACATTACAATAATTATTGAATCTGAAATGCCTCACTAGGCAAAAAACCTGTGCCGGGGCCAATGCATCTCGAGACAGAGACACTATATTAGGTACATGATGCCAACATCAATCGTATATAAAGAGTGATAATATCACAAACAACAATGGAAATAAAAAAAACATAATATAAAAAAATGCACTAATATTCATTCATTTCCGTGTCCAGACCCTATATGCGCCTTTTCCAATATTTTGCGGCCGTCACAGCCTTGTCGTTTGCAGCCAGGAGGTCCGCCTTATTGCAAGGCTCCCCCATGAGTGGGCACATCAGCAGGTGCACCGCGTTTTGCTCTTCTCCACATTCGCACGTCACATCCTGCTCATCATCGAGCAATTCCCATCTCTGCATGTTGACCCTGCATCTACTCACACCCGTTCTGAGTCTGTTCAGGGCTTTCCAAGTCCCGTATGGGAGTTGGTGTCCGGTTGGGAGGGTTTCGCTTGGTTTTAACCATTCGTTCTCCCCAACCTGTTCCCGCCACAGCTCGATTCTTCTTTCATGCGGGGTGGTGTGCAATTCATTTGCTTTTGATAAGAAACTGCGTCTTGATCTGAGCCTCGATATTGGGGGGTCGTGCCCATACAGGGGGTGTCTGGGATCGCTTTTTTGTTTTCGCCTCTCTTCCTCGGCTGCGACAGTTCTTCAGTTCTTCATGCACTAATATAATAAGAGCAAAATAAAGTATGGTGTCGAAAGCTATGTACGAAAAAATCTCCTCTACATAGTGTCTGCCTGATGTTATGAGGCATTCTTTTATTTTATTTTTAATAGCATGACTATTTTCCATTTGCTTAATTTTTTTTTGTCGAGCTTATTGAATGTTCTAGGAACAATTAATCCAAAACGTCTCTGTCCAAACGAGGTTTTCATTATAGACACAGAGAAGTTCAGATCATTTGCTTGCCTAGTGAAACGCATTTGTTGGCTTCTAGTATGCAGAGTTATATTCTTATAAAAAATGAATTAATGCAGATTAATAGGGAATGAATAAGGAATTTTTTGCATTCCTATACATTGAAAATAAGTTATGTTAAAATTAACCGAACTATAGTGACTACAAAACAATTCGGTTTGTGCTACTAAATATTTTGTATGTTTAACCAAACAATACAATCATAAATAGATAAACTTTTATTACTAATAACAAAGGTTTGGCTAAAAACGCAGGTAGCCAGTTTGGTTGTCACAATTATTTTTTTCAGTGTAGAAAATAAGACATTTTTTTCGAGTATAAATGTGAGAAAAATGAAAATAAATTTTTGAGAAACACGAACTTGGGAAAATATCACGTTATTAAAGAAAGGGCCTTAGTTTTAAACTGATTAAGATTATGTCGGGTTGAATAACGGTAGCTTTTATATTATGACGGATAGGAAAAAAACCTTTTCATAATGTTTTATAATAATTTCCTATTCAAAAGGACGGATTACGACGAGATTGTAAAATTGAACAAAAGAACGCGGAAAATGTGTATTTTATAAATTTTTTCATTGTTAAATGGATTTAAAAATAAATATTTTGTAATGAATACTACTGATTAAGATTATGTCGGGTTGAATAACGGTAGCCTTTATATTATGACGGATAGGAAAAAAACCTTTTCATAATGTTTTATAATAATTTCCTATTCAAAAGGACGGATTACGACGAGATTGTAAAATTGAACAAAAGAACGCGGAAAATGTGTATTTTATAATTTTTTTCATTGTTAAATGGATTTAAAAATAAATATTTTGTAATGAATACCTACCTGGGGGGGGGGGGCAAGTTTGGTCCAACCGACGAAATCAAAATATAATTATTTTATGGAGTACTATAATATCTTTAGATGTCATAGAACTCCATATGATAATTATATCCATGATGTGGGTAATCATGAGAGTTTTGATTTCGCCGGTTGACCAGACTTGCCCCCCTGGTTAAACCAGTAGCTTTCCATTTTCATTTATACCTAACACATATACAGTCATACAAACAAATAATACAAAAACATCAATGTAAACAGTAAATCATAGACCAATTTTGTTTCTGGGGGTGACTGCTGCCAACGTACCTATTTTTTAATTTGATATACCATCATTATTACTAAACGAATCATTTTGAAAAAAATAACTTAGTTATTTTGGATATTAATAAAGAGAAATATACCTTAACTTTTTGATTATATTCTGTATATATTGTTGTAGGAAAATAATAAGCATACCCCGATTTTAGACAGTATAGAAATATAGCAATATTTTTTTTATAAATTAAAGAAGAACAAAATACCTGGAAAAATATGATATGACGTTGCATTAACGCATCAGGTTAAGTAAATAAACAAAAAAAACTTTTATTACGCAATGGCGCTGAATGGAAAATAAATGTTTTTTAGGTTTATTTACTAAACCTGAAACATTAATGCAACGTCACATCATATTTTTCTAGATATTTTTGTCTTCTTCAATTTAAAAAAAAATATATTACTCTACGCCTTATAGTTTATTAAAAATATATGATAAACGTTGAAAATCGGGGTATGCCATTATTTTTCTACAAGAATTTATACAGAACATTATCAAAAAGTTAAGGTATATTTTTGTTTATTAATACCCAAACTATCTAAATTATTTTTTTCAAAACGATTTGATAAGAAATAATGATGGTATATCAAATTGAAAAATAGGTACGTTGGCAGCAGTCCCCCCCTTAAGCTGCACAATATGAACAATTACTATACAATAATCCTTATGAAAATGCTTTGATATTACGCAAATTTCTCATACGATAAGTGAGTTAAATTGTAGTTTTCAAAATTAAGTATCACAAATTTCACCAATTGTTTCTTTGCAGATGAAAATAAATTCAGATTCAGCGGGCTTGGTCATGTGCTTCGTATGTCCCCCGGAAGTGTTGATTATGCAAGCCTTTTTTACACTCCGGACGGGACGAGAAGACGAGGCAGGCCAAAACTCACCATCAAGCGAGCATTCTCTGCGGACCTGCATGATGCTCGCTTAAGCTGGGATGGAGCTGTCCATCTGGCCCAAGATAGAGAGGCTTGGCGTCCACATGCTCCACACTGGGAGTGAACGTGGATTAAACAAGTAAACAAAAATAAAATCGAATTCCACGTAGAATGGATAATATCATCCGTTTTCGTAAGTCAAAATTTGGTTAAAAAGAGTGTGTTTTGGTCAACATAAAACCCTTCAATACCAAAAGTTTACACATTTTTTTTTAAAAGTTGTCAATTTTGAATGTATTTGTACGAAGCGTGGAAACTGTGTCGAAAATGGCCACCTTAAGGTCTTGTGCCCTTTTTTACAGTTTTTGAAACATGAATACAAGATCGAATATTTTTATTATTGCATATGCGCAAACATTGGATTTTTTTCCCTGTCGGGAGTCAAAGGTATTTTTTAACAGTTTTTTAATTATCTCAATAGAGACGAAGTTGGAATATTTACTGTAGGAGAACCGGGAAATCAAGGCACCTACAGGGCTTACGACCTGTCATCGGCTGGTTTACGTGATCACTTTATGCGCTTGCGCAACGTTCACCAATTATGCCTTTTTAATGAGATCCCTATCAATTCAATTTTGATTACTTCAATTTTGATTTTATATTTACATAAAACCAATTCTCTCAATAGATGGCGTTACAACAAAATAAATAAAAAATAATAAGATTGTTGTTCATAATTTACCCATAGATGGCTGTAGTAAAAATTCCTTATTTTCAAGCGAAAAGAATTTCAGTATTACAATATATAGAACTTTCAAAATTGAATTGATAGGGATCTCATTAAAAAGGCATAATTGGTGAACGTTGCGCAAGCGCATAAAGTGATCACGTAAACCAGCCGATGACAGGTCGTAAGCCCTGTAGGTGCCTTGATTTCCCGGTTCTCCTACAATAAATATTCCAACTTCGTCTCTATTGAGATAATCAAAAATCTGTTATGAATACAAGCTTATCTTTGTTGAGGTAATGATTGTGAGTGCAGAATGTGTGGAACGAGAACAATCACCTGGTTCATAATTGTATATAATTGTCACTAATAATTGTAAACTGCTAGCCCTAGTCAGCATTAATCTGCTTATTTTTGTCTTTGTAAATATGGTGTGATAAAAAGTAAACAAAAAAAAAACAGCAAAAGTAATAAAATAATGAAAATTAAAGAAAACATGAAAAGCGGCCATAATTCCGAGAGTTTATGACAACATAGCCATGGAAATGGCCTTACGTGGTAATAAATTATTGCTGAACATGCAAAAAATATCATGTTGAATAATAGATAACCTCCTTCATCTTGAAGTTGGTTAAAATATACATAGCATGGATTCAACAAAATACACAAAACTTTATAATACGACATACATACAAATACATCACGGTGAAATGTGCAATTTGTACATTATAGACAAAATTCTGTGACATACACCATCATAATAAGACATCTTTATTAAAAAAAATACTTAAATATTCGTCTTTGGTTACAAGCTAGATGTCTAGCATATTCCAAAAATAACCGACCACACAGCATACACTCGAGCAATTTCATTACTTCCATTCTGTTACATTCACTCAACTAAAAACTTTAGATAATAAGGATATTTAATATAATTTATCTCGAGTTTAATTTGACAAAATATTACATTTAAAGGAGAAATTGTCTGATTTAATTTTCTTATCATTAATTTTGAGCACTGACGACAGACGGTCGGAATATTTCATATCTGAATACAAGTGACACAATTAGATTACCTGCGACATAAAGGGTTTTATCTGAGGGTATTATTTTTTGGAAACAGAGACTTATTACACTCATCGAAGATTTGGAGAGACCGTGTGGAAAGAATGGGCTCCCAAAGACTAGCACACCTCGTCTTACTTGGGATACCAGAGGGAAAAAAGGATGCTTGGAAACTCCCCCCAAAAGATAAAAAGACAACTTGGAGTCCACATCACAAGAGGCAGCCAAAATCTGCACAAACAGGCCCTATTGATTATATGAAGAAGATTTAAGGGGGTGCTTGATGTCAGCATACCTATTTTTTTTTTTCAATTTGATCTTGCAACATCACAACAAATATAAACAAATAATATACATAACAAACATAAATAAATTTAAAACAAGAACAATTTTAAAGCTTTTAAGAAGTTTTGTCATAGTTATGGCGCCTTACTATTGTAAGATTCCCAGTAGGTTAATTTTTTACAAAGATTTATTTTCATACCCTTGTTTTTTTTCATTTTAAAAATATCTGAAGTCCACGAGTGTGAATCTTACATTCACGTTGGTCGATTGTTCTTTGGCACAATGGTGCCGAGATTGCTAATCTAGAGGGCTTCATGAGCTACTTTTCGTGCTATGCATTTTTTTGCTTGTCGCTCACTCTAAGTTCTGTGAAGGGGCCGTTTACAGTCCCCATATGCAGATCGGGTGGTGGTGGAAGTAATAAAAAAAAAACAAATATAATGTACACTTATTGTACGGATAGCTTAGTTTGTACAACAGTTTTTGTTTTTGATACATCATTTACAGAAATGTTATCAAGTATTTACACCAATTTTGTTATTTTATTTTAATATTATAGTTACTTTTTTAGATATATAATACAACTTAGATTCAATTAATTAGATTCAATTAAATAGAATATTTAGATTCAATTATTAGATTCAATAATTAGATTCAATTAAATAGAATATACTAAGTATTGTATACATCGTTTTTATGTTTATTTTTAATTTAATTTAAGATCAATAACCTAGATTTTAAGCTTTTACTAACATGAAAAACTAATAGCTACAAAGCGCCCTTGAGGTGAGTTTTCACGAAAACGGCGCTATATAAATTATCCAACCATATATATATAACTGGCTCACGCCAGTCGCAATTATAACTACAAACAAACTTAACCAACCTATTTTTACCAAACTTTTGTAATTTAGGTTTAAAAAATCTGTATACATCCTAGGATATCATTATTGTACGCTTATTGCCACCAGGCAATTTATTCCAACCAACCAATACATGAAATAAAAAAATATTTCACGTCAAACCATAGACAGATTGCTTTCATATTGCCATTATCAATAACGTAAGGTTAAAGCAGTTGTTTTATATAATAAATAAAAATATATCAAAATACAGAATATTTTAAAGAAAAAAACCACCCCATATTCAGTAAATTTTTACTTTAATATTAGATATATTATAGCAGAGGATTAAACTGTAATATATTCAAGCACACTTTGATTCTTTAGACTAAGTACATTCGTTAGAAGTGAATAAATGAAATTATATTTAAAAAAAATAGGTTAATTTAAATCTGATTCGCGGCATTAGACAGTAAATTTAACATAATATTTCCTCAAGAAGACATAAATCTTTTTCTTTATTACAAGGAAAGTATAATTTAAGTTAATTAAGTGTAAGAAACCGGGCGGATGAGGAGGTTTCCTACCACAGGGAATAAGGGTTTTAGTCGAACAACGGCTTCAAATTATATTTTGCTTTAAGTCATTTTTCTTCCTAGCTACCTACCCGTTTTACCTTTCCCTTACCTTTCCATTGTATATAGTATTATTATTTCAAACCAGAGAAAACCAAGTACGTTTTTCTCTGTGTTATTCTTCTATTAACACCTGTTCTGATAATGAAAACTAAATAATTATTTCTCACAGCTAATGTAAACGAGTGCCAACACTAAACTCTCCACTACATAGTACATAAGTGTAGATTTTTTCTTCTTGAAAGGTTGACAATATCTAAATGAATTTTAATGAAACACATTTCTATTAGGTTCTTGAACAAAAATATGATTGCAAGAGGTCACAAAATATTGTCACAAAACTCATAGTATGTGATACCTGTTGAGATTGTATGTATAAAATTTGCATTACGTCGCATAGAGTACGCCATACATACAAACAATCACGACGAAACTCGTAGTGTGTACTACATTATACCCGTTGAGAAATTGATATAACAAAATACGCCTTAAAATTGTGAAATCACGACTCTCCACTATTCCATAGTGTGAAGAGTAAAAAAGAAAAATTTAATAAAGATACAAAAAAACAAGCTAGGATGTTTAGGAAATGACAATGGATAGGAATGGAAATAATATTAAAAGAAAATCATCATTGTCATCATTTTATGAGGTAATGCGCATCCGGACACCTGTCGCTGGTTACCACACATTGTGAGATATGCCATGATGGTATGAATGAATGAATAAATAAATTATGTAATCTCTTCGAATCAATCCATGAAATGTGAAGACTCAAGTGATTTCGGTATATAACGAGCATGTGGTCATTTTTAAAATAACAGCGAAGCAAAACGAACTATGAACGATTGTTATTGAAAAGAAAAGTTTGGAACGACATGGCATGTTGCTAGTTAGAGCTATTTAAAAATTGCTGATAACTCACCCTAAAATTAATTGACATGGCATGTTGCTAGTTAGAGCTATTTAAAAATAACTGATAACTCACCCTAAAATAAATCGACATGGCATGTTGCTATTTAGAGCTATTTAAAAATAGCTGATTACTCACCCTAAAATTAATCGACATGGCATGTTGCTAGTTAGAGCTAATTAAAAATAACTGATAACTCACCCTAAAATAAATCGACATGGCATGTTGCTATTTAGAGCTTTTTAAAAATAGCTGATAACTCACCCTAAAAGTCCAATAAATTAAAAAAAAAATGTTGGGAATCCCCGCTAAAAATAATATCACAATTTCATAACAAATATCTGCCTTTTATAATGGAATAAAGGCAGAATTTAATTTTTACATAAAACAATTACCCACTGTAGAAACATCAGACCAACCTATTTTCATTGTAGTCATTTCTCATTGTAGTCTTTCAGGAAATTTCTAGTTATGAAATGTAAATTTTCAATATTTTGGTTAAATTAATTCTTTCATACATTTTTCATTTATATTTATGGCTCTTTTTATTTAAGTTTTGATATTTTCATTTATTATGTTGTAGGAACAAGACAAATTTGTTGGTAAGATAAATTATTCTTTTTTACGCAAAAATTAAACAATATTGTCAACGCTATTGCATACACAAAGTCATGATTATTTTTAATAAAAAAAAATGAATATGTCCTCGAAAAAAGTACAAAAAATCCTCATACATTCTAACTAAGAATATATGCTTGTACTCTAGTTAAACGAAATCGGTCGTGGCAGCATTCGAACTCGCGATCACTGGATTGCCTACCCAGAGCTTTATTAGCTCTGCCACCACCCATCTGATGCATACGATTACACATACAATATTTAAAAATATACTTTCAAAAAAGGTTTTATTGTAAGAACAAACAGCCGACGCCCGCACAGAAACCGAACGGCTTACCAACTGTGCTGACCGCCGTAGCACAGTTGGTAAGCCGTTCGATTTCTGCGCGTATCCTGGGTTCGATTCCCAGCAGAGGAGAAATTTATTTGATATTTTTTCTCACGCAAATATTGCTTATCTTGGCTGGAAACTCTGGTTAGTTGGAAGAAATTGCCATACGGCAATAAAGACGCCACCTGCGCAGGGTTCAAGGAAGTGTTTATTATTATTATTAAACAGAAATTCTGTGTTCGATTCCCGCCAAGAAAGAAATTGATAATTATTTTTCACGCAATTTCTTGATTTTTTCCACCTGCGAAGTAGTTATGGCAAATATAAAAAAACAAAGAGTGTGTTTGTTTCTTGCATGAAAAATCGGCAGCAAAAGCATACCAAATGCTTCATTAGGCTTTTAAGGAGGATGCTATTGGCCGCACATATGTTTTCAAGTGGTTTGGGCGCATTAAACGCAGTGAATTGAGTCTTGAAGACTATGGTCATTCTGGACCTCCTTCAACGTCTCAAAAATATGAAAACATTGAAAAAATCTGCCAAGAAATCAATGAAGATCGTCGTTTCACGATCTACCGAATTTCAGAAGAGAAAGGCATGAGTTGGAGCTTGTGCCAGTGGATTTTGACTGAGTATTTGCAATTGAGACGTATTTCCGCTTAATTTGATCCTCGTCTTCGAATTTCGATTAAATTTGAGCCAGGATTGGGAGAGATTGAAACTGATCTAAACTTTTTGACCACTATAACAGGAGACGAGTTTGTGAATAAAAAAACATTTAAAAGGAAGCATTTTGATGATGAGGAGACAGAAAAAAACAGCTTTGCAGAGGGCATTGAACGAGATCAACGTTCCAGAGATGCTTCAAACAATGGTAAAAAAAGTACTTTGAAGGTGACAGAAGGAATTTTTTAAAAAGTTAATGAATAAAGTTTTATGTAACTAAATAATTCGTTTTTTTGGGTTCCCGTAGTACATTATCTCCATGTGTATAATAGGTACACTCTGAACTTATATTTAACAAAATTATCAATTTCAATATTGGATGTCGGGATCATAGATACTCCTTGTTTGATGACATAATAATTACTCATTTTTAATTTATTATTTTTAACCGCATTTACCTAAAAATATAATATAGGGATAGTAATACAAAAAATATCTTAAGGAATTAAAGCAATTCTTTTTCTTTCTTAATACTTTTCATGAATAATGTTTACAATAATCGAACATTTCTTACTCTAGCCGTTCCACATTCTTAAAAGTAGGTACTCTTTTTTTTATATTTGATCATTCTTGTTTTTGTCTTACCGAGAGTTTAAATATCATGCTTCCATGAATCCATTATACATTCCCTGTCTTTAATTTTGTTTTCAAAATACTACTTGGGATCCATCAATCTTTAATTCTCACTGGAGAAGAAAAAATGTAATGTAGGTGATCACGTTTCCAATTCCTGCTAGAAGTAAAAAGTATTTTTTATATATGTAGATCTTAAAGTATACAAATAAATAAAAAGCAAAATTTGCTTTTTATTTATTTAATATTAATTACTACATTGAAAGTGCTATTATATTTAATATTAATTACTACATTGAAAGTGCTATTATATTTAATATTAATTACTACATTGAAAGTGCTATTATATTTAATATTAATTACTACATTGAAAGTGCTAATATATTTAATATTAATTACGACATTGAAAGTGCTACTTGAAAATCGTGCACCTACAAGACTTTGTGATAATAAACCGTGAAAGTTGATAATAATTGACACAAATGTAGGGCTTATTGCTAAAAGACCAAATACGTACATTTTTCTTCTTCTTCTTCGTGGCATATGCGGTTTCCCGGATCACTGCTGAGAAGGTATCTCTATCCGACGCCGTCTGGAACGGTTTACCGACTTTTCTGATGCCGATCCACTCACGAATGTTCCGGAGCCATGACATCTGACTTCTTCCTATTCTGAGGCGTCCCTCTCCGTCCCTCTCTTACAGCCTTTCATAATCAGTCGGAGCAGCGTGTACTTTTTGCTTCGCAGAACGTCACCCAAATTTATATATAAATATCTTTCGTCTATTGATTGTGTCAACTAGCTCGAGCTCGAAATTTGCTCCTCTGTTTACCTCCACATTTGATATTTTATCAACTCGATCAAAGAAATGTTCAGCATGCGGCGATGCAGGCACATATCAAAGGCCTCCAGGCGGTAAAGAACGAATTATACGTACAATAATAGTATCAATCTTTGTACCGATTTCTAAATCTATAACTTGCAGCATTTCTTATCTGATTGCCTTCCTATACTTCCTACCTTTCTTTAATCTTTTTTGAATGTATTTTTTTAAAGCTCGAATGCGTTTGTATGCATATAATATGTTTTCATTTCTGTTATTCTTTTTCTTCTTCTCATTTAAGGCCAACTGATCTCTCAAAGTCCTACGTAAGCTTCCCACCTTTGACGATGACTGTCAACTATCCTACTATCTCTTAGGAGGAAGTCTTGTTATTGGTTTTACATTTATGTATTTTTAATTTTTTGTACCATATTTCTTAAAATAATGTTTTCAAAATTGAAATTTCTTCCTTCAGTTCTATATTTACTGTTTTCAGATAATATGTGATCAAAAATCTAGATTCTTTCATTCATACCATCGCGCCATATCCCACAATGTGGGGAAACCCGCGACAGGTGTGCGGGTGTGCATTGCCTTATAAAAGGCACCACAACATATGCGTGTATACCCGTTCACCAACTCGTCTCACCTAAAAAGACAATACATTCAAAATGGATTGCTCAGATATGCGAGATGTTATTGTTGCCTGTTGTATTTTCGATTATCCGGCTCTTATGGGACACCCGAACTATTCTATGCCGGGCCTCATAGCAACATTCTAAACGCAAATTGTTCAAGCGGTTCTTAGTATCTGCGGATTTACTCTTGACACTTGATTCCAATCCCAATTTCAATTAACGTTTAGAATTTACTTACCAGCATCGTTATTATCCATTGTGAAGGTTGGTTCAAGGCATCAATTTAAAATTGGCATTAGAATAAATTGTCAACTTAAAAGTCTGGTGATATTCAACGTTTTGTGGGTACTCAAAGGACCACAGAACCACTGCGCACACCTCCGCGCAGCTCCATCGCGCACGCGCACAAACTATTGACGGTCATGTCGCCGTCAGCAAAAATGAAGATCGATCTAGGGGTGTCCACTTTGAAAATATATCGATGTTTATATCGAAGCCATATATCGATACATCGAATGAAAACACCGATGTTATTCGATGTATCGAATCAAATTCGATATAATAGTCCCGGCCGCCAAAAATAATGACCTTTTTTTTAGTCCCAGCCGTAAAAAAATTACCGTCAAGACAAAAAACATCGATATCGATGTCGTCCGATATATCGAATAAATTGATTCGATATTTGAATCAATTTATTCGATATATCGAATGACATTCCAAAACATCGAATCGATTCTATATATCGAATCAAAAACATCGATGTTTTGGATACATCGATATAATATCGGAAATCCCTAGATCGATCATTCACGTCGAGATCATCCCTCAACTATGTAGGTCGCTCACGACTCGCCGCTGGCCTTCGTCGATTCTCCGAGTATTTAAATTTTATATATTTTATTTAAATCGTCTAATAAAACTGTAAGTCAAACCATTTCTTTCATTTAAAGATTTCTATTCCCCGGGTAATTAATTACATTTAAAATTTGAGATATAAAAAGTAGGAGGTTATGTGGTTCAACTCCAACCTCCCTACAGTTTCATAATATCAACACATTACGAGTAGGTACGAAGGAATATATTACATATGAAGTTCAAAATTTGTTTGCGTTTTACGTAATTTGATAATAATATTACATCGAGATTTGTTTACTCGCTTTACGTGATATGGTGTTTAACGAACTAGAAAATAAAAACGCCTACAGTATATTATATTCTGATAACAACAGCACAGTTGGCTATGTATGTATGTGACTTCGTTGAATTTGTATAAGCACATAATAATAACAAAGCATTGTTTATCTGTTTGCTGTCGAGATTTCTGGGGAGTTCCTTTATTACAATAATTCTAACTCAGTTCACCGTGTCATGTGAATGTTATTAATAACAATGAATGTATTCGTATTCCGATATTTGTTTTCTCGTAATGCTGAACACAAAGAAAAATATATCTTTTTATCTTTAGGTAGGTACATATTACATACATACATACATACATACATACCATCACGCCATGTCCCTTACGGGGTAAGCAGAGAGAATTGAGCGCCATACTTCTCTATTTTTGCACACATTTCTGGCTTCCTTTACATCCATGCATCGTCTCATACATGCTCGTCGATTGTTCAAACTTTTTATGTTTCCTTCTTTCAAAATATCATTCACATGGTCATGCCATCCCTTTCTGGGGCGACCTCTGCTATTCACTCCATCTCTTGCACCCATGTATATTTTTTTGGTCAGTCGTTCATCGTTCATTCTTTCTATATGTCCAAACCACCTTAAAGCATTCACTT